>CAMXCT020000060.1:0-30000 GCA_947184155.2 Cladocopium goreaui | reverse complement strand
AATGAATGAATGAAATGAATGAATGAATGAATGAAATGAATGAATGAATGAATAAATGAATGAAATGAAATGAATGAATGAATGAATGAAAATGAAATGAAATGAAATGAAATGAAATAATGAATGAATGAATGAATGAACGGATGAATGAATGAATGAAATAAATGAATGAATGAATGAATGAATGAAATGAATGAATGAAATGAATGAATGAATAAATGAATGAATGAATGAATGGATGAATGAAAGAATGAATGAGTAGATAGATAAATGAATATGTGTATATACGATATGCATGCATCCTAGATACTTTTTCCTTTTATGATACAAAGTAAACAGTGAAATCTACAGTCCAAAGGAAGTACGTACTTACATAGATACATGGATACATAGATACATGGATACATCGATGCATAGACACATAGATACATAGATACATAGACACATACATGCATAGATGCATAGATGCATAGATGCATAGGTACATAGATACACAGACAGACACAAACACACACACACACACGCGCTTGATGCATATACATAGCAAAGTGTTTCTAGCAGAAAGGGCAAGTCTTGCTGAGGTTGTGATAGCTTAGCTTCCAGGACCCCAAACTTTCGGACAAAGCTGTGCGAGTGGCAGGTGCAAATTGAAAGGGTGTTGGCAGATCCTGAGGATGAAACCCAGCAATGGACCCAGAAATCCAAGGGCCTAAACATGTCCTGATAGCTTAGCATCGAAATCATCTGTCCCTCAGCCAAGGCCCAGACGTGGTATGGCAGCCCGTTTTGGCCACGTCGCCGCTTCAAAAATTGTGATGGGAAAGTTGTGCTGTTTAAAGCAAAGTATCAAAATATATCAAATACTAGGTTGACCCAAAAACTGTCTAAACAATTGATAATTGATGTAATATTGATTTCACCAACGAGGTGTGGTGCAAGTAGTACAGTGCACAGGTCCCGGACTGAAACCTCAAAACATTCCTACATCCTGAGGCTGCCCTACGCCAGCTGCAGGCCCACTTCAATTGTGGTTGAGTTGGAACCCGGCGTTGGCAGCAGGTTACATTCTTCTCAGTATGTTTTGCTTGGTACCACCTGTCTTGGCAGGTCCAAGTGGATGGCTTGCGTGCTCGTGTTCATCCCAAGGTTTCCAGATTCCAGTTGCTCTTGACATGTTCTTTCGGCAGAGATCTACAGTTAGCTGGTTATGCAGGTGCCAACTTACCCCGTCATGGATCTCTCCGTTCTTCGATTGGCTCTACATGAGGGCTATGCAAGTCCCGAACGCTTAAACGAAGTGCCGAAAGAGGTGCGCCTGACTGCCGATGTTTGATGATTTTGATGGTTGACAGCATTGGGCTTGGCCATGATGTCTCGTGGAATGGCAGGTGCAGCGCCATCCAGCGTCTCTGGATAAGATCCTGGAATTGGTGTTCCCTGCCTGCTTGTGCCTGACTTTCTGCAAACATTTATCACCTCAGATTTTCGTAGTGAGAGGGCTGGGTTAATATGATGCACCACTTCCAAGGATTTCAGCCCTGTCAGCAGTGGGGCAGTGGCAGGTTGGACTTTGTGCCCAGCTTTCCAGTCCGAATGCTACCGCAGATGGCTTGGACCCCAATCAGCCCTAATCCTGGCGACAATTGCTTCAGGGAATTTTGAACGACCCTTGGATGGCCCAGGAGAGGCGTCCTGGCCTGCATTGCGGTGGGCTTCCCAGAGCTTCTTGAGTTGGGCCAACCAAAGTTGGGACAAAATTGGGGTAGAAAGGTTGATTGAACATTTGCTTCTGATTTGGCAGATGAAGACTATATTCTTAGTCTTTTATATTGGTAGCTTGGGCTCAATGTAAGGAGCGGAGCGGCCCCTTGCAAAGTCTGCGAGGGCTGAAAGGTAGGTGATATTTTCCACAAGCGGAAAGACGGCAGAAACGCTACGCTCGACCATGGCACTGACACTGCCACAGGCTGGGAAACCAACAAATATTTAGAGATCGAGCAGTTGGATTTGAGGCATTTGATTTGTTCAAGATCTTGGAGTCATTTCTAGGTGAGACCAGCTGTGGCCCCTCATGAGCGATCACAAGCGCTTGGTTTGGATGACGTGGTCACAGTGTCTCGATCCTCAGGCTGGTGCGGTCTTCAGTCGATAGTTTGAAAAGAAAATTTGGAAACTCTGCGCTGATCGAACTCAAAAGTAGTTGCCTGATCGTGTGATCTTCTGTATGTGCTAATTCAATGGATTGTGGTAATTAAGGCACATATATCATATATAGAGCTATAGAGGCTAGACACACACACACACATCCTTAGTTCAACACGCAAGGCTTCATGAATTGTGTCAAATCAGACGATATCATTTGATGTCAGAACTTGGGATGGATGTCACTACATTCTTGGCAGAATCAAATCACATCAGAAACATAGACGTGTATCGGCGTGAAATTGGCATGTCAGTTCATGTCACATACCATACATCATATCTCAATATATCTCACGCAACATACATCATGTATCGCATAATGGTGTTAGACCCCATGGTGAAAGAAAAAAAACGGAACCCGTGGCTCAGCCAGGCCATTCCCTGCGCCCCGACCTGATATCCTTGGCCGCTGCGGCCGTTGCAGGTGGCCTCGGTGTTGCCATGTCCCGGCCCTCGCGGCCCTCGCGGCCCTCCCGGTCTGCCTGCCGGGCCAGCCGGCGGCAACTGGTGGCCGCAGGGCCACTGGGGCTGGCCGTGGCACCCGTGGCACCTGGCGCCGCCCTGGCAGCCAGTGAACCACCCACTGTGATGAAAAAGATCGCGGATGGGGTTCACATTTTTGATCAAGCTTATGGCATCCCTGGCCTTGAGGTTGGTGGGAAGCTCAGATCATTTTGGGGAAGTGCATCCAAGAATGGGAAAGTGATGATGTTGAGAAATCAGAGTCCATGGCAGTGTGGCACTAAGGTGCCAACATTCCGATTCGTATGACCGTACTCAGTCTACAAGGTGGCGGGTACTTGGTCTACAATCCTTGCAACCCCACTGCCGTGACTTGACAGCCTGAACGCAGCTTTTTCAAATAGCCGCCCCTGGCCGTTGGCCCTTGACTGGACGATCTCAGGAATGCATGCAGAAATTGAACGAAGCTGGTCTGACAGACGTCCGATACATCGCTGCCTGACTCAACCAGCTCCAAACCAAGCAGTCAATCTGGAGTCCTTTCTGCATGTCCTTGTTTCTTGTTGAGGTATGTGGTACAGTGGCCATAGAGCACAAGTACTATGCCCCAGGATGGGCCAAGAGATTCCCAAACGCGGAGGCCTCCCAGCACAGCCTTGGCAGCGTTCCCTTTGACACCCCTTTGGGTCCTCGGTCCTGAGTATATCTTGGTTTTGCTGCTGATTTGCCTGGCAGGTCTGGGTGAGCCCCAGGACCTTTAGCTGGCCTGTCGACTTCGGACCATATGCTCCTTGGCTGGGCATGGGCAATCCTGACCTGGAGGGTTTTATTTTTTTTCACAATGGCTTGTGTCCAGCAGCTGGCTCCAGCAGTGGTCTTCCTTTTCTTGGCTGGCCTCCAGGTTCCTTTCGGAGGCTTTGCACGGGGAACTCCGCTGCAAAAAGTACCAAAAGATGCTGCCCAGGCACCGTGGCATTCCAAGGCAGGGTGTAGCTTGGTTGATGCCCTGCGGCCGGAAGGTGAAGCTCGCGAAAGTGAGCATGTTGCAATAAAAGTGCATTTGTTTGGGCGCCACTTTGGCCCTTGTTTCCTCTGAATTGGCAGGGCATCGACCATCTTCAGCTCACCGTGGACTATGCGCCCCGAACGGTCTTTGAGGAAACGGTGCTGTTCCACCAGCCGTCAGGAACCTTCGTGTGCACGGAATCTTGGCAGTACTCTCAGAAATCATCTCATTGTAGTCCCATTCTGGATTCTAGGTTTCGACCGTAAACTCCCCTTGCAAATGTCCACTCGCTTCTCACTATGTTCAAGTCTATTCCTACAGAGTCCTACAGCTATTTCCTGCAGAGTTGGGAGGGGGCTTGCTGAGGACATGCTCATCGGCCTCAGTGATGACCCACCAGAGATCCTCACGAAATCTCCATACAGAGAGGGGCTCCTCTACTTTGCGCGAAATGAGCCACTGGAAAAGGTGCAGGGTGGGATCAGTTGCACCAAATTTGATCCAAAACTTGTGGAAAAAAGGTGGAAAACATTGGAAAAGCCATGAACAACTACCCTTGTGAGAGGTGGATGTCGACAGCTTCCAGGTCATCAAGGATGGATACCAAAAGTTCCTCGGCTGTCAGCCAGGCTGTCAGCATCCGGTGTAGGATGGAAATGACTGCAGCGATTTGACCGTGGTGTGCTGAGGTCAACTTTGCTGCTGAACAACATCAATCCAAGATCCTTGCTGTCGGTGGCTGCAGGCTGGAACTTGGCCCATAGTCCAACCGGATGATTTTTCGGTCTCACCATGTCTCACCTATGGCTACAGGTGACTTGACTGTGGTGGATGAACTGGGCTTGGCATCCAAAGCGCCACAGCCGGAGCTGGGGTACTTCGGTTGGTATCCGTGGCTCGGTAACAGCAAATTCAGTTATATTTTCAAGCATCACAACCGGTCCCCATCCAGATTATATATTTGATAATATACTTGATATACAGCCGAATCAGCAATTTTGTGAGGTGCAACTGGCAAGACACCGACTCGCCATGTGCAAAGCTGAATGACCGAGTGCTTCCAAGTAAAGATTCGAAAGGCTTTGAGTGTCGCCCAGGCCCTGGGCTTGTGGCAGTTTCTTGATGTTTCTTGTATATGTTGGTTGCGTTGGGATAGGCTCCAGTTGCAACAGACATCAACAGACATCACCAGACTAAAAGATACAGAGTGTACTGTATACTACACTCATCATCGCAGGCTGGCGTGGCGAATGGGAGCGCTTGGCTGCCGGAGTCGAAGGAACTGGCTTCCAGGTTCCAAGTTTCGTCGCAGAGCTCCAGATTAGCAGGGATCCTGAAACGCCGCCTGGCACTGCAATTTGTGCCAAGATGTGTACTTTCTGAGATGTCAGCTGCATCGCCATGCGCAAAGACTCGCAAGTTGCCGTGTTTGTAGCACTTTGGGCTCACCCCATGCCGAGCAGAGGCTGGACAGCTTTGCCAAAGAGATCCCAAGACGGTGGCCGAAGATTGAAAGAGTCGTGTCGTCGCATTTCAGCTCTCCGTTGCCCGCAGCTTGGCAGCCACCCTCTGAGAGGAAATTTGGACTATACTTCCGAAGCATGTTATGATGTGTTAATATGTGATCCGATTTGTTTTTCTGGTGAGCCAGGCAATACATGTTTTGGATCGGTTTTTGCTAATTCACAGGGAACAAAGACTTTCATTGGGACTGGACTCATCCGTTATTTTTTGCGAGTAAATGTATGGTAGTAACACGATCGAACAAAGTACAAATAAGTAACAAACACAAATAGGTACTGTCATATAGCTAGTTAAACAACTAAAAGGACTAAAATCCAGAGTTCAAGTTCTAAACAGTTTTAATCTATAGAGTTTAGTGTTTGTAAATCAGTAGTGTTTTGTACTCCGGAAAAAAGTGTCTTCCGTAAACAACAAAATGTATATATATATAATACATATAATCAGAACAACATATAATACATATATTGAAACCGCAGATCTCTAGAGAGCCATTCAGATTAGTCGGGCGTGTTGGTCTCGAGGCCACGAGCAAGAACGTCAGCAAAGCCATTTCGGCTGTGTGCCGTGGTCCCCCGGGCCCAGCGGCGAGAACGGCAGACTTGAGCGCCATATTGAATTTCAGGGATTATTTAGAAGAAAATGACGCTTTTCAGCAGGCATTCTGCTGATTATTGATGGCATGATTGTTGATGGCATTTTTGCATATATTTGCTGGGTTTTCGTGCTTCGAACCCATCTTGCTCCTGATTTTCATCGACTATTGATTGGTTTTTGCGCTTCGGACCCTTGTTGGGTGCGGAGAACATGGCTTGGAAGTTAGAGTAGCAAAACCAACTCTGAACAAAGGAAAAGGAGTTACACTGAAACTGCTTGGTCTGCTATGGTGTTGTACTTTGTTTTTTTCTGTGCGATGCTGAGGATTTGATCTACAAACCAGAGAAAGGACGAGGAAATTGGACGGTATGAGTGAGCTTGCTGCTGTCCAACTGCGCGAAACTTTGCATCCTAAAATTTGCACCATCTGAGTGCCAGGAATTTTTGCAGACCACATGAAATGTCCGAGACAATATATTTTCCTATCCGAACTGAAGCAGGCTGCACCAAGGTGGCATCAACTTTTAGCGGAGTGGATCCGGCTGATGCGCTGTGCCCTGCGGAAAGACTCACTTTTTATAGCTTACCAATTGCCATGGGCACAATGTTAAAAAGGACGACTGGGGATGGAAAGCTGCTGGGTCCAGGCCAAGGGGCCCCAATTGCCACAAAGACAAACAAAGACAGGTTAGACAGGTTTCATTTCTTGTTGGAAGCAGGGCTTGGACAGGCCCTTGTCGATTGGATTTCCGAACTGCATCAGGAAAGCAGTGGAGGAGACCCAACATTGCCAATGTCTTAGACTGCCAGTGTTGAAAGTGTTGAGCTGTTGGGATAGTGTTTGCTTATCATCTGGTGCTTGGCCTACCGAGGTTTAGAACGAGATGCGGAGAGCGTTTCCTTAGCAGGGAAGCTTGCAGGTGTCAAGGACGCCGTTGGGATAAAATCACCGGTTTTTTTTCAGATTTCAGCAGGGTAGCATTCATCACCCACTCAGGAGACCTTGCTTCAGACTCATGGAAGCTCTACAGCTCTGCAGCTGGCCTAGTCACGATCACGACTGTGCTGCAAAGTTGCAATATGTTGCAATGGCACCAAGAGAAGCCTTGACCAGTTGTCTCGAGCAATGCCTGCGTCTCTTGGGTGCAACGAGCATGTTGGATTCATATCAGGCGTGTTTGAGGGTCACACTGATGTCAATACGTTCCATGTGCTTTGCAAAGGATTGGACCGCTGTCCTTGGATGCGAGATTGTGGCATTCTCGAACCGGGGGAATTTTATGGCCGGGCTGAGCTTTCGCAACGTTGACTCATGTTGTCGTCAAAGTTGTATTCACAAAATTCAGTGTGTGCTTTCTGACTCTTGAATCCTTGTGATTTCTTTCCTGAATGCTTGTGAAATGTTTCACATTTGGCAGGAACTTTGTAGCTTTTGCCAGGGTTCAGCTGTGTCTTGTGACAGGCTCCAGACAGAATTGCAGGCCTATGCTGCAAGACGCTTGTTCATGGTGTTCTCTCTTTACATGATTTGGGTATGGATCAAAGCTTGGGTACCAATCGGCCAACAAAGCTGGTCATTTTGGGTACTAAACGGTGAAACCCATCCAGTTGCGTACCTGGATGGGGTTTTGCAGCAGGTCTCTCCTACAGCCGCTGGAATATGCATCTCCCCATCAAACGTGTCAGGGCCCCAAACCACAGAATTCGGTCTGGCCACTTCAAATTTTCATTGCCGCTTGATTTGAAATATGTTTATAACATATCATAAAGCCACTTTGGAAAGCCATTCAGGTAAGGACAAAATCCATCAAAATCTGGATTGGGTTTGAATCCAAGGTAATTTGCAACTGAATATATAACATTATATAACTGAAAAAAAAAAAGAACACAAAGCTACAGCGCATGGTGGGTCTTTCAGAGCAGGTCGTCTCAGGTCGTCAGGTCGAGTCGGACGCTAAGGCGATGCATCAGCGATGCAGTGAACTGGTGCCACGGCCAAACAGCAAGGATTTTTCCAACTGTCCCATCCCTTGGACGAAATTCCCCTATCTCCGGGCCTCCGGGATCACGGAACATCATTTTGGTGAAGCTTGGTGGATTCTTCGGGATTCAATTGGAAGATGAAACTGCAGGTTTTTGGAAGTGAAACCTGATCCAAGAATGGGGTGTAAAGTCAAATCCAAAGCTCAATCATCATCATCCCCGCAATTTGAATAGCATTCGACCGGTGGTTTTCTCCATTTTCACACCCCCATTTGGTAGGTACTCTGAAGGGCTTTTGCCTCCGGGCCGCCGAGTGGCTCGCGATGAGGAGAAAGCCATGGCCTTGGGAATTCACCATTGTGGATATTTTATAGGTGGGGAATTGCACCAAAATCAATTAGTTGCAGATTTGACATTGTAAATACTTTTTCCAGATGGTCAAGACCATCCTTCTGCTTTTTTCTTCGTATGCGAGGAGGTTTCCCCAGTTCCTACAGTGATCTCGCCGGGGTTGTTCTACGGCCCTAGTCCGCCAGGTTCAGCCTCCCTCAGGACCTGAATATGCAGAAATGTGCCTTGGAAAAAAGGCTGCATCCAGCATCATAGTTGGGTGTGTTTGAAGATAGGCAAGCCCACTTGGGGTTTCCATAAATGGGGGGTTCCCCAATAGATGGATGGTTTACAATGGAACATCCTATTAAAATGGATGATTTGGGGGGTACCCCCATTTTAGGAAACCTTCAGTTATGGAGAGGGAGACAATTGCAACAGACCTTGCAGCCTAGAAGGTAATGAAAAAGAATGCAACTCCCCCACCCCTAAATTCAGCAACATACCTGTGGCAATGGTGATAGCCGTCACGCTGAGGTGTGTACGTCGCGCGAAAGGGGAGCAGATGGAAGATGACCAGTTGGTGTGCCAAGTTGTACTTCCGGACTTCGAACCTCCGACCGCCGATCTTTGAAAGATGCAACGAAGTATTTGCCTAAATATCTGCATCTAACATCTATTTACACAAATATATCACACATACATATAAATATCATAGATGTATACGCTACATATGCACATGGTGTATTGACCCGCCAGGATGCGGCTGGATGAGATTGAGGACATGGCCCCCATCGAATGGTTGGCTCGTTGGCAGTTGAAGGGCCTGGAACAGGTGGGCACTGAGAATCTGCGAGCGCGGCCCTGGGCCCAGATTTGATCGATCTGGCAGTGGGATTGCTATGATCTGCAGGAAACCGATACAGCGTAGATTGAATCAAATCTGGGAAGCATCCTGGAAAAGCTGGGCAGGTGGCTTCATGTAACTTTTCTTTCACGCGAGAACATTTGCAAGACAACTGTTGGAGTTGTTGGAGGATTTTTGGGGTTCTCCCAGGTTCAGGAATTGGGTTTCCGAGGGTTGACCCGCTCAAACTGGGGAAATGTTCACGCTTGGGAAACCGAGGCCTCAACCTGAGCCGCGAGGCTTTGCCGAAGCCTCAGTGCCGCCGTAGCTGGCCACCCGTGTGGTTGAGTGCAACTGGACCCAGGCGCGTTGGATGAGACCTTGGAGATCAGAGGCTCCAGCAGAAAGCAGTTCTACGACAGGCCTGGATTTGAGTGAGATCTGTAGTGCAATGAAGACGCGCCGAGATGGGTCGGCAGTGCTCTGTGCGTTTGGTCATTTTGTCCAAAACATGGATTCAAAGGTGAGAGAGAGATATTCCCAGACTTGGAGGTGACGACGATGAAATGATTGACGACATCGCTGATACCTCAAGAGCATTAAAAGCATCCAGCGTATTTTCAAGATGGTCAATGCTGGGGTCAATGCTGCCTCTGGCACTTTGCAGCCTCGGGTGGTCAGGTAACTTCCGGTGTTCTCAGGTTGAAGAAGCTGGAGAGCAAAGCTTTTTTGAAGAGGCTGTGGTACACATGCGTGCATCCGAGCGGTCCGAGCAACACCTGAAATGGCTTTTGTGTGTTTTTTGTCGCTTTTCATTTTTTCCTGAAAGTCTTGGATCCCCAGCTCTTTCCTCACCCATGCATCAGTGCATCGTTTTGCTGCAGCGCAGCAGGTGGAGGAGCCTCGAAGACTGGAGGCCCTGCAATGGTGATTTGCCCACCTGGACAGCAGCGGCATCATGCGGCATCTATTTTGAGGACAACTCTTTTCAAAATTTGAAATGTGAATGGCTAGGCATGTAGTATATACATGTTTATGTTACAGTACATGTATACTCGACACGGTATACATGTGAAATATATTTATGATCAGCTGTACACACACACACATATATATATATACACATAATTCCTATCATCCAGCTAGCCAGATCTATCTATTTGTTTGTTTATCCATTTATTTGCTTACATATTTTTCAAAATTTCAAACCGTCAGCATTATATATGTGACACTTCTGAATCATCGCTAGCAGGTGCGAGTTCTCATTCCCAACTGCAAGATCTTATCCTGCTGGGACCTTGGTAAAACCTTTGGGCTCCCTTTGTTTCTACTGCCTTTGTTTGGACAGGTAGCCGCGAATCCGATGAGTCGCAGGTGTTGAGGATTGAAGGTGGTTCAGCCCTCAGATTGATCCACCAGCTGGGGGATTAGGTCCATGCAGCTTTGGAAAAGAATTATGCATATGCATTGCAGGTGCATCATGTCTATATATGACATTATAATACACTATATGACTATAAAATACTATAAATGTGATATGCTTTTGCCCATGTTGCCCAGACCTGACAGTAAGGTTTGAGATGGCTTTTTTCTGCTCCGTTGCAAGAGTCACTGCAAGTGAAATTGTATTACAGAATTTGCAGGAGTGGACTGCAAGCTAGCTTTGGCCACTGCGCGAGCAGGCCATGCCTGAAACACTTCACTGCATTACAGGTTCGGGTCAAAAAACGGTTTTAAGCACTGAAGCACCCATCCATAGAAAACATGAGGAGAAGAACGACCTAACGGTTCTAACATTGGCAGAAAATGGCTTACAGTAGCAAAATCCAAAAAAATGTATAGCACTTCCAGCTTAGTCGGCTGGTACCAGGAGCTATGGCAGACTTCCTTCGAGCAGCCTGGGGCTCAACTGAGGGATTTGCAGCGGCCCCTGTCGCAATCATAAATGGGGTTATTGATTATCAGTCCATATCAGTCCCTTCCTGGAGAGATCTTGATCGTTCAATAGATTCTTCTATTCTTATTTACCGGGATCTACCAGGCAAATCCAGGCAAAGGATCACAAATGAGCCCATCCGAGTGCTTAGTGGCAAGGCGTTCACAACTCATTCAGCAGCTGTGTTTGTCTTGGACGGGAGCAGCTTCTCTTCTGAGGCATGGGATGCAGATGTTGGGAGCCCAAAACGATTGTAGCAGGCATGATTGATGCCATCAGATGAGCAGTGTTAAAAACCACTATTGTCACTATTGGTTGATGATTATATGGCGTTATATATGGCGTTATACTATTGTCATAATCCGTGATAGGATCATGGGAATCCGCCATATCACCGGGTACTATAAAGATCTTTAGCTGGGAGTCCGTCCCAGCTCCCAGGTGAGTGCAAATCTGTCCTCCATAGCTGTGATCCTGGGTGAGGACGACCTATTTTGGACATTTTTGGACCAGGGAATCGCCACCAGATGCCACCAGAACTCCCTACCCTTGGGCAGCTTATGATGATTAAAGCTGGGAAGAGTTATGACGAAAGCTAGCGGTAGCTAGCTGGAATTACTCTTGCTTCAGCATGGGGAGGGGCAGGTCAAACTCCAACACAGTGATTTTTCACTCGAACCCCCCAAGCTTCTGGGGCATTTTGAAGCGGTGTTGGAAGCAGATGGTCACGGGCTCAAATCCTGCCAGGTCTCTAGGCAATCTGCATTCAGCATATCAAAAATCCCATCATGAACCTTAGCTTTCGTTCACCCCCCCATTGGGCCTCAAGTATAGTGCTGTGGGAGTCGCGACTGGATGCGACTGGCTAAATTCTCCCCTTGCACAGGAGCCGCTGATGCTTTTGCGGCACGCTCCATCCACGGAGGCACACTGCACACTGAGAGACAACTCTGGTCGCTCTCCTTGCAAAGAGTATGGTGTGGTTGACCTGAAACAGCCATGGTATCATGGTGATGTGGAAACAATCTGGAGGATTTACATCACACATGCACAGATATAGATATAGATATAGATATGGATATATATATATAGATATAGATATAGATATACATAGATATATACAAGTCATTCTATACGTGGATCGTGTATTGATTGATATTTAAACATATTAGAACTCTGTCTGTGCTCTACACGTGCGGTCGCTTGATGAAGAATTTTGGGCAGAACTCCGCTCGAGGAGCCCAACACCTTGGCGGCGACGCAAACCTCCCGTGATGATGATGACGAGCCAGGGGAACTCGGAGAGTTTTGACAGGAAGATCCATGTGCAGTCGCCCTTGAAGGGCAAGGGATCCAAAATTCAACATAGTGAAACAACTACACATATATTAGTTAATAAATGAGGTGTGTATATATATATATATATATAAGTATTACTATTTATAAACAGAATAGTTATTTTCACCTTAATTTGAGATTGCTGGCTGCACTTTGCACTGCAATGTTTGGTGAGGTTTTTCGATGTACAAAGTGACATTGAGGACTGCTGCCAGTCCAAAGCAGCTTGGGTCAAAATGTCAGATCCAACAGGAACTCGGGTGAAAAACTGGGCTGCAATGGTGGCCTGTGGTAACCTCAACCATAATCAATCCCTGGCTTTACTTAACCAGAAACAGGTGGTAGAAACCATCCTTAAATGGGGTGTTTACTATTGGTTTCCCAACATTTGGCAATCTTGTCTTAAAACTGTATACCCCATCCCATCCATGGGTTAGTGAGGTATGTGACACACTCATTGCATATATATATATAGAATTGGTTATTTATCCCAACTATGCCCATTAAATTCCATCAATGTAACATTCAATCCCGTTAATGTCCTATTAAATCCCATTAAATCCCATTAAATCCCGTTAAATCCCGTTAAATCCACCAAATCCCACAAAAAATCCAATTAATATCCCTATCCTCAAATTTATGGGTAGTCAATTTGACCCATACCCAGGACGAGGACTTCACATCACTGACATTGACCCGTGGTAAAGAGGCCATGGGGCCTTGCCATCTTGGAGCCCTTGCTCATGTGGATCACACCTGTTTGGATGTGCGAATTTCTGTACGGTATTGAAATGTATTGAAAAATGTATTGATCTGGCAGAGAATGAGAGAGAGAGAGAGAGAAGCATTGAATATTATTGAAGAGTATTGAAATTTCAGGGCGTGTTTCGTTTCCCCGGTGGGATCGTGGAACCAAGTTGCCAAGGGCTTGACAAACTTGAGCCGCCAAAGTTGCACATGGGACTTCATGGGACTGGTGAATTCGTGTTGGAAGGTGGTTGTTGACAATTGTCGAACGACAGAATTGCACTGATTACATGTAGATATTAGACCCCCTGGACACCTCTGACTATGTGGGTGAAGTGTGATTATTTTTCTTGGTCTTACTGTTTGCACACACGCACATCATATGTATATCTATCTTGTAAAAACTCCTGCAGTAAAACCATGTATTGTATATATATCATCGATCTGCCCGATAGCGTTGGTTCAAAAGAGCTGAGTGCTTAGCGGCTTGTAGGTCACCCCATTGGTTAAATATCACATTGTTGGCTGACCTTGTAAAATACAGGTTATCAGCCGTAGTCTCACTACTTTGCTATGGGGACCCCAATTGACCATCCTCTCGCCGTTCCAGGGTCAGGTCCATCGGCTGTCGCTGTGCCTAATATGGCCGGGGGCAACCCCGAGCCGATGGATGACGAAACAATGTTCCAACCCGTTGTTGCGTACTTTACCTTCATACAAAACAACCTGTCCCAGATTACTAGTGGGAATACCCTGCAAGTCATGAGGGAAGCTGAACAGAGGCACCTTCAGATAATGCATGGAGTAGTTGACTCAATTCGAAACGAATGGTCAAGTAGACTCGTAATGCAGGAGCAGGAGTATGAGCAAAGGCTGCAGGAGGTTGAAGGTAAGGCCATTAGTGCCCTCAACGAGGAGAGGAAACGAGGCGACGAGATGGAGGTCAGGTTGAATCAGGCTCAGGCATCGCATGACAAAAGAATAGAGGATGTAAAGGCAGAGGCAAACACAAAGCATGATCAGAAAATTGCAGAGGAAAGGAAACGTATCACTAGTGAATTCGAAGCTTCCTATGCACAGACAGTTGAACATGCAAAGAATGCCATAGCTGCCACAAAGAAGCAATATGAAGATCAGGCTGCAATTGATCAGGCCAGGTTCATCAGTTTGAGGACTGAGTTTGAGAACTACAAGAAGGAGATGGCCGACAAGATCAACGAGGCAGCGGCTCAGAACCTTAGCCTTCAGGACCAAATCGATGATCTTCAGGAGCAGTTAAAGCATGTTGCCAAAGCGCAGCATGCCTCCGTTCCGAAAGCATCCGTCCAGAACGCCGAGCCGGCCGCTACCACTAGCGTGCCCCACTTCAATATTGCCACTCCCAAAGCATCCGATGCACAGGCTGCCAGAGGCAGTGATGAGCCGATTCTTGAGTTTAAGACGCCTGCAGTGTTGGCGCAGGAAGCAAAGGCCAAGTTGGATGAGCTGCTCAAAGGTGGCAGTCCCAAGCAAAAGCCGGCTGTCGGCAACGACCAGCCCCAATTGCCAACGCAGTCAGGGTTTTTCACTCCCACTGAAGCTATCAAAACTCCCCCAAATGAATCTCCTAAGAGCGCAACCAAGCAACAGCAAGTTATGGGTCCCTCAGATCTTATTGAATTGGTGAAAGCCTTAACCCAAAGGGAAGAAAAGGATAAGCCAAAAACTAAGGAGGCTGAACTCATCAAGCTGAACAACATGCCCGCTCCGGAGTCATATAGAACTTGGAAGAATCATGTCAGGGATGAAGTGAAAAGCTGTTCAGATCGCCCGGATGAGGCGTGGCTCTGGCTCAACGAGGTGTACGATCAAGAGTGCACCAGAGAGCAGTTGGAGAAGAAACTCCAAGATCCTGGAAAGTTCCTCACGCTGGATACAAAGTTATCAGCAGCGCTCACGCGCTCAGCCGGAGGGGACCTCGCAACTAGGATCTTGAATTTCAAGGAGCAGCAATCCCGAAAAGGCATCCAGGTCAGGGGAAGATATGTTCTGCTTATGTTTGAGGACTACTTCAAGACATCAGAAGAAGCAGGTAGCCTTTACAGAGTAGAAGATCTTTTGGGTGTTGTCAAAGTAGGCGATACTGTCCAGGATCTCCGAAGATTCATCAACAAATGGGATGCTACCCTAGCTGGCATGGCTGTCACCCCTGATGATGCTGTGTTAAGGGACATCTTGTTGAGGCAGATCCGACCAAGTCAGTTGCTGAAATATGACATCGAGGTGTTTGACCGTGCTCATGAAAAATCCCATGAAAAGTCTTACAGTTTTCTTCACCAATCCATGAAGAACTTGATCGATCGTGAACGATTGAGGGAGAACAGGAATCGCATTGCGGAGAAGAACAAGGCTGGGATTAAGGACACAAAGGCCGCACCCGCCAAAGGCGATGGTCGCGGCGGCCGAAAGGGCTCTCCAAGTCGCGGTAGATCGCAGGAACGAGGCGGCAAAGGTGACAAGATTTGCTATAAGTTCCAAAAGGGTACCTGTGATAAGGGGAAGAAGTGTCCATTCAAGCATGTCAAAGATGATAAATCTCGAACTCAATCACCCAGAAGAACCAAAACACGTTCACCATCAAGGGGCAATAAGGACGATAAGGGAAAGAAGATGTCCAAAGAAGAAATGGCCAAAACCCCATGCATCTATCATGCCCAGGGAAAGTGCAGACGTGGTGACAAATGTTTTTATAAACATGATGACAAAGGCGCTGCCGCCACCAAAGACACCAAAAGGGCCAATTCACCTGCTCCCAAGAAGAAGGGCAAGGATTCCACAGCCGCTCCATGTCTGATCCAGAAGTTTGCATGCATCGTCCGAAAACAGCCGAAGGCAACTTAGTGCTCTGATGAGGCAAGTGTCAGCATGAAGCGTCTTAGATTCCGAAAGGCCCCACATGTGATCGAGGTGAAGGCAGTTGGTCGTCAAGTCCCAGTCAAGCACCGTCCAAGAGAGTTCACTAAGGTGTACAAGACAGCTGAAGATGTTCCAGTTTCATCAAAGGTTGAACAGCATGAAGCTCAGGTTCGTGCAAGACAGCTCCAAGAAACTGTGAAACTTCATGATTCAGATGTTGCACCAAGTTGTGGGTTTTGTTGTTGGAATGAGGACACACGTGACGTCACATGCAAAGAGTGCAGGTTCATCAGCGGTCCCAAAGCCCTTAGAGACATTGGTCGTTTCCCGTCAATTGCCACAGCTGCGCCAAAGGCCGGCGTTAGTTGGCTTGTTGACTCAGGTAGTGAATCCGATCTTGTGTCCAAAGGAATGCTGAGGGATGTAAGTGCCAAGAACTGCCGTGCAGCCGAGCATCCGATTTCCTTAGTCACAGCCAATGGTTCGACCGAGGCAAACGAAGTTGCCGATGTCAAGTTGTCCGCATTGCCAGATCCCGTGCATCCGTATGTGCTTGATCATACCCCAGCTGTGCTCTCTGTAGGAACGAGATGCGTAGATCAGGGTTACAGTTTCGTATGGCCTGCCAATGGCAAACCAATCCTAGTCCGTCCAGATGACAAGGTCGTCCAGCTCAAGATCGAAGGTCATGTCCCAATCTTGGATGATAGTTGCAAGGTTTATCCCAAAGATCAATTTCAAAAGGATAAGCACCTCAAAAAGTTGTTTGCAATGCCGACCTCACGGTCGAGCTCAAAAGCCAAGCGGGACGAAGCCCAAGATGAAGAGCAGTTGGATGAGCTGGTGGAGGATGACGCTCAGCAGGAGTACATCCGAAGCCGCAAGACTGAGGACCTGTTGGCTGAAGCTGCGAGTACCCAACATCAGTACACGCATTTCCCCAAGAACCCCTTTTGCAGAACCTGCCAACGAGCAAGGATGATGGCACCTCAGGCACGAAAGAAGGGTGGTCAGAAGAGAATCGAAACTGAAGTGTTTGGTGACCACATCATTGGGGATCACGTCATCATCAAGAAAAATGTAGAAGAGGGTTTCAGGGGGGAGCAAGTTGCGTTGGTGTTGAAAGATCTGCACACCCAATATCGGTATGTCTACCCTAGCCAGTCCAAGGACTCACAAAGCTGTGTTGATGGTTTGAATCACTTCATTGGATCAAAGGATGATGTTCAAGTTGTGTACACTGACAATTCCCCAGAATTGATCAGGGCCATCAAGGATTTGGGTTACAGACACCAAACTTCCATTGAATACGTAGATTCATCAAAGTCTTTTGCTGAGCGCGAAGTTCGTCAGATGTTGGAAGGTGCCCGGAGCAACTTGTTGCAATCAGGACTTCCTTTGAAGATGTGGCCATTGGCCATGCAGCATCATGCGACCGCGATCAATGCAAGCCCCCAGCTTGACGGCAGTGATTCCCCATGGCAACTCAGGTTTGGTGAGGAGTTCCCTGCAATGCACATTCCATTTGGTGCCAAAGTGTTGTTCTGGAATAACCCCAAGAGGTTGGATAACACATCAGGTAAGCTCTCCCCAACAGCAAATGAAGGAATTTTCCTTGGGTATTACATCCAACCAGGTCATGATTGGAAGGGCGAATACCTAGTTGCCAAGTTGGAAGCCGCAGATTATCATGTCAACTGGGGTGCACTGACAATCCAAAGAACAAAGAGGTTGGAATTGCCATCCGAGGGTTTCATCTTTCCTTTGAAAGCTCTGATTGACTCGAAAGCACCCAAAGCCGATCGCCTCGAGGACCAGGTTATTCCGCAGACACCCAAAGCTGTGCCTCTTGAGTCCAGTTTGCATCCACCGCAAGATGAGTATGAATACGAGCCAGGTACGCCTCTACCAGCCGACAGCGATGTCGAGCCTGATGCACCCGAAGCGCCCGTATTTCCAGATCTCAAATTGACCCCCAAAGGTGAAATTATTCCAGATGGACATCATTGGGATGGTCACCGGATTGTACGTAACTACAAAGGTTCAAAGCGTCCGGAGGGGATCGACTCAGAACTGTGGAAGATGTTAGGACCCCAAGATAGGAAGCTGATCATCGAGGAAGAAGCAAAGAAAGTAGCCAAGGAGCAGGAGGAAAAGCCAGCATCGTCATCTGGCAGCAAGGGCAAAAAGAAGAAATCTTCACCGGCCCGGCTTGAGGCAACTCAATGCCCTCCTGCAACTGCAAAGCTCGTAGGCAATGTTTGGGAAATCATTCCAGCCAATTCCCAAAAGTTTTCCGTGCCGGCAATGCCAAAAGTCGCCGCGCCTGCCACAATTGAGCACCGGCCTCGAATTAGAGAGCTCGTCCGAGAGAAGATCAAGGAACTTGAGTTCAAGGTCGCACTCGAGCTTTTCGCTTCAGTTGCTAGGCTTGTATCAAAAGATGAGATTGCCAGCAACCCCAAGGCCAAGGCCGCCCTTGATAAGGAGTGGGATAATCTCCGTAATAAGGGTGTTTGGGATGAGAAGCGTGTTCGTGAATGCCGCGACATAGTAGCTGAGGCTCGTCGCAATGGCCAAACTGTGCACCTAGGTCGAATCTTTGAGGCTTGCTATGAGAAGGGTTCTGAATTGCCTGAGTCAGACCCTCGCCGGAAGTTCAAGGGTAGGACGGTTTTCCAAGGGAACAATGTCAGGGACGAGAATTCCGATCACGCACTCTTCAACGAGTTAGGCTCTTCCCCAGCATCCATGGAAGCAGCAAAGCTGCTAGATGCTTTCGGTAGTCAGCCCGGGTTCTCCAAACAGCAGGCAGATGCAATCCAAGCCTACATACAAGCCCTCTTCACAGGGGTGCCCACATGGTTGTCACTTCCACGCAACAGATGGCCCAAAGATTGGGAGAAAAAGTACTGGCAACCCATGGTTCCTATGTTACTTGCCCTTTATGGTCATCCTGATAGCGGGGGTATTTGGGAAAATCATCTCAATAGCCGTGTGGTGAAACAGGGTTGGAAGCAAATTTTACCTGACATTTGGCATTCAATTTTTCATCATCAAGAGCTCAACTGTCTTTTGGTTGTGTATGTAGATGACTTCAAGATGGCTGGCCCCACCGCCAATCTGGAAAAGGCATGGGCAAGCGTCAAGGCTGCAGTGAACATTGGTGATCCTGAGCCATATGACCGCTACTTTGGCTGTATGCACCGTGAATTTCACAACATCCGGTTGCCTTCGCAGGCACACCCTTTCGCATTCGCCTTTGAAGCCAAGAAGTCAGCAGCCGCACAACACAGAACACAAGACTGGTGGGAGCATGATGAAACCAACATGGCATGGATCAGACACCACATTCAACCCCGAAAAAGATTGTACCAGCCGGTTGATGAGGGGGGAGATGTAACTTGTCAAAATTCAAGTCGCATAACTTTCTTTGACAAAAAGGTAACATTGAAAAGTTGTCCTAGCATCACCGACGGGAACAATCAGGGGGGCTATGATGTTTACACAGATGATTGGAAAACATCTAGCAATCAAACAAATGAATTCTGGACAGGAAAAACAGTTTTCTGTTATGGACAAGATGGACCTGACAAATTCAAGCAGTTTGCAATGGCAAGTAAAGCCAGACCAGGACCACATCGCGACAAACGTGAGGCGAAAAAGGAAGCCAAGGCCTCTAAGTTCAGGGGGGTTGAACACGCCGTGAAGAACAAAGCTGGCGTCATGGCCAAGCCCGTGAACTTAGTAAGGTATGACATGAGCGATTTCCTGGGGTCCTGTGTAGAAAATTATTGTAATCTTGCAAAAGTCAGCCCATCGTCCTTGAAAGAGGTGCCAACACCATTCACAGATGCTGGCATCGCACGGCCCACACTCAGTGAAGATGAAAAGCCTGGCAAACTCCAGCCAGTGGCCAGCAAGATCTTGATGAAGATACTCTTTGCCGCCAGAATGGCAAGGTTCGACTTGTTGCGTGCCACACAAAGCTTAGCATCTAGAGTGACAAAATGGTCCATAGAATGCGATGTTGCCTTGCACAGATTGGTGTCATACATTCATTGTACAAAGCACCATTTCCTAGAGGGTTTCATTGGGGATGCCTTTGATGAATGCCAACTCTGGCTTTTTGCCGATGCAGATCATGCAGGCGAACATGATAGCAAGAGTACCACTGGCAGCGCCATTGTGCTTGTAGGCCCCAACACGTATTACCCCTTAAATGCATTCAGTAAGAAACAAACGGTTGTTGCCATATCTTCAACTGAGGCTGAGGTAGTTGCCGCAAATCACAGCATGAGAGCCGAGGGCATTCCAATGCTGGCCCTGTTTGAGCAGTTGAACCTTTTCAAGAAGCTGCAGGGCAAACCAGCTCGCGATGCCGCGAAGCCCCAAGAAGATGTTGTGTTCACTAGGATCGACCCTGAAATTGACGAAATCCGTAATGGGAACGTCGATACAGGTTGTAGTGTCGCGGACATCAACTCCCTCAAGGCCAGTTTCCCTGAATTTTATCAAGTCAAATTTATGGAGGACAACCAGGCGACTATTACAGTCATGTCCACCGGTTCATCAGCATCCATGAGACACATGAACAAAACACAGAACATCAACTTCAAATGGTTGAAACAGCAATTTGAATGTAAACAGTTCGATCTTCTCAACGTAGGAACTAGTTTCCAAGTTGCAGACATTCTTACAAAACCTTTTGCCCGACCAGCCCTTTGGTTGCATGCCATTCATCTCATTGGCATTGGCCCGACAAAGGTGGAAGAAGCAGCAGCCCGCCACACCGCAGCGCCGAACTCCACTAAGGTGCCAAAACTAGCAACCGCTGCCGGGAATCAGGGGGGCTCCCAAAAGTCTTTTAAGCCCAGAATGTTGATCGAATTTTGCTGCTCTGATGATTCGAAGCTTAGTACCCCGAGAAAGTCCAATGAAGATTGCCACTGCATTAGGGTTACCGAAAAAGAAGATGGTACCACTAACAGCTGTCGGCAACGGCTAGCCTCCCAAGTCCAAGATTTCAGAAATGATTTCAATGACGGCACTTTGATACTCTATGCATCGTTGCCTTGTGTAGGAGGTAGCCCATGGGGGAACGTGAATGGCCTTACTGTTGAGGGTCAAGAAAGAATCAAAGAGCAACAAAAACAATTTACCAAGTTGTTCAAATCTTTTGTCAAACTTGTGGATGAAGTTTATGATGAACGAACCTTGATAGCATTTGAACTGTCCAAGAATTGCAAATACTGGAGATGGCCGATGGTTAGAAGATTCCTCAAAGAACGATCCATGACTACTCATCACTTTGATGGTTGTATGTTGGGTGTTCTTGGAAACAACGGTCAACCAATGAAGAAAAGTTGGACTATTGCAGGAAATTTTAAAGAACTCACCGTGTTAGACTCATTCAAATGTGATGGCAAACATGAGCATGATCAAAGTAGGGGCAAAGCTCTTAAACTTGCTGAGAACTATACCTTCAAGTTGACTGACATGCTCCATGAGTGTTTCCGGGTAGCTGTGGTGGGCCAAACATCCAAAAGGATTTCACCCGTTGTCATTCGTGCCTGTCCTGCAAAAATGGCTGACTCACGATATGCCACAGCACACCCGGCCAGCCGCGAGGCTGCGCTCGAAGCCACACGTGAGGCTAACAAAGAAGCATGGTTGCTCCTTCACAATCGCATTTTGTATGCATTGGCCATGCGCAATGAAGGTGAGAATCAGGCTGCTCAGGACCTCGTGGATGGATTGATGACCGAATGGACGCCGGCTTCGGCCCTGAGGTTCTATGGTCGAGAGGATCCGCTTGCAGAATACCTTAGCTTCTGCTTTTTGCCAAAGGAGTCCCACATTGAAAAGATCATGTTGCCAGAGATGCCCGTCAATGATGTAATCTGGATCTTAGTCTCTGACTCGTCATGTGCATTGATCACAGGGCGTAGGAAAACACTTAAGAAGTTTGACCTGTCCGAGCATTACCGGCAGCGCAAACCTAAGTACGTGACTGAGTTCATCCATGAGATGCTTTGGGGCAAAACTCTGCAGAAGCTGGTCAAGCGTGGGATTGAATTGGCCGCGGACGCCCGCGAGCGCTATCCTCATGCACGCATCAACCTGCACTTGTCCTGGTTCGGAAATGAATTGGTAGGAGAGGATGGAATTGCCCAAAATCCAAATTGGCCGTACGATGGTCCCAACGGGCACTGGCCCACGATCCTGGATGATTGTGAGCGCCACTTGACATGGTTCATCAACAAGGCCCGGGAGTTGGACTTGCAGACGGCCGGTCTCACGACCGCGCCCTGGAGCGCAGATTACGGCATTCATCCAATTTTCGATCAATTTTTCGACCATTTGGAGCCCCGATTCAAAGCTCTAACCAGCAGCCTGCAAGGGCGTGCCAATCCGCGGTATCCGTGGCTAAAAGCAAAGGGGTACGCCGATGCAATGGAATTCAGAGACCAGTGGCATTTCGCCAACTCTGAAGAAAATCGCACGCGCCTTGCTGCCTATTGGACAGCTACCCTTTTCGCACTTGATTCCGGATGGCGGGTCGGCCAAATTGGTTTGGAGCTTTCTGAGTGTGCCCAGGAGACATGGGATGATTTGCGGAGGAACATGAGCGCCGTCCTGGACGAGCTGCCAAGGTCCTATCAGGAGACATGTGCAAACATCACCAAGTTGCTTTTTGGAGAGTCCCGAAGACACATTGTGCCGACGGGCAGATCATTCACCAAGGAGGACGTCGAAGCTCAACAACCTGACACTGAGGACTACATTGACATCAAGACGATGCCTTCGGGCACGTTTGCTGAGCCTCCCAAAGATGACCCTCCAAAGGCCGCCGGCGACGGCGAGCCCGCTGCATCCAGCAGAGCAACAATCCTGGTCCAAACAGCTGAGGTCATGTTGAAGTCGCGGCCGAAAGCAGCACCAGCACCAGTGGATGAGCCCGCAGATGACAAGAGAGCCACATCCAGCCAGTACCAGCCGCAGGCAACTGCGCGCTTAGAGGGACAAGCATCTGGCCACGTGAAAGCATATTGGATGGAAGAGCATTTGCCTGAATACCAATATACAATGGTGACCAATGCAGACGGGGACGATGTGCCCGGTATCCTCTTTGAAGGTACGGCTTATGAACTGGAGCTGATATCGGCATCCGACGTTGAGACCATTGCCAGCCAGACTCGTGTCGATAAGAAGTTTTCTGATTTTGCAACTCGTGTCAACAAAGTTTGCAGGGGGCATGGATCCTGTGCCAAGGTGCCAATGGACAAAGACCTTTGGATTGACTTGGGGGATTTTGCCAAAGCCTTCCGCAAGGAAGTGCCCCCAGATGTTTTCATCACTGTCGCAAACCTGTTTGGCACCGCAATGAAGATCGACAAGCATGGCAAGAGTAGGTTCCAATTCTTGTGTGCAAAGATCTCCCATTTTCCTGTCGACAATGGCCTAGGCATGCCGTATTATCCTGTGAAAATCCGTGCAATTCAGGGTCACTCCGAAGCTGCCTTGAAAACCGCAGGGGGTCTTTATGCCAATTCAACCATGGTGTATTGCTCAGACCATGTATCCCCCGAGCGAAAAGCCGCCTTCACTGGCGTGCCCCTGTGTGCCATGACTGAGGTTCCTGAGGCTGTCTTCCATCGCACGATGAAAAGCAGCTGGAAGAGCATCGCACAGAACGGCCTGATTCCAGGCGGCGGTGCGACAGTCAACAGTGGCCGTGCTCATATCTACATGGCAGAACACTGTATTGGCACGCAGGGATATCGATCTGGATTAAGAGCAAAATGTCCAATCGAAGTCAAAATCGCAATGCGGCAAGCAGTTGAAGCTGGTGTCATCTTTAGTCGCACAGAAATGGATGGGATTTTGTGCTCAGAACGCATCCCACCGCAGTTTTTGGTCAGCATCTCAGAAGAGGACAGGTGCTTTGGTCCCGCGCCGAGAGCAATCTCGAGCCCAGCTCATGGACTGGCGCGGCATCAGGCTCAGCACCGAAATCCAAAGCGGTCACCTTGACTGCCCGAGATGATGCAAATGACGACCCAATGGATGACACCAGCACGGGGCGACCCGATGCCAAGTCCACTGATGATGATGCAGCCACTGCCCCAATGCAAGTTGACCAGCCGCCCGCAAGGACGCGCCGTGTTTACATTGCACCCAAGTACTGCGAACCTTTCATGGGCTCCTGTCCCCTCTGCCAGGTTGAGTACGTCAGTGGCCAAGTGACATGCACCACATGTGGGTTCGAGCCACTCCCAGTGGACGAAAGTGGCGATACAAAAGAGGCCAACAAACCCAACAGGAGGACCCGTATCCTTGAACGGCGAATGCAAAGTCTCGCCGGGTTCGGAATGTTTGGGAAGATGAGCGGAAGCTTGCTGACAGCCTTGACGGAAGAGCAAGCCAACCTGCTACGCCGAGAACTGGGCCCCAGGGGAATCACATCCGTGGAATCAGCAGTCCTCAAAGACTGCCGCGACAGGCATCGACGTGCAAAAGCGCTGGGCTACGAGGACGTGGAAGACAGATACTCCAGCGACGTCACTTTTTGCGACCGCATCCACGGTGAGGGGAAGGACCTGCAGGACTGCATATTCGACGACATGTTCGCATATGGCAACCTCCCCGATCCCCCAAGGACCAAAGCTCAGATCTCGGCTGGCGTCGCCGCCAATGCCCAAAATGAGAACTGCTTATCTAAGTTGATTTTCATGTCTCAGCCTCGAGGTGTTGATGGTTTCCCAGTTGAGTTCCGCAAAACATGGAAGAAGGTCTGGGGTTTCATGTTTGGCCGCCACATTTTTACAGAGGATGAATATGTCAGCTACATCGGCCGTCGTGGCGCATTCCGTGGCCTGTTGACCTGGAAGGGTACTGTCCAAGTTCCTTTTGATGGCACTCGTGATTTCCTCGAAAAGGTGTATGAGGAAAACCTTCCCTTGGTTCGGAGCAATCTTGAACGCAAAGAGAAGCAGAGCGCCGCTGCAAAGGCTGGAGGTCCTGGAGGTCATAAGGCCGACCCCACGGTCGCGCCCACCATTGAGCGAAAGCGCAAAGCCGAAGCTGATGCATCCGCAACCGCACCAGATGTCACAGCCGCCTCAAGCTCTGCTCGCGCAGACGCCTCGCACGCTGATGCCCCAGTTGACCCCAACAACGCACCATTTCTGGCACCTGAACCACCAACATCCAAAGCAGGAGCACGACCATTCTTGGAGCCCGAGACACCGCCCACTGCAAAAGCAGCAACCGCAGGAGTCACTTCGAAGGCTGCAAGCTCCGGTCGCCCGGATGCCTCTTGGAGTTGGAATCGTGATCACTATGGTGCACGCCGAGAATGGAGTTTCTGGCGTGGGGCTTGGTATTACCGTGACGAGGCCGGCGGCCGTTGGATCTTTTGGAACCGTTAGGGAGACGATGATTTTCTTTTGTAGCATAGCGCAAGATGTGGCATGGTAATGTGCCTTCCTTGCAACGCTGCGCTGGGTTTTACGGGCTTGAGCTTTTTAGAGGGACCTTTGAAAGACTGCACAAAAATGTCTAAAACCAACTAAAGAAATTTGGCTACCCGCGAGGGTATGCTTTTCTGGGTTATTCGTTCTCCGCAGTCGTCCCTGCTCGCCCGAGGGGAGTGTAAAAACTCCTGCAGTAAAACCATGTATTGTATATATATCATCGATCTGCCCGATAGCGTTGGTTCAAAAGAGCTGAGTGCTTAGCGGCTTGTAGGTCACCCCATTGGTTAAATATCACATTGTTGGCTGACCTTGTAAAATACATATCTTTTGATATATATATATATACATATACATATAGATATGTTTTTTTAAAATATAGATAAAGGCACACCTACACAGACAGTTTTTGGATGGATGGATACGTGAGAAAATAAGTAGACCGACAAGTACATAGAAACGCACACCCATATCATTTGTCGATAGCCACACACACACACACGCATAAATAGGTGTGAACAACACACACACATACACATACACACACTCACAGATATGTATATATATATATATACATATCTATATATAGGTAGGTAGAGTGTCTCACCCCAAAGCATTGCTTCCACGACCCAAGCCATTTTGAATGCGTCAACTTACGTGAGGAAGCTGCAGCAGTCAGCCTCTTGTTGCATTGTTCACGCTTTGGCGGTTGTGCCGTTGCTGCCTCAGATGGGTTTATGGACGATGGCAGGTTCCATGGTTGGCTTCATGGCGATGTCCAAACATCGGGGATAGAGAGAGATGTTGGATACCGTTGGATACCACAAACCCAGACGTTTCCCTACAAATGCTGATGTGGTCTCTAAGGTCAATGCAAACAGCTCTGTAGTTCCCTGGAGTTTTCGAGTCAGATTGAAACAGGACACCCTTTTGGGCTGGTAGCCAAGCTGGTAAGACGCAAACACTGGCTTGATATGTGGCAGAGCTGGGATGCTCGGATGCTCCGATGCTCCACAGCATGGTTCCAGGAGCCATTTCGTTTTTTGCTGGCCCCCACCAGTGCCCTTCCGACAATGATTTTTGGAACTTGGGTGGTTCTGGAGCTGTTGCGAGATCTTCAGGTACACACGATGCATTGACGACTGTGCTTTCGGTTGTTTGAGCCTCAGCCCTTTGGAGATTTGGACGCAGAGGGGCCAGGACAGTTTAGGTGTTTGTTGTTTAAGGCCCGTGCCGTGACGCTCACCCGCCGCAAGCCCAGCTGTTACTGAAGCCCAACCCCCTCATGATGGTTCTGTTTAAAGAACTAACACTGGGAGTTGTCATAGTGATAGTTGACAGAAACTCAAATGGTGGTAAGACATGGTACAACTGTGTGACTCCCAGTGCTTACGATTATGATGTATATAGACCCCAACTAACCACGTTTATTCAGACCTTGATGACGATTGATAACTAGAATGATCAAAATCTTTAGCCACTAGCCTGCGAGGTGCTGATCCCGCTTTGCTTCCAGATGTGGCAGATACACAGTCACCATCAGCGACTACCAGCCCCAAGGTATGGTGCAGCGTAGGACCCGAACAGCTACCATCTGACACACTTGAAAGGATGGTACTGGAAAATTGACATTAAAGATCTCAGTCTAGTGATGTTCAATGAATGTATGCCCCCTTCAGTCCGATGACATGGCCGGAAGTTTTGTCCAGACCTGCCTTGTGGTTAAAGCAAGCTGCTTTTTGGGAGGCAGCAGACAGTGGACCAGATGTACAGGCCTTGATGTTAGACCTGGATCTAGATGTGTGGCTCTCAGGACCCTTTGTAGATTTGCTGTGACCATGGCAGCTGTCAGGTACCCAAAACTTCAAAATCTTGAAGTAGTCAGATCACAATCACAAGTTTTTTATTTGCAGATCACAAGCCCGGCACCTCCAACAATTGGGCACTTATGTTCCCGAAAGCTTGAGAGGTATGGAGACAGGTGACAAAATCTGGTTCCAAATCCAATCAACTCCCAGTTATCCCTGCTTTTGGGCGCATCTATTTGACAGGGGCACATAGTTGCACTATGTTGCACTCATCCTTCACGGCTTTCAGGTTGCAGCTCCAGTGTTTCGTCTGGACCTCTGCCAATTTCGAAAGGCCGTACGGAAGCAACCTGCATCCACAAGTCTGTTGCAGGTTGGGGCTTGCTTTCCGACGGTCACGCCGCAGCCTCAGGGAATGCCCTGCTGAGGAAAAGCACAAGGTCGTGATCATTGGTGGTTCAGTCTCAGGTGAAACGCGGCAATTCTTGTGGCATCATTTCCATCCAAAATCATCTGAGTGTTTCGTGTGACCGTGTGTGACCCATGGCCGACAGATTCTGCACCAAGGGCGGTCATTTCCTCATGACGCCTGAGGTCACCGTGGCCTTGGGGCGATTTGTTTTCCGCACCAGCAGCCAACGGCCGCCCCAACACTTGGCACCGGCTGAGAGGCGCAGATTGGCCTATGCCAAAATGAACAGATCCAATACCGAATCAGGATTTCCAGGGGGTCAATATTGTGAAGGGACACAATGGATACATCCAACGAAGAGCTGAGATACATCGGGAAATGTGGCATTTTGGGACGATTTTCATACCTCCAGCATTTGTTTGCGAAAATCTTCTGGTCTGACACTTCACATATCTTCACATGTTTGATGCTCTTGTCAGCCTTTTGGTTACTCAATGGATCAGTTGGGATGCCCAATAGAGCAAGAGTTCCTTTGAGCCAGGGACCCTGGGACTTCCAAACCAATCTGAAGCACCACTAATCTTAGTTCAAATCCGTATGAAAGTTATATAAGTTATGTAGAATCTGCCTGTATAGAATCATATTTGCCTTCTATTGCCTTCAATTTCCCGTTCTATTCTGTCTATTCTGATGATGTTGCTGACTCAGTGCTGCCAGGTGCGACTGGATGAAGTTCTCTTGCTTCTGCCAGCTGACCGAGACCTGTGTCATGCCCTTAGCACTCACTGGTGATTGCTGCTTCTGAGTGTCACACCTCCCAGGTTACGGCACAGGGTGAAGACGGAACCGAATGCAGGGTGCGCCGGGCAGTCGACTGTCAGCGGTGTTTCTTTCTCGCTCCTTTATTTAAGTTGATTACCAGTTGTTTAAAGCCCTTTTTTTCAAATGGGAGGCTGCCCCCACCTTTGAGTCTGTCATTGTGACGAGCTCTTCGTGTGCAGGTCTATGAGCCCACAACCATGAGCTTGCAAGCTTGGAGGGACGCGGAGAACGCCCAGCACTGGCTGGGACCTGAGCATAAACCACCAGTTGGTGGCCTCATGACGATGTAAACACACTGGCTTCTGGGCGTCCTGGACTCTGCAGACTCCTAGATTTGTTGAGATAAACAGCATCAATCATGGTGATATCATGGTGATATTGACATGATATTTTGCTGCTGAGGCGATGGAGCCTGGAGAGCCAAGCCTTCCGATGGAATATTGGGCCGCTGTTCATGAAGGCCCTGGTGGCTGTCGGTGCTGTGGTCGTGTTCACGACGATAATAAAAATGATGCCCAAGTCCAAGAGAGATGTGAAGCCATTCTTTTTTCTGAATGGGTTGATTAGAGTTGCGCCAGAATGCTAATGAAGGTGTTTTTTTTTTTGCCATGCTGTAGTTGATTCTGGCGATGATAGTACCTAGGTTATTGTGTTTGTGTTGTTGATGTTGACGCATGGCGACCACCTTTCCTGCAGTGATGGCATGCTGCAGGTGGTGGGCCAGCTTCCTGCAAGCCTGAAGCCTACCACATGCCTACCTCGTGTTCTTTCCCCAATATGAACTGATCCAATACAAGGCAAATATTATGGAGGGATTAGCCATTAGCATGGTTATCATTTTTCTGAGGCCTGGACTATGCCATGAGTCCCTTGCGTGATGCCGGCAGCTGAGTTCTGCACCCTTAGAAATCCCTGAGCGAACGAAACCATGAGAAAGGGCCGAGTGGGGCATCCCCTGCTCCCCCTTAGATATCCTTAGAGGACTTCTCCTGCACTCCTTTCGGGGATATGTCAGGTGCTGTCAGATGCAGCTGCTACTGCAGTCACTGCTGCTCCAGTGGCTCCCACAGCAGCTGGTGGGCATTGTGGCGCAGCAGCCCAAGTCGAGGCGGTTGATGATGCCAACCCTGGAATAAACCTGTGGCGGTCCCGGTTCAGTGGCACAGGGGGGTTTTATTTCCAATAGATTCCAAGGGAACTGTATCACTTTTGGGTTTTACATCAATCAGGGTGTATGTTGACAGTGTCGTTGCCAAATCTCCCAACTGGCTGCAAGACGCCTCCCTGAAATGTCAGCAGGGGGCTGAATCTGCGAAGCCTAGAGCCGGACCCTTGGTAGCCGATCGATCAATGGACCCTGTGCTATTGAAACCTGCAATGGAACTTACCGATTTGCAAACGATTCACTGATCTACAAATCTGAACAATAGATACAAAGGGCATGTTCCGATTTAATGTAAATTGGATTCAGTAGAAAACCAGCACTCAGGTTCAAGTGAAGGTGTCCATCATGAACTTTGAGCTGGTGCCTGCAATTTTAGGGGCTGCACGGTAGTTCGACTTGGCTCAATTGGAGTTTCATAAAACAGCACGGAGAAAGATATGCGCACACACA
>CAMXCT020000059.1:233955-312924 GCA_947184155.2 Cladocopium goreaui | reverse complement strand
TTCGCTTCAAAGTGCAAGCCACATCGACTTCTTCTTTTCGGTCTTTGGAAAGGTGCAGCTTGACTCTTCACTCCTGTTGCTAGACCATGTCAAGATTGGTCCCTCGGCATCTGCACGCAGTTTCGCATGCATGGGATTTACCACCTCAGTTTTGGACAACGTTGACCTAGGTCTGGTGCCACCATTGAGACAGTTTATACATCTGGGTTCAAGCTGCTCAGTTGTGAGAGTCTGTCGCTCAGACTTTTCGCTTTTTGTGCTGGACTGGGCGCTTCTTGGATTCTCCATGTTTGTTCAAAGCTTTTGTCGACTTGGCTTCGCGCTATTGGCTTTGGACTTCAGTATGCCAGACTTGCCACTGCTAGTGAGATCTTTTGCAAAGCCTGGCCTGACCACGTCGACCTTGGACTTCTTGCAACTCGAGTTTTTGTCGTTGGTGCGAAGTCTCATTTGCTGCGGTTCAACGCTTTTAGTCATTGGTTTGAACCGATCTGGCCTCGTGTCCCCTCTTTCAGTGACTGACTGCACCATCCTTGACTCTTTGTTGCTGGCACACAGCTTTGCGAGAATGGGCTCCTTATTGTCAGTCTTGGACCATTTGCGCTTGGGGCTTTCCCTTTTTCTCAGATCATTCAGCCAATCGGCTTTTGCGGCACCTATTCTCGACTTCCTGCACATGGGCTCCAACCCTTTGGTGCATAATTCTGCCAGAACCGGGCCGCCAATGCCAGTACTGAGTTTGGCATGCTTCGGTTTCTTCGCATTTGTGTTGGATTGCGTGAACCTTGACTCAGCAGCCTTGGTGCAAAGCTTCTTCAGACTTGGCTCAGCTATGCCGGTCTTGGACTTTCTGCATTTGGGACTTCCTGTGTCTTTCAGGAGCACGGCACGTGCAGGATCTATGATGTTCACCGTTGGACTCAGCCGTTTTGAAAGCTTCCCGCTGGTACTTGACGCAGTGCTGTTGGACTCGTCGCTGTCTACACGAAGCCGCGTACAACCGGAAAGTTTTCCATCGATCCTGGATTCTCTGAACTCAGGCTTCAGTTTGTTCTTGAAGTCCTATACATGTTTAGGCTCTCCCCTGTCTTCGTTGGGCATGGCCAGGTCTGATTTCCCTATGTCACTTGCTGATCACGTCGTCACCGGTTTTGCAATGCTGCTCCGAAGTGTCTCCTGAGCCGATTCTGCCATGTCTGCCCTAAACTTTATTCATTCAGGACCCTCGATGTTCCTCCGCAGCCATGCACAACCAGAAAGCTCTTTGTTGCTTCTGGATTCTCTTCATCTGGGGTCAGCCCTTTTGCTACGCACCATGGCACATCCTGGTCTCCCGCTGTCTGTTCTTGACTTTCTGAGCTTAGGTTTCTTGTTATTGGCACGTAGCTTTACACACTTGGACTTGGCACTGCTTGTTTCGGACTTTTTGCACCTGGGTTCGTCGCTGTCATCGCAAAGCTTTGCATGTTTGGGGCCGGTGGTGCTGCTTTTGGAGGTCGTAAATTTGGGCCTTTTGCTGTTTCTCAGGGGCTACAACTGCATGGCTTTTATCACGTTGGTTCTTGGAGTTAGCAGGATTGGCTCGGCCCCATCCTTACTGGACTACGTCAATGTGGAGCTGTTGCCATTGGTGCGTAGTTCTGTTCATATTGGATTCAGCTTGCCAGTGATGGACTTTTTGAAGCTGGGATCCACGACCTTGTTGCACAAGTACTATCAAGTTGGCCTCGTGACGTTTGTTTTGGGACTGGGTTGCATGGACTTCACTGCTTTGGTATCGGATTTCGTGAAACTCGGCCCGTTTCCTTCGGTGAGAAGCCTCAGCTGCTTGGCTTCGGCGGTGTTTGTACTGGACCACTTACGCCTGGGTTTGATGCTTCCGATACACACTACCGTCCGAGCAGGTTTCATCCCATCAGTCTCTGGCAAAACATGTTTGGGATTCTCCTTGTTTCTTTCAGACAATATCCATCTGGCCTTGTTGCTATCAATGCACAGTTCCTCATGACTTGAACCTGCTCCATCAGCATTGGATCTCCTGCATTTAGGCCTCACCCTGTTTGCACAAAGTCATGCACGACTTGACTCCGCAGTTTTCATCTTAGATTTCTTGAAACTGGAATCAAGTTTGTTGGTAAGAAACCATGCATGCCCGGGTTCAACGATATTGGTGGTGGGCTTGAGCTGCTGCGGATCTAGCTTGTTGCTCTTGGATTTCACTCACCTTGACTCCTCAGCATCGCTACAAAGTTCTATATGTCCTGAACTCGTCGTGCTGTCACTTGATGTTCTGCATGCAGATCCTTCCCCATCAACCCACAGTTCCGCTCAATCTGACTCTTCGGTCTCAGTTCTTGACCACTTGCGGTCAGACCTGCTACTGCCTCTGCGTTCTCATGCACAACTGGGTAGCACAACGCCGGCTTTCGGCTTGGCTTGATTCGAAAGCTCATTGCCTCTGGTTGACTTTGTGCATCTCGACCTCTTTCTGTCAGCACGAAGCACGGCATGCTCTGAACTCATGTTGTTGGTCTTGGATTTCTTGCGCTTGGGAAGCAGTTTGTTTGTGAGGAGCATGGGCTGTATGGCATTGACAGTCTCCGTTTTGGGTGTAACTTGTTTTGGACTCATTCTGTCGACACTGGACTATGTCCACCTGGACTTGTTACTTCCTGTGAGGAGTTCAGCGTGCTTGGGATTTGCCATGCCAGTCTTGGATCTCCTGCACCTGGACTTGTCGTTGCCGGTGCACAGCTTCTCAAGCTTTGATTCCGCACTGCTGTTGAGGATGTTTGCGTGTTTAGAATTACCGTTTTTCCCAGTTGGAATGTCTTGTTTGGGCTTTACCATGCTGGTACTTGATAGCATCCATCCTGGCCTGATGTTGCTGCTGCGAAGTCCAGCCTGACCAGGATTCGCATCCTCCATCCTGGACTTTTTGCATTTGGGCTTTTCGACGTCGGCTCGAAACTCTGCATGTGTCACTTCTTCCCTGTCGGCCTTTGGAAAGATCTGTTGTGGATCTTCGTTTCCGTCATTGGACTTCTCACATTCGGGCCTTGTCTTGTCGGTTCAAAGTCGCGTTTGCCTCGGGCCAGTCCTGTCAACTTCGGACTTCTTGCATCCTGAGTTTTCATTTCCTGCACGATCGATGGCACACTTGGGCTTCTCGCCACCGGTCTATGGCATGGGCTGATCTGGTTCCTTGCTGTTGATGCCCGATCCCGTGCATCTTGACTTGACGTTTTCGCCTCAAAGCTTTGCCTGTTTGAGCCCCACTGCCTTGACATTGGACTTTCTCCATCTGGGTTCATCGACATCATCACAATCCATGGTTCAATCAGGATCACTAACATCTGTGTGGTCAAAATCGCGCCTGGGTCTGTCTTCTTCAATTCCAGACCTTTCAGATCTGGGATCTGTTTCGTTGGTGAGAAGCTTCAGCCACTTTGACTCTACACTGTTGTCACACAGCTTTGGTTATTCAGATTCCACCTCCTTGCTCTTTGGTGTGGCGCACTTTGGTAGTCTTTTATCAGTATTGGACTGGGTACATTCAGATTCCTCGCTGTTCGCGAAGAGTTTTATTCAAGTTGAATTCTTGATGCTGATGTTGGACTCCTTACATCCAGAATTTCCACTGTTTTCACGAAGTCGTGGCCACACTGATTTGACCTCTTCGGTCTTTGGCCTGACTCGAATGGATTCATCGATGTTTGTGTTGGATTCCGTGCACCCGGACAGCACCTTGTCAGCACAAAGCTTTGCATGATTGGACTTGGTGATGTTGGTGCTCGACTTTTTGCATCTTGGTTTGCCCCCTTCTTTGCGAGATTCCTGCCACATCGGATTCTGCTCCTCAGCCTTTGGTGGTTTGTGCTTGGAGTTCTTGGTGTCCATGTTGGACCTTAGTCACTTGGACAGCACATTTTCCACCCAAAGCTCCTCCTGGCTGGGTTTTTCCTTTTTGATCTGCGGCGTGTCGTGAATGGGTTCGACTTTGTCAGCCCTTGATAGTGTGCACTTGGGACTGTCACCTTCAACCAGAAGCATGGTGAGACTTGATTTGGTGATGTCCATGTTGGACCTCTTACATTTGGGATTTAGCCTATCGGCAAGAAGTCCTGCTAGCTCCGGACCTATGCTTCCGTCAAGAATGGTGGCCTAACTTGGTTCCTGCTTTTTGGTCGTAGGCATGGCTTGCCTTGAGCTTTTGCTGTTTCCGTTGGATCATGGCTTCTTAGGTTTGTCGCTTTCTGTTCGATCTCCTGCTTGAGTGGGTTCCGCATCTTCTACCCTGGACTTTTTGCATTCGGGTTTCTCGACGTTGCTTCGAAGCGTGGGTCATCTTGGCCTGGCTATGTTTGTCTATGGCGTGGCAAGGACAGACTCCATCTTACTGGTCCTTGACAGCGTGCACTTGGCTTTGTCGTTATTGATAAGAAGCTTGGCACGCTCTGATTTCTTCATGTTTGTGCTGGATTCTTTGCACCTGGGATTGCCTCTCCCTCTCCAAAGCTTTGCATGTGTGGGTTCCTCCACGTTAGTCTTCGGGCAGTCTCGATACGGCTCAATTTTGTCTTGCTTGGACTTTGTTTCTCCAGGTTCAACGATGTTCTTGAGATCCTTGGCTCATTTCGAGTCCGTGTCTTCAGTCCTGGATTTTCTCAGGTCAGGATCACTTCTGCTGATTCAAACATGTACCAGGCTTGGTTCCGCTCCTTTTGCCTTTGGCCTTTCTTGTTTTGAATTTATTCCGTCTACGCTGGATAGTGTACATCTTGAACCCTTGGTGTTTTTGCAAAGCATGATGCGTCTTGGGCCCGTGATACTGGCCTTGGATTTCCTTCATTTGGGGCTCATGTCGTCGCTTCAAAGCTCCGGTCAACTGGGTTTGGCCATGTCGATCTTCTCCCGTGCCAGGTTGGGATTCTTCTTTTCGGTCCTTGATAGCACACATCTTGGGCTTCCACTCTTCCTCAGAGGCTTTGCACACGCGGACTCAACCACGTTGTTCTTCAGCTTGGTGCGCCTCGATTTGATGATGTTCCTCTTGGATTATGCCCTACTTGAGCCTTTGCTGTCTATCAGGAGCCATGCAAGGATGGCCTTGATCATGCCGGTCTCAGACTTTTTGCATCTTGGATCATTCACGTCCCTGCAATCCTTCGCATGTATGGGCTTTGCAGCGCCGGTGCTGGATCCCTTGCACCCAGGCTTGATGCTGCCTATTCAAAGCTCTGCAAGAGCGGGCCTTTTGATTTTTGCATTGGACTCTGCACATTCTGATCCTACTGCTCCAACCAGGGCTTTTGGCCACGTGGGTCCAGTCATGTCCATCCTGGACTTCCTTCACATGGGATCCTCCACGTCTGCTCGAAACTTCGGCCAATTGGGAAGTCCTTCCTCGATCTACGGACGTTTGCAGTCAGGTTCCTTGCTGCCTTTGTTGGATCCTACCAGCCTTGAATCCGCACTCTCCCTTCAAAGCCTCGCACAATTTGGCTTTGCCCTGCCAGTCTTGGACCTTTTGCACCTTGGTTCACCACCTTTGTTGCGTAGCATGGGATGCACTGGCAGCTCCTTTCTGGTCTTCAGCGCAACTCGTATGGGCAGTATGCCTTTAGTCTTGGATGGCAGCCTTTTGGGTTCCTCATTGCTCTTGCGTTCATTTAGTCGGCCTGGATTTTTGGTGCCCGTTTTGGATTTCTTGAGGATGGGTTTATCAGCTTCACTGCAATCACATGCTCAATATGATTTGCCCCTTCCAATGCTTGGCAAGACTCAATCTGATTCAAGCTTGCTGATATTGGACTTCGTACATCCAGGATCGATTCTTTTGGCACACAGCATGGCCTGGCTTGGTTTTGCTTCATTCGCACTTGACCTTTTGCATTTGGGTAGCTTTTTGTTTGTGCAGAGCCGTGCACGCATGGGCCTTTTCCTGCCCATCTTCAAGCAGCTGAAAATGGAACTGAGCCTGTCGCCTCTGGATTTTGTCCGCCTCGGTTTTTCATTTTTACCTCGAAGTTTCGCCTACTCAGAATTCTCCTCCTCAGCTTTGCATACGACCAGATGTGATTCCCTGCTGTCCTCGTTGGACCTTGCACATTGCGAATTCTTGACGTCGATTCACAGCCTTGTAAGACTCGACTCTGCTTTGTTGGCCTTGGATTTCCTGCATCTCGGCAGCTCACCTTTGACTCAAAGTTCCGGCCAGGTCAGTTCTGCTGTGTTGGTGCTGGACTTCCTACATCTCGGATTGATGCTGTCAATCCAAAGCTTCACCAGACTTGGTTCGTTGGTGTTTACCTCGGACTTTGCGCACACGGACTTACCCATTTCTATGCGATCTTGCGGTTGTTTGGGATTCTCCCTGTTTGCTTTGGACTTTCTGCACTTGGAACCTTTTCTGCCCGTCAGGAGTCCCGGTCATGTCGCATCGGCATCTTCGGTCTTCGGCCTTGGGAGAATGGGTTTTTTCGCGTCGCTGTTGGATTCTGTGGTGGTGGACTCCTTGTTGTCAATACGCAGCATGGCTCAATCAGACTTGGGCCCATCTGTCTTGGATTTTCTGCATCCAGATTTCATGCTGTTCATTCATAGCTTTGCAAAAATGGATTTTGCTTCCTCCATCCTTGGCATGGTACAGACGAGCCTGCTGACGTCAGCTTTGGATCTCGTGCAAACTGGCTCATCGGCGTCGGTTCAAAGTTCTGCATGTTTGGGCTTCCTGCTGTCAGTCTTGGACTTTGCGCATACTGATTTCTTGATTTTGCTGAGATCCTGTGCCCGCGCAGATTTTGTAGTGTCCACTTTGAACTTCGCCCATTTGGCCTCCTTACTGTTGGTGCAAAGTTATGCGTGACCAGGCCTGGGAGGGGATGGCCGGGACCCAGGGTTGTGTTGGCTTTCCTCGGGTACCGGGTAGTACCGGGTGCAAGTTTCTAGAATACCTAAATTGTAACACGTTGTCCAACACGTTGTGCTTGACATGTTGGATTCACAGGACTTTTTAAAGACCACATTCAATTATGAAAGCCAGCCGACAGGCAAGGCTTAGTTATTGGTTGCGAACGTAGTGAGTTTGGGAGCTCTGGGGGAGTGGCTGACTATTGCCGTCAAAATGGTGGAAATTCAATTGATTTAAGTGGACAATTAGGATGGATATGGGAGGCCTTTTCCAGGTCATGTGCCAGGTCGCAATTTGGTGACGGTAGGGCTTCGATTCCCTGCTGGTTCGCAAACTATGAAGCTGAGCAGTAAGGCTTTTGCTACTAAATGATATGGTCCGTTGGGCTTGGCATTGAAGATGACTAGACCACAACTTGATATTTTTCTGTATTGTGAGGTATAGATACAGAAAGAGTTTTAGGCTTTTGGGTGTTAGATGGACCCGCTAAAGTCGTTTACTAGCAGATTGTTGAAGCTCAACCACGTCATGCTTGAACTTTTGGTGGATCTTATCCTTGGGTCTTGGATTTGGGCGAAGTTTGTGATGGGTAAAGCGCTTAAGGAGGTGTGTCGGCTAGAGGAACTGTGAGGGGGTGAAGTAATGTCATGTATGGAGCAGACGCACTGTCTGGAAGCGAGAAGTGAACTTTAAATGGATTTTATGCTTGGGTTCTGTTGGATTTGGTTGGCGCTTGTGATGGATGAAAGCACTTGGCACTTGACGAAGTGTGCTGGCTAGAGGAGATGTGAGGGGGTTGGAGTAATGTCATCTATGGAGCAGATGTGCTTTTGGGAATCTGCAGGCCGGGAAAGAACCGAAGGACTCGCTAAATTCGTGTGCTACATGCTAGCTGGTTTTGCCACTAGATGAACCCCTACGGCTGTTATGGTCCGTTGGGCTTGGCATTGAAGATGGCTAGACCACAACTTGATATTTTTCTGTATTGTGAGGTATAGATACAGAAAGAGTTTTAGGCTTTTAGGTGTTAGATGGACCCGCTAAAGTCGTTTACTAGCAGATTGTTGAAGCTCAACCACGTCATGCTTGAACTTTTGGTGGATCTTATCCTTGGGTCTTGGATTTGGGCGAAGTTTGTGATGGGTAAAGCGCTTAAGGAGGTGTGTCGGCTAGAGGAACTGTGAGGGGGTGAAGTAATGTCATGTATGGAGCAGACGCACTGTCTGGAAGCGAGAAGTGAACTTTAAATGGATTTTATGCTTGGGTTCTGTTGGATTTGGTTGGCGCTTGTGATGGATGAAAGCACTTGGCACTTGACGAAGTGTGCTGGCTAGAGGAGATGTGAGGGGGTTGGAGTAATGTCATCTATGGAGCAGATGTGCTTTTGGGAATCTGCAGGCAGGGAAAGAACCAAAGGACTCGCTAAATTCGTGTGCTACATGCTAGCTGGTTTTGCCACTAGATGAACCCCTACGGCTGTTATGGTCCGTTGGGCTTGGCATTGAAGATGGCTAGACCACAACTTGACATTTTTCTATATTGTGAGGTATAGATGCAGAAAGAGTTTTAGGCTTTTAGGTGTTAGATGGACCCGCTAAAGTCGTTTACTAGCAGATTGTTGAAGCTCAACCACGTCATGCTTGAACTTTTGGTGGATCTTATCCTTGGGTCTTGGATTTGGGCGAAGTTTGTGATGGGTAAAGCGCTTAAGGAGGTGTGTCGGCTAGAGGAACTGTGAGGGGGTGAAGTAATGTCATTTATGGAGCAGACGCACTGTCTGGAAGCGAGAAGTGAACTTTAAATGGATTTTATGCTTGGGTTCTGTTGGATTTGGTTGACACTTGTGATGGATGAAAGCACTTGGCACTTGACGAAGTGTGCTGGCTAGAGGCGTTGTGAGGGGGTTGGAGTAATGTCATCTATGGAGCAGATGTGCTTTTGGGAATCTGCAGGCAGGGAAAGAACCAAAGGACTCGCTAAATTCGTGTGCTACATGCTAGCTGGTTTTGCCACTAGATGAACCCCTACGGCTGTTATGGTCCGTTGGGCTTGGCATTGAAGATGGCTAGACCACAACTTGACATTTTTCTATATTGTGAGGTATAGATGCAAAAAGAGTTTTAGGCTTTTAGGTGTTAGATGGACCCGCTAAAGTCGTTTACTAGCAGATTGTTGAAGCTCAACCACGTCATGCTTGAACTTTTGGTGGATCTTATCCTTGGGTCTTGGATTTGGGCGAAGTTTGTGATGGGTAAAACGCTTAAGGAGGCGTGTCGGCTAGAGGAACTGTGAGGGGGTGAAGTAATGTCATGTATGGAGCAGCCGCTTGAAGCCGACTCCTGCCCCGCGAGCTTTAAATAGGGGCTCTGCACATTCAACCCTCGCTGGCTTTCGTTCCCTCTCTCTCAGGTGTTGTTAATATAGTTGTATATATATATATGTTAATATTGTTTGTTAATATCTGTTATTATTATCTAACTATAAACTAGCTAAACATAGTGGTCTGAACAAAGTGATGTGCATCGCCTGGAGGATCTGCTTTGTTCCTTTTGGATTTCGGCGTCCTGGGCCCGTTGGTTTCCGTGCATAGTTTGGACCTCAGTTACGGCGACTGCCCGTGACTGACCCGTTTCAGGCCTTACTGCCAAACATAGCGGCTGCCCGTTTGAGGTCCCAGTTTCGATAATTTCAATCATGTCAACCATTTCGTCAAAGATTCGAGTTGTTCCAGTTGTTCTAGTTCTAGGCCCAAAAAGACACCTCAACATTCAGAAGTTCATGAAAGCCTGGTTTGAAACAAGTGAATTTTCAGAAACTTCTGCAGAGATTTCTTCAACATGAAAGTTCTTCTGTGGCATGCCTTAGCCGAGGTCTTGCACAAATGGAATCAGCTGTCTTTCCACTGGACCCCGTAGGAGAGCCCAGAAGTTGCAAATATCAACCGAGGTTCCGTCAGCCTGTGACCTGTCGCCTGTTGATGCTGCTGCTGCTGCTGTTGTTGTTGTTGTTGCTGTTGCTGTTGCTGTTGTTGTTGTTGTTGTTGCTGTTGTTGTTGTTGATGTTGTGGTTGTGGTTGTGGTTGTGGTTGTGGTTGGGGTTGCGGTTGCGGTTGCGGTTGTTGTTGTTGTTGTTGTTGTTGTTGTTGTTGTTGTTGTTGTTGCTGCTGCTGCTGCTGTTGTTGTTGTTGCTGCTGCTGTTGTTGGTTGTTGGTCGTTGGTCGTTGGTCGTTGGTTGTTGGTTGTTGGTTGTTGGTTGTTGGTTGTTGGTTGTTGGTTGTTGGTTGTTTGTCGTTGGTTGTTGGTTGTTGGTTGTTGATTGTTGATTGTTGTTGTTGTTGTTGTTGTTGTTGTTGTGGTGTTGTTGTTGTTGTTGTTGGTGTGGTTGTTGTTGTTGTTTGGTTGGTTGTTGTTGTTGGTTGTTGTTTGTTGGTTGTTGTTTGTTGGTTGTTGTTGTTGGCTGTTGGTTGTTGGTTGTTGGTTGGGTTGTGTGTTGTTGGTTGTTGGTCGTTGGTTCGTTGGTCGGTTGTTGGTTGTTTGTTGGTTGGTCGTTGGTCGTTGGGTTGTTGGTTGTTGGTTGTTGGTCGTTGTTGGTTGTTGGTTGTTGGTTGTTGTTGGTTGTTGTTGTTGGTTTGGTCGTTGGTCGTTGGTCGTTGGTCGTTGGTTGTTGGTTGTTGGTTGTTGGTCGTTGGTCGTTGGTCGTTGGTTGGTTGTTGTTTGTTGGTTGTTGGTTGTTGGTTGTTGGTTGTTGGTCGTTGGTCGTTGGTCGTTGGTTGTTGGTTGTTGGTTGTTGGTCGTTGGTTGTTGGTTGTTGGTTGTTGGTCGTTGGTTGGTCGTTGGTTGTTGGTTGTTGGTTGTTGGTCGTTGGTCGTTGGTTGGTTGTTGGTTGTTGGTTGTTGGTTGTTGGTTGTTGGTCGTTGGTCGTTGGTCGTTGGTCGTTGGTTGTTGGTTGTTGGTCGTTGGTTGTTGGTTGTTGGTTGTTGGTTGTTGGTTGTTGGTCGTTGGTCGTTGGTCGTTGGTCGTTGGTGGTTGGTTGTTGGTTGTTGGTCGTTGGTCGTTGGTTGGTTGTTGGTTGTTGGTTGTTGGTTGTTGGTTGTTGGTTGTGGTTGTGGTTGTGGTTGTTGTTGTGGTTGTGGTTGTTGTTGTTGTTGTTGTTGTTGATGAGTCGTTAAACTCTTCACATCTTTCTCGGATTATTCTCGGTGGATGCACCACATGCGCCAGATTGCAACCTCACAGCAACCAGGCACACATCGACTTCATGGCGTCTATCAGAAGCTCTGCTTGCATGGACCCATCCGTGTCGGTGCGAACACCCAGAGCTGTGTTTTAGGTCGTGCAGAGCTTGCGGAACTTTGTTTCACATTTGTTTCACATTCAACGTTAGACATGCAACATGTGCAGCAGTGACACACTGGGGTGAGACACAGAGCGGGGAAGGGATGCACCGGTCCGTCCGTGCGTCAGTTGCTGGACCGTGCGCACATGGACTCGTGGAAACCTGAGGGGAAGCACTGCACGATTGGAAGAGCACAAAACTGGATAACTCCTTTGAAATAAGAAAACCATCAAGGGGTAATTGTATGTAATTGTTCACTTCCGTGTTTCAACTAGGGATCCAGAATGATTTAGATGTGTGACAGCTGGTTTATTTCAAGAGATCTTGATATCGTTGAGTTGTTGACTGGACCAGACTGGGCCCTCAAGGAACTGGGAAAACTTTGGTCATTGCAGATATCCATGCCCTCAATGTAGATATGGGGAACATTGCCCATCATCCATACTGATCAAGGTCAGCTCCAGTGCGAAGTATGGGGCGACTGGCTTCCTCGTCGTTTGCGCTCGACTTTCTGCATTCGGGCAGTTCGCTGTTGGTCAGGAGCGCGAAGTTCATGCCATCCCTGATCCCTGTTGGAACTCCCAAGAATTTCACCATTGAATCGTACGAATTGAAGCAGTTTGTTGAAGAATGGTTCTTCAAGGCATCATTTTCACATGATTACTGCTTCAATTAAATAAAATTTCACATGATATCCACATAGAATATCTTGGGGTACCAGCCATTTTGCTGTCCACAGGTACCAGGCTGAACTGACCCACAATGAACAACGAGGGAAATCTTCGTAGCCAGATGTGGGGCAAGCTAGACCAACTGTGTATTTCTAAGCACGATTTATCTAATTGGTACGGGTCAGAATTATCAACCACTGCCCAAGTGTTTTTTTTCTTTTCCACAATGTTTTTCATAAGTACCAAACAGGACTATATAATTTGACATCCTCTAACACATTAATGATCATGGCCATTTTGGTATCTATTACAATTGGCTATTTTTGAGGCCGGTTCTCGTAATGGTTTAGTGGTTTTAACAACCCACCAATGATCCATTGTTTCGCCAGGAACTTTGGATGGTCGGAATCATCTCTGCTGGTACTTGGCTGCTCACGTATTGGCTCCTCCTTGTGCCTTGGCCTTACCGGCGAGCCTGAAGAGCGGCTGGTTCTGGAAAAAAGTCTCCAATTATTTTGATATATGCCATATGCATAATATACTATGATTTGCATATAGATAAAGATCTTACTATACACACAAGTGATCATAAGTCCACACATCATCTTGATATACACGGTATTCTTTAAGCAAATGGGTTGCTACATATCGTTACATGAGTTACATGTATGGTCCATATGGTTGTTATAGAGGTTGCACTGGCTGCTGGGTTAAATGGGATTGTGAATTTCTTGGGGCCAACAAAAACACTGAGTAGAAAACCAAACAGCAGTAACAGTGGAGAATGAACCCTGAACTGATGGCTGCTTAGAGATCGAGGATGGTTATATATATATATATACCCTCTGGTTATTTAACAGTTCGCCATGGGAAATGGCCCATAGAAATAGATGGTTTACCTATTAATAGCATGGTGATTTTCTGTGGCCATGTTAGTCATAACCAGATGGTATAGATACTGATACTTTTTTAAATTGGGTTAGTAGGGTCGGACCAATATGGCACCAATAGTCGAGATGACAGAGGTTTGAAATCCATCCTGATCTCCCGGTGAATTTGGCACCGATTTTTGGTGAGTTCCAAATTGGTGAATCATCTGGCCACGATTTTTGTTTTTTTGCTGCCACGGGCACTAATCATCTTGTCATCAGCACCAGCAGTTAGGAGAATTTGATGTCATCTCCAGAGAGTCATGTGAAACTGTTCAGAAACACTGTCAGTCACCTATGTCATGTCAGTCACGGTTTGAGGCTGGTGTTAGATCACACTCTTCTCGACCTCCCAGCGTTGCTGCGAAGTCTTGCTTAACCAGGTGCCTTGCGACTGGGTGCAGTTTGGGTCATCATTGGTTTACAAAAATGGTTTGGGAAACATTGGGGAAACATATGGGAAACTACGCAGAAACATGTTTTTCAAGGGTTTTTCAGTGCACACCATCCAAGTTGTTTATCGCACAGATGGATTTTCATGGACTTTTTCATTGCGACATGACCTTGAAAAGTCTGGTGAATTTTCCAGAAAAAAGCGACATCCTCATCCCTCCAGGTAGTGCATCGTTTGCCCTCGACTTCTTGAGACTGGGCTTCAGCTCGTTGGTTCGATCTTCCGCTCGTGTGGGCAGCGCACCATCAGTCTGTAAGATGGGGAAGGTCGGTTCATTACTTTTGGTGCTGGATTTTGTGCAGCTCGACTTGTCCATGCTGCTGAGAAGCCGTGCACATTTGGGATTCTTGCTGTTGATCTTGAGTTTTCTGCATGTGGGATTCTTGGTTTCTTTGAGATCTTTTGCACAACTGGGATTTTTCCCGTTTCTCTTGGACCTTGCACACATGGGCCTTTCACTGTTTATGCGATCCATGGGTCATCTCGAAGTCTCGGTGTTGGTGCCTGACTTTGCTCACATTGGGCTGATCCTGTCGTTGCACAGCCATGCATGTTTGGACTTGATGGTGCCGCCCATGGACCTTGGACAGGTAGGCTTGCTGCTGCTAATGCGAAGCACGGCTTGACTGGGCTCAGCACTGTTTGTGTATGACTTTGTACACATTGGATCTTTGCCTCCAGTTCAAAGCTTTGCTTGTACTGGGCCTGTAGTGCTACTGCTGGACCATTTGCGATTGGGCTCGATGATGTCAATAAGATCAATGTGCTGTCTTGGTTTCCCGGTGCCGCTCTTTTCAAAAGCTCGAACAGATTCCTTTTCGTCTGTCCTCGACGCAGTGCATTCAGAACTTTCTTCGTTTATTCAAAGCTTCTCATGCTCAGAACCACCAGCGTTCCTCCTGGATTCTTCTCATTTTGACTCTCAGGTGCCCTCACAATCCTTTGGCTGATCAGACTTCTTCCCGTTTGCATGTGGCATGGGCCGACCTGACTTCATGATATCGGTCTTGGACTATGGACTTTCTGGTTCAGTGTCATTGGTCCAAAGTCGTGCCTACCTTGGTTTGGTGCTTTCTGCCCTGGACTTTTTGCATTTAGGTTTCAGCCCCTCTTTGCGATCCATGGCACATCTCGATCCAGTGATGTTGATTCTTGGATTCAGCTGTATGGGCCTTTTGCCATCAGCCTTGGATTTTGTTCACTCAGCTTCCTCCCTTCCAGTGCAAAGCACGTGCCATTTTGATTCAGCCACGTCGGCCCTGGACCTTTTGCATCTTGGCTTTCTGCTGCCCCTGAGATCACTGGGGCACATCGACTTTGCATCTTCACTCATGCAATGCTTGCGTTTTGAATCCTCTTCGTTACCTTTAGACGGTGTTCAGTTGGGTTTCATTTTGTCCTTGCAAAGCATGGCGCGATCCGATTCTTCCACCTTGGTGTTGGACTTCCTGCGGTCAGGATTTTCAATGCTAGTCAGAAGTTTCGTGCGACCCAACTTTCCAGTCTTTATCTTGGACTTTTTGCACCTAGACTCTTTACCTTCGCTGCGAAATTACGCCTGTTTAGGATCCACCTCCTTGGCATATGGATGGGCCCGGTATGGTTCGACATTGTTGGTGCGCAGCTCCGTGACATTTGGCTTGGCATTTTCACTCTTCGGCCAGACATGCCTGGAATTCTTCTTGCTTTTGTCGGAGCATGCTTTCGTGGAACCACTGCTGTTGCCTAAGAGCTATGCTTAAGCTGGTTCGGCTGCTTCGGTGCTTGACTTCTTGCATTTGGGACTTGCGTTGTTGTTGCAAGGTCTTGGTTAAGTGGACTTCTTAGTTTCTGCCTCCAGTATGTCTCGCACGGGGTCATTGCCGCTGGTCTTGGATTTCTTGCATCCAGAACCTGTCTCACCGTTGCAAAGCTTTGCCAAGCTCGACTCTGTGCTGCCGGTGTTGGACTTCCTGCGTTCAGGTTTGCCACTGCTTGCCAGAGCTTCGGCTCGCACCGACTTTGCTCCGTTCGTCATCGGTATGGGCCGATTGGGATTTTGCTTCTCCCTGTTAGTGATTGACAGTACCTGGCTTGGATTTTTGCTGTTGACACGATCTTCTGGTCAACCGGACTCAGCTCTGCTGGCTCTTGATCCTTTGCGTCTTGACCTTCCTCTACTGCTTCGGAGCATGACACAATCAGGCTTCGTACTCTTGATTTGCAGCATGGGCCGCCTGGGTTTGTCAATGCCTGTGGTGGACTTTGCCCTTTTGGGTTCTTTGCTGTCTCTGCGAAGTTCCACTTGGTTCGATTTCTTGGTGTTAGCGCTTGATTCTTTACACCTGGAGCTGCCGCTGTTGCCACGAAGCCTTGCTCGGACTGACTCAGCAGTGTCAGCCTCAGATCTCTTGCATCTCGAGTCCATGTTTTTGCCGCACTCCTTCGCAAGTTTGGGCTTTCTGATGTCGGTCTCTGGATTGGGATGTTTGGGCTCAACCCTATCAGTTCTGGATAGTGTCCAGCCAGACCCCTTTGCGCCAATTAGGAGTTTGAGTCATTTGGGTCCATTGCTGTCGGTTTTGGAGCTCGCACACCTAGGCTCTCCACCGTTGGCGCGTTCACTTGCATGCCTTGGTTTTGCCCTTTTGGTGTTGGACTACTTGCGCCTGGGTTTGCTGCTGCCGTTGCACACCTTTGGATGCGCAGATCTCTTGTCTTCGGTGTTCGGACCCATCAGAGTGGGCTTCCTGTTGCCCGCACCTGACCACATCAAAGCAGAATCAGTTACTTTCTTGAGGAGTGTGGCCCGTTTAGAATCCTTGGCCTCAGTGCTAGACTTTTCACATCCTGGGCTGCTGTTGCTGGCCAGAAGCTTTGTTTGCGCAGGCTTCGCCGTGTTTCTCCTAGACTTTTTACACTTGGGCTCAGCTTTACTCCCAAGAGGCTGCGTCTGAACTGGATTTCTAGTTTTGACGATGAGCATGGCCAGATGCGACTCTTTGCTGCTGGCCTTGGACTTCGTCCTCTTGGGCTCCATCTTGTTGATCCGTAGCTTTGCTCAACTGGGCTCAGCAGTGCCAGTATTGGATTTCCTACGTCTGGGCTCATTGTTGTCTTCAAGAAGCCACACTCACTTGGGCCTTGCAGCGTTGATCCTTGGCTTGTCCCGTTTGGACTTGGTATTCTTGCCATTGGTCACAGACTATACACACTCGGGACTGCTCTTGTTTGCAAGGAGCTCAGCTTGAGTTGGGTCTGTTATATCTGCGCTTGACTCTCTCCACATGGGATCTTTCGTTCTGCTGCAAAGTCCCGCGCGCTCAGATTTTGCTGTGTCGGTTTTGGATTCTTTGCATCCTGGCTTTTTCATGTTGCTGCATGGCTTCTTCTGAGTTGGACCTGGAGCACCTTTGTTGGATTTCACGCATATTGCATCACTGCTGCCACTTCAAAGCTATTCACGTTGCGACTCTGCAATGTCAGTGCTAGATCCCCTGCATCTAGACCTGATCATGTTGCCAAGATCCTCTGTTTATCAAGGTTTGGCAGTGCTCGTCTTTGGCTTGGTACGTCCTGGATTTTCGGTTCCCGTGTTGGACCATGCTCTTTCTGACCCTTTGCTGCTACTTCAAAGCACGGCGTGACCTGCACCTCCGATGTTGGCCTTGGATCATTTGCGATTGGGCTCAACACTTTCGCTTCACAGTTTCGCCCACATTGGATTGCCATCACCAGTCGTTTCAGTAGCACGGCTTGAGTTCCCCATGTTCATGTTAGATGCAGCAATTTGCGACTCGTCGGTGCTAGCCAGATGCGTTTCACGACTTGATCTTGCCATGCCAGTTCTGGACCCTTTGCATCTCGACTCTCTGTTGTCCCTTCAAAGCTGTAGCCGCATGGGTTTGTTGTTACCAGTCTGTGGCGTTTCTGGCATGGGCCTGTTCCTGTCTTTGTTGGATGCAGCGCATTTAGACCTGTCCATTTTCTCGAGAAGCGCCGTTTGGATGGGTTCAGCTTTGTCAATCCTGGACCTCTTGCACTTGGGATCTTCGCCTTTGCTACGCAGCTTCGCTAGGCGGCCAAAACAAAGGGTGGGCCAAGTTTTGTGCAATGGGGCACAACGAGGTTCTATTGGATGATTTTTGGATATTTTTGGATGATTTCTCTGTTCGTAAAACAGGCTGTTACGACATGTTTCTGTTACTACACTTTTTCAGCATTTTTGTGAGAATTAGTTACTTCCATGGTCATCTATGGCTGACCTATGGATGGCTATGGTCCATATCCTGCACCTTTTGCAGGTGCGGCTCCCTAGTCTTGGCAATGGGGACAACTCGCTACGGCTCCACGATGTCGGCAAGAAGCTTCACCACTTCAGACTCTGCATATTCTTTGTTTGGCTGCTTGGCTGCGATTTTTATGGGGGTTTAACATGGTTTAACCTCTGACAGGTTGATATATACTGTAGATTCTGTAGATTATAATCATGATTATATAAGATATCTAGATTATATATATGATTAGATTAAATCATGATTAACCACTACTTTCTCATAGATTTTCATTGGGTGATAGCACATGGAGTAGGCACATGATATGCTATGTATTGCTATGTATTGCTATGTTGCGGAAACGCGTGATGGATATTCTTCGCCCCCTTCGCCCCAGGTGTGGCACGCTTGGGCTTCAGTCCCTCAATCCTGGACCACAGTCAGCTGGACTTCTCGTTACTGGCCAGAAGCATTGTCTGCATGGACTCAGCGATGTCCTCATCAGACTTCTTGCACCTTGGAAGTTTGGCATCACTGCAAGGCTATTCGCAAGTGGGTTTTACAACATCATCCTTAGGCCTGTCACGAATGGGCTTCTTGACACCTGTTTTGGATGCAGTTACCTCTGAATCCTTGCCATCAACACAAAGCATGGCATGTTCTGGATTGCTCATATTAGCATCGGACCTTTTGCATTCAGACTTCCTCATGTTGCCCCAAAGTCTCGCTTGCCCTGACTTGGCTATGCTGGTGCTAGATTTCTTGCATTTGGGATTTTCCGTGCCCATTCGGCCGTTTGGGCGCATGGGTTTTTCAGTTCTTGCTATGGGACTGGCCTGTCTTGATCCACCACTTTTCCTGCTGGATTTCGCGCATTTGTCAAGCTTTCTGTTTTTGAGGTCCTTTGCACAACCTGACCCTTTTCCCTCGGTCTTAGACTTTTCGAACTTGGACTTGTCTGCTTTGTTGAGATCTTGCGCTCACTTCGGCTCCAGTTCTCTGGTGTTCAGTTTGGCAAGACTCGATTTCTTGCCGCTCTCATTAGACTTCGCCCATTCTGACCCCTTTTTGCTGGTGCAAAGTTCTGCTCGACTTGAGCCGATCTTTTTGTCCTGTGGTCTGGGCTGCATGGACTTCTTCCCTTTGGCATCGGCTTTTGCGCAGTCAGATTCTTCCTCGTCGCCGCGCAGCCTGAGTTGTGTGGCTTCAGCCGTCTCAATCCTGGACTTTCTGCATCCTGGTTCTACCCTGCTCCTACAAGGCTACGTGAGGATGGACTTGATTTTGTTAGCCTCTGGTGATATTCGATTCCCAAACGGCTTTGCGAACGAGAACCTCTCAGTCCTGAGTAGGGTGAGGTTTGGCTCTTCCCTGTTAGTCTTGGACTGGACAACGTTCGGCTCACCACTTCTGATCCGAAGCTTTGTTTGTCCTGGTTTGGCGCTGTTTGTGTCCGACTTTCTGCATTTGGGATCAAGCTTGCCACTTCAAAGTTTTGGATGTTTTGGATTTGCATTCCCGGTGTTTGGAGTATTTAACCTTGGCTCCAGCCTGCCTGTGTTGGAGCATGTGCATCCGGGACTCTCCTCACCCATTCGAAGTATGGCCTACCTGGGTTTTCTTGTGTTGACGTTGGACCTTTTGCACTTAGGTTTCTTGATGTCAACCCGATCCTTTGCCTGCTGCGGCTTTGCCTCGCCCGTTTTGGATTTCGGTCATCCTGAACCCTTTTTGTTTTTGAGAGCACATGCACAATTTGAATTCACCTTGTCGGTTGTTGGTCTTGGTAAGTTCGGCTTGCTGATGCCAGTGTTGGATCCTGTGCAGATGGGTTTCTTGACTCCGATGCAAAGCATTTTGAGGTCAGGCTCCGCAGTGTCTGTGCTGGACCACCTCCATTTGGGCTTATTGTTTTTCGCCCACAGCTTCTCTCGTATTGAACCCGCATCTTCACTCTTTGGTGTGAGTTGCATGAACTTCTTCCTGTCACTCCTGGATCATGTTTGTTTGGAATCAGCTTTGTCGATCAGGTCACTTGTCCAACCAGATTTGGTGCTCTCACTTTTGGACTTTACTCATGTGGACTCACTTGCGCTGATTCACAGCATGTCCTGCCTTGATCTGTCGCTGTTTCCCTTCGGCCTTGGTCGACTTGAGCTGCTTCTGCTGGTGCTCGACTTTGCCCTCCTGGAGCCTGCGATGTCCACCCGAAGCTCCAGCTACTTCGACTTCAGCATGTTGGTCTGCGGTTGCACCAGATCAAACTCGCCCTCATTTATATTGGACGCAGCTCACTCAGGCTCAATGTTGCTGCTTAGATCTTTTACATGTCTTGGATTCTCTTTGTTAGTCTCAGATTTTGCAAAAATTGGTTTCCTCCTTTTTGTGCGATCGTACACACAACTTGGTCTCACTGCGCTTATCTCCGGCCTTAGTCGGGCGGGCTTTGTCTCCTCACTTCCAGTGATCGATTGCACACACTTGGAATCGTTTCTGTCAGCCAGGAGCTTTCTTTAACCAGGAAGTCTTCCGTCAGTTTTGGACCTCTCTCATCTTGAGTTGTCACTCTCGGTGCGCAGTTTGGCGAGAGTTGAGTCAGTTTCTCTGGTGATGAGTTTGGGCAGAATTGGATCGCCAACATTTATTTTGGATCTCTTGCATTCAGGATTCGGAATGTTGCTTCAATCCTTTGCATGTCTTAACTTGGCCCTTCCAGTGTTGGATTTCAGCCACATGGGTCTCTCTATGCCACCACAATCTTACTACTACGCGGAATCAGCTGCCCTTCTATTCGGATGTTCAAGGCTAGGAGCAAGTACGTCTGTCTTGGAACACGCTCACTTGGAGCCATCGCTCTCACTCAGAAGCTTCGGCCACTTCGAGTTCATGACGTCTATTTTGGACTTTTTGCACCTGGGACCCTTAACGCTATTGAGATCTTTGGCATGAGGTGGTTCCACGTCACCTGTGTTTGGCTTGACACGAGCTGGCTTCGTGTCCTTGCTATCTCTGATCGATGCTGCAACTTTTGAACCTTCAATGTTTCTCCACAGCATGGCATGCCCAGACTTTGTCTCACTGGTCCCCGATTTTGGAATAGTCGATTTGTCCTTGTCTACTCGAAGCTCTTCAAAATTAGGCAGCGCTCTGTCGCTTGTGGACTTTGCAATGGTGGGCTTCATGACGTTGATTCGAAGCTTTGCTCATCCTGATTTCATGATCTCAGCCGTGGATTTTGTGCATCTGGAACCATTGCCGTTGTTGAGAGATTCTGCCCATCTTGATTCGCCCATGTTTTTACCGGGCTCAAGCAGATCAGGCTCCGTCTTTGCTCTGCCGGTGATCGACAGCACTCTGTTGGGATCTTCGATGTCGGTGCATAGCTCTGCTTGTTTTGACTTCGCGTTGTTGGCCTTGGATCTTCTGCATCTCGAGCTCTCCACGTTGATCCAAAATTCTGGTCGTGTTGACTTGACATTTCCAGTTTGTAGCAAGCTGCTATCAGATTTTCTCTTGTTTTCGTTGGGTTTTGTCCATGTCGGCTTACCTCTCTTCTTGCGGTCCTTCTCATGCTCGGGCTCATTGCTGCTAGCCTTGGACTTTGCCAAAGCCGAATCTTTGCTTTTCATGCGCAGCATCGTGCAGGTCGGCTTCGCACCTTTGATCTTTGGCTTGTCCCGGGTGGGCTTTGTCTTCTTCCTTCCAGTGATCGACACCACAATCTTGGGCTTCGTCGTGTTGCTTCGAAGTTTCGCCCATCCTGAGTCCGCACTGTCTGTGGTGGACTTTGTGCATATGGGTTTCATTTTGTTGGTACGAGGTCTTGCATGTTTGGGACCTTTCTTGCTAGTGCTTGACTTCCTGCGTTTGGGCTTCTTGACATCGATGAGGAGTTCCGTTCACTTGGAAAGTTTCTTGTTTCCCTTTGGCTTGGCTTGCACTGACCTTGTGTTCTTTCTGCCAGTGACCGACGCTACATGGCTTGGTTCCTTGCCGTCCATCCGTAGCTCTGTCCAAAGTGGATTGGTTTCGTTTGTTTTGGACCTTTTACACCTGGGCTTCCCGATCTTATCGAGACAATCTGCACACTTGGACCCAATGGTGTTGCTGTCTGGAACTCAGCCGGAGCTGGCCGGATGTAAACACATTATGAAGTAAACATCCCTTACATATCCGTACATTCCACAACTACCAGCTATTGAAATGCTAGATGCATGATGATGTATATTGTGCTGTGCAAACATGTGAAAATCAGCCTTTTCATTCACTTTTGATCCAGAAGTTTCAGCTGACCAAGGGAACTGCTCTCTTTTTCAATAGAAATTCAACAGATGTAGGACTTTCGATGCGGGCATTCCATGGCACCCCCATGAGTCATCAACTTTGCCCTAGGCTTGGCTTAAGCTGCGTGGGTCTGGTCTTCTCACTCCCTGCTGGAGTCTCAGAGGTTGCAGAAATTGCCTGAATCTTACTTCCTTTTTTGGTCAATGACTGAAAATCACCTATGGAATCCTATGGATCATCGATCATCCATAATTTCTCCCTAAATCATCTAGAAAATCATCTCCGCATGATGAATTTAGATAGACCGTGGGGAAAAAAAGGGGAACATAAATGCGGCTGCATTTCACAAGGACGTCACGAACGCAGGATGTCACCGGGAAGCATGGTCAACAACACATTCTAAAAAACCAAAGGGACGGTTAGAGCCCATGCAGCAAAATGTTAGAATTGCCTGTGAAAAGGAACATATCTTTAAAACAATGATAAACGGCAGATGACTTTTCTTGCAGAGTTTTGGAGGAAGGGCAACAAGATCTTACAAGAGGTTAACTGAATTTAACTGATGTTTTGCAGCATTCCATATATTCCTTTTTGGCTTCAGTTTTTTTGGGCACTTATGTATTACTTATGTCATCCCAGCTTGCCAACAGCTTGCCAACAGCTTGCAGTGCTTGCAGCATCTGAGGTGATTGACAGCACATGCTTAGACCTTTTGTTGCCAGTGCGAAGCATGGCTTGTTCTGAGCTGACTTTGTTGGTCTTAGACTTCTTGCGTTTGGGGTCAAGCCTATTCCCTCACAGCCCGGACACCCAGCACTTCGAACTGCGATCTGTGTTGCACGATCTGTGTTGGGATCAATATGGATAAATCATCTAAGCTCTTTGTAGAGCAAACTATGGCAAACTATGGCAAACTTCATCAAATTTCAAGCAAAATCAACCAACCCGTGGTTGCCGACCCCCATCATCCCTAATCGGCCCTAATCTGTTGGCCATGTAGTCCCCATGTTGCGTAACATGTGTAGTTTTTGATGTCACGATTTTCGCAGCCTTGCACCGAGGTTTTGGTCGAACAGAGTCTGCCTTTTTGCCGTGTAGCAATGCCTGGCTGGGTTTTTTGCCATCTGTGCCGGATGCAGTTCACCCGGGATCCAGTCTGTTCATTCAAAGCCTTATGCGCCCAGACCTAGCACCATTGGTTTTGGATTTCCTTCGCCTTGGGTTGTTTCTGTTGGTGAGAAGTTTTTCATACACGGGATTCACCGTGCCCCTCTTGGGCTTGTCCCGTTCAGACTTCGTGTTCGTTCTGTCAATCATTGACAGCACCTATCTTGGCTTTCCGCTTTTGGTCAGGAGTGTCACATGCCTCGATCTTGCTTCGTCAGTTCTTGACTTCTTGCACTTGGGCAGCTCTTTGCCTGTGCGAAGTGTGGCATGATCTGACTTCATGATTTTGGTGTCCGGACTCACATGAATTGGCTTCGTATCCTTGCTGTCAGCAACTGACTACACCCATCCTGATCTGCCGCTTCCTGTTCGCAGCTCTGTGCGACTTGGTAGTCTTCTGTTTGTTTGTGATTTTTCGAACATAGACTTGTTCTTGTCACTTCGATCTCCAGCAAGATTTGACTTTGTGCCTTCAGCCTTTGGCTCAGCGTGGTGTGGACTCCCTGTGTTACTGTTAGATCTTGTGCAGGTTGGCCTGGCCACGTCAATGAGAGGTGTGTCTTGCACAGACTTGGCGACGTTTGTTCTGGACTTTCTTCATTTGGGCCTTTCCACGTTGTTGCAAGGCTATGGTCACCTTGACTCCATAGCACCACCTTCAGGACTTAGCAGATCAGGTTTGATGTTCGCAATATCTGTACTGGACGTCACAACCTTAGAGCCGCCTCTGTCGATCCACAGCTTTGCGAGACTTGACTCGTTTTTGTCTACGTTAGACCTTGGACAATTCGACCTCTCCTTCTCTATGCGGAGCCTCGCCAGTGCAGGCAGCACACCTTTTGTCTGTGGCATCTCCTGTATGGAACTGCTGATGTTGACTTTGGATTTTGTCCATACGGGCCTGCCGCCCTTTCTGAGAAGTCTTGCTTGTTCTGGCTTTACGATGTCGGTGCTGGATTTTTTGCATTTGGGCTTGAGTCTGTCACCACATTCCCTCACGCAACTTGATTTTGTGCTTTTGTTGCTTGGACTGTCGCGAGTTGGACCAGTATCCTTGCTGTTAGTGACTGACAGTACGTGCCTGGGATCATCACTTTTGGTGCAAAGTGCAAGTTGTTTGGAACTGGCCTTGTTTGTTTTGGATTTTCTGCACTTGGGGTTGTCCTTTTTGTTGAGGAGTTGTGCATGCTTGGGCTCGGCTGTCTTGGTCTTTGGCCTAACCCGCCTTGGACCAGTTTTCTTGCTGCCAGTGGTGGACAATGTGCATCTTGACCTTTCGCTTTCCCTGCATGGCTTCGGCTAAGTGGATTCAGTACTGTTCATATTGGACTTCCTCCATATGGGCTTCATGTTGCCACTGCACGGCTCTGCTTGTCTCGGCTTGGTGCTGTTGGTGTTGGACTTTTTGCACATGGGCTTCTTCGCATTTCTCCAAGCTTTTGGCAGAGGGGATCTAATGCTGTCGGTGCTGGGATTGACACGCCTTGAGTTTGTATCCTCCCTTCCAGTGATCGATTACACACATTTGGGATCTTTGACGTTGCTGCGTGGCCCAGCATACATGGGATTGGCCCCTTCGGTGCTTGACTTCTTGCACCTTGAGCTGTTGCTGTCCTTGCGATCCTTCGGTCAAACTGGTTTACCTTTGAGCCTCGCCGGAGTAGCTCGACTTGATCTCTCGCTGCTTGCCTTGGATGCAGTGACCATGGCATCCTCCTTGTTGCTTAGATCACCTGCTCGGTTAGACCTTGTGCTTTTGATCTTGGACTTCGGTCACCTCGAATTTTCGTTCTCCATTCGTTCCATGGCACGATGCGACTCGGTGACGTCAGCCTTCTCCCAGAAGCGATTGGGATTTTTTGCGTTGGCTCTTGATTTTGCCCAATTCGATTTTCTGCTGTCACTGCAATCCTTTTCACAACCAGACTTGGTGGTGTTTGCCCTGGATTTCTTGCGCATGGAACCTTTTCTGTTTTTCAGAAGCTCTGCATGCGCAGAACCTCTGCTGCCGGCCTGCGGCACTGCTTGCACGGGATCCAGCCTCTTAGTTTTGGACTTCCTGCATCTTGGTCTCTCGCTTTTGCCACGACAATCTGCACAATTGGGTCCTGTGGTGCTAATTTTGGATCTTTTGAAGCTGGGCTTCCCAACCTTGGTCCGATCTCATGCTCGTATGGACTCAATCGCTTCAACCTTGGGTTTGACTCGCACAGGTTCAGTCTTCAGCCTATCAGTCATATCTTCTACGCACCTTGGACTCTTGCTGTTGACCCAATCTTTTAGTTGCTTGGAACTTGTCATGTTTGTACTTGACTTCCTGCGGTCAGATTCCTCATCGTCAGTGCGTTCCTCTGCGCGATTCGGACTTGCATTCTCCGTGTGTGGTTGTCTTCAACCGGGCTTATTGCTCTTGGTGCTGGAACATGCCTTGCTAGGCTTCCCCACCTCAATTCGCTCGTTCGCCCGGTCAGGATCTGCACTTTCCGCCTTTGATTTTTTGCACCTTGCGCCTTTGCCTTCGGCCCATAGTTTGGGCCACTTGGAACTGACCTTTCCATTATCAGGCGTGGCGTGTCTCAGTTCGTTGCTGCTGCTGCTGGATCTTGCTTCAATGGGCCTGCTGATGTTACTGCACAGCCTCACACATCTCGACTTCCTGCTTTCAGCAATGGACTTTGTGGCCCCGGGCTCTGCAATGTTTTCACGAAGTGTAGCTTGCACGGGCAGTGCCATGTCTATCTCTGGATTGTCCTGCTTGGAATCTGTTTTCTCGCTCTTTGTGATTGACAACACTCACCTGGACTTGTTGTTGTTGGTGCGGTCTCTCGCATAACTCGATCTAGCGATGCTTGTCCTGGACCTTTTGCATCTTGGACCACCTTCGCTGCTACAAGAATCCGCGTGACTTGACTCTGCATCCTCCATAGTAGGCAAGTCGCAGCTTGAACTACCTTTGCCAGCACTTGACTTTGCACATCTTGACCCTCTGATTTTGGTGCAATCGTATTCACGGTTAGGATCCCTGTTGCTGATTTTGGACTTTTTGGTCCTGGGATTTTCGACGTCTCTTCAAACCCTTTGTCGCACCGGCTTTTTGTCGTTGGTCTTTGGCAAGTTCAGTTCCGGGCCAAGTAGCATCTCAGTGATGGGCTATGTGCAATCTGACCTTTTGTTGCCGGCGAGAAGTTTCGCTCGCTTCGGATTTGCTATGTTTGTCTTGAACTTTGTGCATTACGGCTCACCAACGTTGTTGCAAAGCCATGCTCATTGTGAACCACCGGCTCTACTAATGGGTGTGATATGGTTGGAGTCGTTGTTGTCAACATCGGACAGTTCACACTCAGATTTCTCGATCTTTGCACGAAGCCCTGCTCACCTAGACGCTCTGTCGTTCACCCTGGACTTCTTGAACCCGGGATTTGTGATGCTCGTGCACAGCTCCGTTCGCCCCAATCTCTCGTTGTCACTTGTGGGAGTTTCTTGCCCTGGTTTTTCACCTTTACTACTGGATTATGCCCGGATGGACTTTTTGCTTTTGCTCCGGTCGTTCGCATGACTTGACAGCCTTCTTTCGATCTTCGATTCAGGACACTTTGGCTCTCTTTCGCCATCACAACAACATGGCCGTTTGGACTTTCCATCGTTCATTTTGGGCATGTCGTGGCTCAGTCTTTCCTTGTCGGTTTTGGATGCAGCCACTTTTGAATCATTCATTCTGCCACACAGTCCTACACAACTGGGTAGTTTGTTGTTTGCATCAGACTTTGTGAATTTTGGCTCTTTTTCATCTTCGAGAAACGTTGCCCAGCTTGCTCTGCTGATGTTCATCTGTGGCTTAGGTCGGGTTGGATCATCGCTACCGGTTTTGGACCTCCTTCATTTGGGCTCGACGACTTTCCTTCGGAGCTTTGTCCGAATGGAGCTGCTGATTCCGGTCTTAGACTATTCCCATCTGGAATTGTTGCTATCATTGCAAAATTCTGCTTGCATGGGATTGGTCCCTTCAATTTGTGGCCTGGTCTGATTGGCACTGACTGCGTTTTTGCTTGATGGACTGTCTATCGCTTCGTCATTGTTTTTGCAAAGCTTTTGTTGGCTGAACTTGGTTGTGTCAGTTCTGGACTTTTTGCACTCAGATTTGTCGGTGTCACTCAGAAGCCCTGCGTGACTTGGATCTGCAGTGTTTGCCTTTAGTACTTTGAAGCTTGACCCCTTGGTGTCGATCTTGGACGCAGTCCATATGAACTTCTTTTTGTCTTTGCAGTCCATGGCATGCTTGGGATTTGTCACGTTTCCTTCGGACTTTGGTGTACTTGGCTTGCTGATGTTACTTCGCAGCACGGCTTGGTCTGGTTTTGCTGTGCCAGCCTTTGAGTTCATGCATTTGGAGTTGCTGTTGTTTGCCAGGTCCTTTGTTCGTCCTGGAAGCTTGCCATTTGTTTCGGACTGCAGCGCTCTTGATTTGCCTGTGTCTCTGCAAGGCCATGCAAAGATGGAGCTGATGTTGCTGGTGATTGGCTTGATGCGTGTTGGCTTCGTATTCAGCCTCTCGTTGATTGACTCGGCATACTTTGGGTCCCCAACATCTTTGCAAGGCTCCAGCAAGTTGGGACTTGCCATGCTTTTGGCTGACCATGTTGCTTCTGGCCCCACAATACCGCTGCGCAGCTTTAGCCGATCGGGCTCTGCACTCTTTGTGTTGGACCTTTCCAAATTTGACCCATCATTGCTCTTGCATCAACATGCCAGGGTAGGTCTGACACTTTCCCCGTGTGGTTTGAGTCGACTTGGCCCATTCGTGTCTGTGTTGGATCTTGCGAAGCTTGATTTGTTGCTGTCTTTAAGATCGTCCGCATGTCCAGGCCCTTTGGTGTTGATTTTGGAGTTTAGCCACCCAGACTTTTCAGCATTCATCCGTGACTTCGCTCGACTTGAATTTTCGGTGCCCACTTTCGGCATTTCACGAGCAGACTTCGTCTTCTTCCTGCCAGTGATTGACCACACCCATTTAGACCCGGCGATGCTGTTGCGAAGTCCAGCCTGTCTGGAATCAGCAGTGCTGGTGTTGGACCACACCGTTCCAGAGTCATCGCCTTCTGCGCACAGTTTCGCACAACTTGGCCTTTTCATTTTGATTCTGTTCGCGACACACCTTGGACCAACTCTCCCTTCGAGGCAATTTGCACATCTGGCTTTGAGCCTTTCTGTTTTCAAACTATCACGGCTAGGAAGTTTCTTACCTGCTCTTGACGTCGCTACTATGGGATCGTTCCCTTCCCTCAGAAGCTTCAGTTGATCAGACTTGTCTCTTCTCATTCTGGACTCTAGTCACGTGGGCTTCTCGATGTTCTCCAGGCAATATTCAAGAATTGATTCAGCGGCGTCCGTCTTTGGTTTGTCTCGAATCGGATTTGTCTTCTTGCTTTCCGTGATCGACACTTCAACATCTGGCAGTTTATTGTCCTTGCGGAGCTTTGCACGCTTCGGCCCTGCTTCATTCACACTTGATTATTCGAACGTGGAAAGCTTGATGTTGTTGCACAATTATGTGCGAGTTGGTTTGGCGCTTTTGTGCTGGGGGCTCTCAAGAATAGGCTTCGTCTTTGCTCTCTCAGTACTCGATGCGACTCAGCTAGGTTCGTTACTATCAGCCAGGTGCTTCACATGTCTGGACTCAGTTGCGTTTACTTTAGGCTTTGACCACATTGATTTCCCCTCATTTGTGCGAAGCCATTTACAACCAGCACTTCCGGTGTTTGTCTTTGGCATTTTGAGAGTAGCCTCCAGTGTTTCGATATTTGACTTTGGGACTCCTGATTTTTCCCTGTCCTTGCACAGCCCCGCACAATTGGACTCGCCTGTTCTGGCACTCGATTTTGCGAAGCTGGACTTTCCGTTCTTGCTTCGACAATTTGCACATCTTGAACCAGCCGCATCAATTTTTGGTCTGTCACGAGCAGGATTCGTTTTCTCATTATTTTTGGTGGATGCGGCAACATTCAGTTCTTTGCTGTCGATTCAAAGTTTCACATGCATGGGCTCTGTAACTCCAGCTCTGGACCTCTTGCGTCTCGACTTTTCGATTTCTATCAGATCCTGTGGTCGAGTTGGATCTGCCGTGTCAGCCTTTGACTTTTTGAGGCTTGACTTCGCCCTGTTCTTGCGCTCGTATTCACGTCTTGATCCTTCACCCTTTATCCCAGGCGTGACGCGATTCGACTTTCTGCCTTCGGTCTTCGATGCGATCACTCTGGGATTTACGCTCTCTTTGCAAAGCTCTGCATACCTTGGTCCATCGTCGCCAGCGCTAGATGTTGTGCATATTGGCTTGCTGACGCTTGTCAGAAACCATGTTTGGTTTGATTTCTTCGTGTCAGCCTTTGGTTGTTCACGTCCTGGCAGCGTTTTCTCTCTCTCGGTCATGGATACCGTGACTATTGGTTCATCTCTCTCACCTCATAGTTTTGCCAGGTTTGGGTCCTTTGTGCTGACACTTGATTTTGTGAAGATCGACTCTTCACTCTTGCTGCGCCAATTTGCATATGCAGAACCTACTGTGTTTTTGTTTGGCTTAAGCCGTCTTGACCTCGTATTCGCGCTATCACTCGTGGATGTAGCAACAGTAGAATTACTACTGTCGCTTCAAAGCCTTGCATACATGGACCTGGCCCTGCCACTCTTGGATTATGGACACCTCAACTCCTCCATGTCAGCACGAACATTTCAGCGAGTCGAACCATCCATTTTGGTTTTTGGAATGTCCAGACCAGCCCTTTCGCCCTCAATGTTCGAGTTGGCTCACTCTGAATTGAGTCTGTTACTCAAAAGCTTTGCAAGATCGGAGAGTCTCCTGTTGGTGCTGGACTCGGCTTACTTTGACTTGTCCACGCTGGCACAAGACTTCACACGCTTGGAATCAGCAGTCTTGATCTCAGGACTGAGCTGCGCTGGCCCCGTTTTCGCTTTGCCGATCGTCGATTCTGCGACTTTGGGATTCACTCCGTTCCTCCGAAGTTTCTCATGTTCAGACCTTTCTCCATTCGTTTTAGATGTAAGTAGACTGGGCCTTTTGATTTTCCCAAAGGATTTTGCGTGACTGGACCTTACGATCTCTGTGCTTGGCTCGTCACGACTTGGTTTTGTGTTCTTGCTTTCTCTGGTAGACTGTGGAAATTCCGGCCCAAGTTTGTCTTTACAAAGTTGGGCACAGCTGGGTTTTCTTCCTTCTGTGGTGGACTTTTGCAGTGTTGGCCTGGTTGCATTAGTGAGATCATTCGCATGACCTGCTTTGTTGGTATCAATTCTGGACTTTGCCGCAGCGGGATTTTCCTTGTTGCTGCGACAACCTTGTTGCGTGGGATCGGCCTTGTCCGTTGCGGGCTTGGCGCGAGTGGGCTTTGTCTCCTCGCTGTTGCTCATCGACTGTGGACACCTCGACTTCTCAACGTCCCTCAGGAGACGCGGGGGTGACACCGGTGACACCGGTGACGCATGTGGTGTGAGGATGTGGGGATCACTGAGGGAATTGGCGAAGCGAAAGTCATGAAAGTCATACAAAATCATACAAAAAAAAAACTCCGAGCATTGCTAATATAAAGTTGCTGGTGCCGGTCTCTTGCACTTGAACCACAGTTTGTGAAATTGGAGGTCTTTGGTAGGACCTATTCATCGATCGGCCAGTCTTAAGGAAAGCCTTAAAGGATGTGAATGTGGAGAACACAGTTTTATTCATCTTTATTGCTCATCTCTTCTTTTTTTTGTGGGTTCAAGAATTCCACTAGTCCTTTCAGATTACACCGGTCTCCCTGCACCGCTCTCCCAACCGCGGAAGGAGCATGGCTTGATCGGGCTTTGCGGCTTTTGCACTGGGCTTCGCACATATCGACCTGGTGCTGTCAACGAAGAGCCTTGCTTGACTCGACTCTTCTTTGCTGGCATTTGAGTCCGGACACCCAGGTTAATATAGGTTACTCAGGTTTAAGATGTTTAGGTTGGTCAGAGGCAAGGCATCAATTTGGCCAATGGATGATAGCCTGGTAGTGGCTGTAGAGGCTCTGGCTTCTGATGGGATCAAGGGCATGTCACAGCTCAGCTTCCTCTTGGCTGGACCTTTTTCAACATCGGATTACGGACTGGGTAAGAAATTTGGTATTCTCATCTCACCAATTCTCACCATCAATGGGGTTCCTCATAAACCCTTATAGCCTTATAGGATATAATGGGTATACAGCATGGTCCATCCCGATCCACAATAGTGTTGCCGCGGTAGGTTTGTGCATGTGGACTTCCCGCCCTTGCTGAAGAATCCTGCACGTGCTGATTTGACGCTGCTAGTGTCTGGATGTGCGAAGCCCAGGGCGACGAAACGCTTAAGAAAACTTAGAATTTTGTTGCTTGCAGAGGGACGGGAGTTGATCAAATCTTCTGGTGATTTCCATTTGATTCAATTGATGTTTGAATACCTAGAGACTCGAGCGACATCAAAATTTTGATGCTGGTCTAGCAAAACAGTGTTTCATCTGATTGCCGCTGAAATTTCTGGCATGCGCCGTTCTTTGGGAAACAAATATGGTTTTAGATTTAGATTTTGGTGTTGGAATGCGCCGTTTTTGCCAATGATTGCACCGTTTTTGCCCGTGATTGCGCCGTCCTTGCCCGTGCAGAATTTCCATTGCGCCGTTTTTGTGGAATTGCGCCACGTTTTCTACATTGCGCCATTCTTGTGGACTTGCGCCTGATTTTTTTGTAGGTTGGGAATGCGCCCGAAATTTTGGATACATGAGTCTCTAGGTATGTTTGAATAATTTCGAATATATATATATAATATAAATTACATATATAATATAATATAAATTACATATATATATATATATTTATATATATTTGATATGTTCATCTATTTTCCCCATCCTATTTGGGATGATCCCAATTGACAATCACATATTGACATATTGTTGGGATAAATTTTAGCCACCCAATTGTTCAATATGTCAATTGTTATTGACACATGATGGTAATCCCAATTGTTATTGACACATTGATGATCCCATTTTTTTAATTTTCGGCTTTTATGAGCTCACCATCAGATGGATCAGGTTCACGAGTAGACTCCCTCTCCTCTCTCTTGGTGATCGATTCTGCCACACTGGGCTTTGCACCGTCACCACGCGGGGTTGTACCTTGGCGAATGGTGATCTGCACATGTGACACTCTGCGGAGTTTGGTCACTTGAAGTCGCTTGAAGTCACTTGAAGTCGCTTGAAGTTGCTTGAAGTCACTTGAAGCTTAGATTTGAGACACCAGCAACATCCAACAACTTAGATTTGGATCTCTGTTTTATACGCAGGCTCAATTCGCCTCTCCGCTGGTCGGGGATCCAAAATCAGGGCACTGGGCGTCCTGCCATGGGACAGGGAAGATTTCTAGACACGTGACACGGCCCCCCAAGTTTGAACGCCAAATGTCAAGGCGGTCTTGAACAGGACAGTCCGAATTGATGTCCTATTACTGGCTCCTAATTCCATAATTATGGCTCCAAAACTAGCTATCTGCATGTGTTGAGTCACACTTCAAAAAGATCATTCGATGGGCGAATGGGTCTGTCACAGCTGTGTCACCAGATCTTACCAGATCTTACCAGATCTCCCCGCCCAGTTGGTCTTGGACTTCTTGCATCTGGACTTGGCAATGTCAATGAGCCCAGCTGGGAAATGGTGAACCAATGTGAACCAGTGAACTCCAACACCGATGATGAATCCTTTGCGCATGGAGTCATCCACACGCACTCTTAAGTGATTCCCATAGATTTTTGCCATGTGAAAATTGATGTTTCCTGATGCTTCCCGTAGACTTTCCAATTCCGTCTAAATTGCACGTCAAGACGTCAAGGGCGCCACTCTTTTCCAATTCCAATTCACTTTAGGTTGCTGCGCTCCTTCGCGCGCTTTGACTTTGCCGCATCCATCCTCGGTGCCTCATCCGGGGATCACCAGGTTTTTTTGATGATCAAAGATGATCAACCTGTTAGTGATCACTATCCAGTTATATCACGTTATATCACCATTATTAATGGGAAAATCCACTATTTCTATGGCAATTTTCAATAGCGAACTGTTAGTTTACCAGAGGCTAGATGATATATCTAAGATACTAACTGATAGATGATATCCAGATAGTGTTTTTGGAGATAACTAGAGGACACCATTGTTTGCTAAGGAGTAACTACAAAGCCACAGTGTAGCAGAAAAAGTAGGACGGGTGGAAGTGCCAGCGTGATAACACGCAGCCACCGGCAGAAAAGACTCAGCCTCTGTCCTCCAGATTTGCTGTGTTCACAATGAACTTTCCCCAGAATTTCTTAATTTTTCTTGAATGTACCCTCTGGTGAACTAACATAGCAATTGAAAATGGCCATTAATAGTGGATTTTCCCATTAAAAATGGTGATTTTCCATTGCTATGTTAGTTTACCAGGGAATGTACCTGTAATGTAGCCCGATGGTGCTCAGGTACTGCGCGCATGGAGCCGCCGTTGTTGCTGTTTGAGCATGCACTCCTTGCGCCATCGATCTTCCTGAGGACTTTGTCAAAGTGCTGGTGTCAAAGTTTTCGGCGAACCAAATCCTCGAGTCTTTATCCTGGTCATGATGCATAAATAGTAAGCATTGATTAATGAATGAAGAAGTATACTAATATATATATATGTATATAGCCTCGTCCCAGGTCCTAGAACTGTGCAAACCCAAATTAGGTTGGTAAAACTTGCTGAACTTCAGCATTGCACTGTATGGACGATTTTACACATATATATATAGACACACATGATGGCGGATGTGTTTGTCGTGGGGCTGAAGTCACTATATCAGATTGGAATAGATTAGCTTAAGGCCACTTACGCATGTGTGCACATGTCTACATGGAAACATTCGATTTCAGTATCTACAATCTCGATCTTTATCTTGACATGTTTTTCGACGCAAGTTTTGTTTGATTGTTGGATGCTAGACCTTTTTTCCCTCCGGTGCCAACTCCGAATTTTTGACAGGAGCTTCGCTCGACCTGGTAGTCCACCCTTGGTTTGCGATTTCATCCACCTTGAACCGCCACCTTCGGTCCGAGATTCCGCATGTTTGGGCTTGACTTTGCTTACTGTTGGCATCACATGTGTTGGCTTCGTTTTCTCGCCCTTGATTGTTGACATGGCCAACTTGGGACTTACTGTGCTTGCAAAAAGCTTCACCCACTTTGACTTACCTTCATCAACACCAGACTTCGCACATATTGATCCCACGTTGTTTCTTCGATCGTTTTCACAACCAGAACCTATAGTGCCAGTCTTTGGTGTGTCATGCGTTGGACTCGTATCCTCACTACCACTGATGGATAGGACTACTCTTGAACTCTCCTTGTTGCTTCAATCCTTTGCCTGATTAGGACTGGCCATGTCAGTCTCGGACTGTGCTCATCTTGAACCTTTGGTGTTGCCTAGAGCTTCCGGAAGGTTTGGCAGCGCTGTGTTGATCTTTGGCATGGCCTGTTCTGGTTTGTTGATGTCGGTGTTTGATCCCGCACAACTCGATTCCCTCACGTTTCTGCAATCATTTGCCTGACTGGGATTTTCGACTTTGGCCTCAGGACACATGCATGTGGGCTTTCTTATGTCCTTGCGATCTCACTTGCGACTTGATTTCACTCTCTTTCTCTTTGGCCTGTCCAGAATAGGTCTGGTCTTCTCTCTTTTTCTGGTAGATGTTGCCCTCTTAGAATTCTCCATGCTGCTGCAACAATTTGCTCATGTGGGACCCGTCGTGTCCGCATCGGGCTGTGGGAACTTTGATCTGTTGCTTCCTCTGCAATCCTTCGCCTGTCTTGAATTCACACCACCAGTGCTGGGATCGACACGAACTGGCCTTATTTACACCTTGTCTGTCATAGACACAGCTACCCTTGGACCCGTGCCGTTGATCCAAAGCCTCGCATGCTTGGCCTCCCTGCTTTCAGCACTGGACTATAACAAACTTGAATCTGCTCTGTCGCTGCACAGCGTTGCTTGTTTGGGCCTCTCTCCTTTTGTGCTTGGCGTGAGCAGGATGGACTCACCGGTTTCCACTTTTGACTGCGTCGACATTGGCTTGCCCCTCTCCTTGCGAAGCCATGCTTGCTTGGGTTTAGCGTTGTTTGTTCTAAGGTTTGCCGACATGGGATTAAGTATGTTGCCCAGGAGCTTCGGCTGTCTCGGATCTCCTACCTCTGTGCTTGGCTTAGGACGTGTTGACCTCGTGTTTGCACTGTCACTGATTGACGCAACAACTCTTGGATTTGTCCTGTCAATCCAAGGCTTTGCTCAATTTGGTTTTGCTCTACCAGTTCTTGACTTCCTTCACCTGGGCTTGTTAGTTTCGCTGCAATCGTCCGCTTGTCTTGGATTTGTTTGCTCAATGGTTGGGCTCGCACGTGTTGGTAGCATCTTCTCTCTGCCAGCCATGGACACGACTTTCTCAGGTTTGCTGCTGTTTCCCCGAGGCTTTTGTTGCTTGGGCTTTTCCTTGTCCGCACTCGACCACCTCCATCCAGGCCTTTCACTCTTCTTGAGGCAATACGTTCGCCTTGGCTCCGTTCCTTTGACCTTTGGCTTGAGCAGAACTGAATCGATTTTGTTGGCGCTGGATGCCGTGCATCCAGACTTCTCCGTTTTGGTGCGCAGCGCTGGGCGACTTGCAAGTGCTCTGTTGGCCTGTGGATTTACAGCCTTTGGACCATCCATGCCAATCCGACAGCCTGCCAGAGTAGACTTCTTGCTTTTAACTCTTGGATTGACTTGAGTGGGTTTTGTCTCCTCTCTTTTTGTACTGGATTGCAGCTGTTTTGACCCTGCCTTGCCATTGCAAAGCCATGCTCGTTTGGGCTTTGCACTTTTCTTGATGGATTACAACACCTTTGGCCTGCTGATGCCTGTGAGGAGCTTTGCCTGGTCGGGCTTTCCCCCATCCATCCTGGACTTTGTGAAGGTCGACCCTTTGACGTTTCTGCACAGCGCTGCTCGACTCGACTTCTCCCTTTTGGTTCTGGGCATGTCACGACTTGACCTGGTCACTTCAGCCTTTGATGGTGCAACTCTGGACTTGGTTTTGTTATTACAAAGCCCCGCTTGTCTTGGACCTGTGCTGTTCATCCTGGAATTTGCGAAAGTTGACTCCTTCATATCACTGCGATCTTATGGATGAATAGGCTCTAGCTTGCTTGTCGTTGGTTTGTCTCGTGTGGGGTTGGTATTTGTGTTGTCAATCATAGACGAAACGCTTTTGGACTTGCCCTTGTTTCTTCGCAGCTTTGCTCAGCTCGAATCAGCATTGCTGGTGTTGGATTCTGGCTATTTTGACTTCTCGATGTCAGCACATAGCCATGTGAGGTTCGGGTCCATGATGTCCCTCCTGGGGATGGCCAGGTTCGATTACGCGTTCTCGCTCTCCATCCAGGAGTTCGTGTTCCTGGCCTCCTCCTTTTTGCTGCGAAGCTTTGCGCGTTCTGGTTCGTCACTGTTGGCCTCAGATCATACAAGCTCTGGTTCACTGATTTTGTTACGCAACTCCTGCTATGTAGACAGTTTCTTGTCGCTTTGTGGCATGGGTTGTTTGAGTTCCTCTCCTTCGATCTTTGGTCAAGCCCATTTTGACTTCTTGCTGTTTCCGAGAAGCTCCTCGCATCTTGCGTTTGCGATATTTGCTTTCGGCTTCGCAACCTTGGGTTCATTGCTGTTCCTCAGGCAGTTTACGCGCCCTGGCTTTTTGCCGTTTGTACCTGGCTCAACCCGTGCTGCATCTGTCTTCTTCCTCTCGGTGGTTGACTCGAGCTATCTTGGACCCTCCATGCTGACACAGCAATCCGCAAGGTTGGACCCAGTTCTGTCAGTTTCAGATTTCCTGCATTTGGGTTTGCCTTCGTCAGCTCAACAACCCATAAGAACAGGTCCCATAGTTCCAACAGTGGGTTTGTCACGTGCAGACTCAGTCTTCTTCCTGCCGGTGACAGACGGTTCCCACCTGGGCTTATTTCTGCTCACAAGAAGTCTCTCGCGTTTGGACTCATTTTCATTTGCTCTGCAATTTGCATCTGTTGGCTTTCCTCTATCCTTGCGATCCAGTTGTCACCTGGGTTTTTTGGCATTAGTCTGTGGAAAATCCAGTCCAGACTTTCTGCTGCCAATTCTTTCGCACGTGCATCCAGAAAGCTCACCTTCCCTGCACAGCTCCTCTTATCCTGCGCTGGTTTTGTCCGTTTCAGATTTCCAACACATGGGCTTTCCCGTGTCGCCCCGAGATCTCTTTAGAGTGGGTTTGTTGCTTCCAATATTTGGATTGAGCTGTGTGGGCTTTGTGTTCTCACCATTTATTATTGATGACACCCTTCTCGACCTATCGCTGCCAGCACACAGCTTCAGCAGATTTGGATTTGTGCCGTCAGTCCTTGATTTCTTTCGCCCGGGCTTGCCGCTTTTTGTGAGACAACATGCATGTGTAGACTCGGTTGTGCTGGCTCTGGGCTTAGCATGTGCAGAATCTGTATCCTCATTGTCCGTGTTTGCTGAAACACATCTGGACTCATTTTTGTTGCCTCGAAGCTTCGCATGTTTGGATAGCGTTTTGTTGGTTTGCGATGCTTCACACATGGCAAGTCCTCTGTTGTTGAGGTCACCTGGCCAACCTGACCCAGCGCCGCTGATTTTGGGCATCGCTCGTCTAGGGCTTTTGTCCTTGACGTTCGAGCACGCAACGATGGACTTCTTGACGTTTCCCAGGAGTTTCGCATGTCTTGGATCTCTGCCTTTGGCCTCAGACTGTTCGCACGTGGACTTTTCCACGTTTCCACACAGCTTCTCCAAGCTGGGTTTGTTGTTATTTGCGCTTGGCCTGGTTCGCGCAGCCTTCGTGTTCTTTCTGTCGGTGTCCGACGTAAGCACACTGGGATCCTTGATGTTCCTGCATGGTTATGCATGATTTGGCTCAGCGGTCTCAGTTTTGGATTCCTTGCATTTGGGTTTTGCAATTTTTTTGAGGAGCTCTGCTTGTTTAAGCTTGGGGGTTCCTGTGGCTAGTCTTGGAAGGCTAGGCTTGTCACTATTGGCATATGACCTCGCATCCGTGGACAGCAACCTGTCATTGAAATCATTTGCTTGACCCGACTTGTCAATCTCCGTTTTGACGTTCGCACACATCGATTTGTCTTTGTTGCTTCAAGATGTGATTCGGCCAGGTTCCATCCTGTTTGTATTTGGCCTAGTAAGAATTGGCTTGGTCTTCTTGCTTCCTCTGGTTGACACCATGACAGTTGATTTTTCATTGCCTCTCAGGAGCTTTGCTTACTCGGAAATATTGCTGCTTGCGTGTGACTCCTCTGCTGCGGGCTTCTCCATGCCTGTGCAAAGCTTTGGACGTCCAGAGTCAATGATTTCGATCTTTGGCATTGCATGTGCTGACCCAGTGTTCCCTTTATCACTTGTGGACACATGCATTCCTGGCTCCAGTTTGTCACTCCGCTCCTTTGCTCGCTTAGACTTTGGACTTTCAGTCTTGGACATGTCACATCCAGGCTCCTCAATGTTTGCAAGGAGCACTGCTTACTTTGGCTTTTCTCTTTTTGTCACGGGCTTGGCACGAGCAGGCTTCGTGTCCTTGCTTTCTATGATTGATAGCACAACCCTTGGTTTCGTGGTGCCGACCCGCAGTCTTGCTTGACCAGAACCTGCTCTTCTGATCCTGGACGCAACCCACATGGGCTTCTTGCCATTTTTGAAGTCCTCAGTACGACTTGGATTTGCGCCTTTCACCGGTGGTATTGCTTGTTGTGGTTTTGTTTTGTCAGCATTTGATTTTTCAACTTCAGGTTCTCTGCTTCCTGCAAGGTCCTTCAGCCACCTCGAATCGTTTGTGTTGATCCTTCAGGCTTCATGGATGGGATCCTCCACGTTGTTACATGGCTCCACCAAACTTGGTCCTATCGTACCCTTGCCAGGTCTGTCACGTGCAGAATCCGTGTCCTTGTTGCCGTTGGTGGATGTTGCCACATTGGGCTTCTCTTTGTCGGTAAAGTCCTTTGCACAAATGGACTTGCCAGCTCTAGCACTGGACTCTATAAATTCTGGCTTTATGCTGTTTGTCAGAAGCTTTTCTTGTCTAGAACTTGTGCCTTTGGTTTCCGAGATGGCCCATATGGGTTTCTCGATTCCTGTCAGAAGCTCTACCAGACTGGGCCTTTTGGTGCTGACGTTTGGCGGCGTTTGTATAGGTTTCCTGTATTCTCTGTCGGTCATGGACTATCTACATCTAGGATTCACCATGTTTCTCCAAAGCTTTGCGTATCCCGAATCTGTGGTGCTTGCCCTTAACTATTGCGTTGTTGAGCCGCCATCGTTTTTGCAATCTTTTGCACGCTCAGACCTCCCTTTGCCTATTTGCGATGCATCACACGTGGGCTTTCCCATGTCTCTGCATTCGTTCGGCAGGTCGGGTAGTGCCTCATTGGCCTTCGGATTGACTTGCATAGGCCTCGTCTTCTCATCGTTAGTGTTGGACACAAGCAGTTTGGACTTGTCGCCTTTGCTGAGAGGACCTTCCAGATTTGAACTAGCAGTGCTTGTTCTGGACCCTTTGCATCTTGATCCTGGGCCACCTCTAAGAGCTTTTGCCCATTTAGGTTTTCTGCTGCTGGTCATGGATCCTGCCCATACTGGATTTTCCATCTTTGTTCAATCCTTTGCGCATGTGGGTCCTGTGGTGTCAACCTCTGGGCTCGCGAGAGCTGGTTTTGTATCCTTTCTGTTTGTCTTTGACGCGACCTGCCTTGGGCCGGTTCCTCTAGTGCAAAGCCTCAGCTGATTGGGATCTGCCCCATCTGTGTTGCAGACGGTTTGGGTTGGCAGCTCCTCATTGTTGAGACATCCTGCACAGCCAGGCTTCGCGGTGAGCTGTCTCGGCCTCTGTCGCATGGGACTGTTGATGTTGGTCTTTGATTATGCCGGGCTGGGATTTCTGCTGCTAACAAGATCATCCTCCAGGTCGGGCTTCTCACTTTTGATCTCGGAGTTTATGCACTTCGACTTCCCGGCGTCACCACAAGGTTATACGTGTTTCGGACCACCGCTTTTGCTCTCTGGCCTAAGCCGTGCAGGATTCGTTTTCTTGCTACCTGTGGTAGATCACGCTTGTATGGGATTCTTCATGTTCCCAAGGCAGGTTGCGCAACTTGCACCAGTAATGTCGGTGTTGGCCTATTCGAACATGGGTTTCAGCTCATTGTTGCAAGACCTTGCTCGTTTGGGCTTGTCCTCATTGGTACTGGGTGCTACCCGACTTGACAGCAGCTTGTCTTTGTTCGCTGCGTCACAGATTGGATCCTTGCCGTCTTCGAGGTCTCTTGCACGGCTTGGACTTCCACTCTTGATCCCAGACGCAGGACATCTTGATCTCCCAATGTTTCTGCGAGACTTCTCTTGTTTTGAACCAATTCTGTTGGTGATGGGCTTGACATGCATTGGTTTCGTTTTCTCTCTGTTGGTGATAGGTATGGGTGAAGTTGGCAGTTGCTTGCTGCTCCGAAGCTCTGCTTGGCTCGGTTTGGCCTTGCTGGTCCTTGGCTTTGGCGCGACTGGCTCATCCATCTTGCCTCGAAATTTCGCTCAAGCAGACTCGCTTCTGTTGCTTCTTGGTGTTGCAAGATCAGATTTGCCATCCTTCGTATTCGATTACGTCAATATGGCCTTGTCACTCTTGCCACAAAGCCTCAGTTGCCTGAGCTCGCTCCTGCCAATCTTTGACTTTAGTCAAGTGGACTTCCCAGTGTTGGCCAGACAACTTACACGCTTAGACAGTGCACTGAGTGTGGTGGGTCTGTGTCGACTTGCCTCTCCACTGCTGGTCTTCGGCACTGCTCTTATGGACTTGGCGCTTTCACCCCGTAGCCCTTCATGCCTCGGCTTGGCACTTTTGCTGGTGGACTATTGTCAGGCAGAGCTTACGCTTTCCCTGCGATCCCCTGCGTGTCTGGGCTCTGCTATTTTAACCATTGACTTTACTAAGGTTGGCTTTCCCATGTTCTTGCATGACTGTGTCCGGTTGGAACCAACCTCGTTTGCCATGGGCATGTCGCGAGTAGGGCCAGTCTTCAGCCTGCCAGTGATTGACAAGTGCTATCTAGGCTTCTTGCCTTCTTTACGCAGCTTTGCTCGACCTGATTTGGTCGTTTCAGCTTGCTTCGCAACTCATCTGGGCAGCAGCTCATCACTGAGAAACTTCGGAAGGTTGGGATTTTTGACGCCACTTCTGGGAGTCAGCAAACCTGACCTACTGCCATCAGTGTTTGACAATGCCCTGCTGGACTCCATGATGCTTTTGCACAGCTTTGCATGTTTAGACTTGGTGCTTTTAGTCTTGGATCATGCATCCATTGGCCTTTCGTTTTTGGTTCAAAGCTTTGCTCGTCTTGGCAGCTCGATGTTCATTGGCGGCGTGGCCCAAATCCGCTCTCTGAGAGCCCTGTCCGTGGTGGAGATCGCAAATCTTGGATCCTCTTTGTCAGTCCGAAGCTTCGTTTGACTTGGGTCACCTTTGTCAGCCCTTTGCTTTGCTCATGTGGACTTGTTCACGTTGCTGAGGCAGTATGCTTGCCTAGACCTTGCCGTGTTTTTATTTGGCATTAGCTGCATGGGTTCGTTGCCATTGGCGTTTGCTGAAGCAAACCTTGATCCAACGTCGTTGCTCAGATCCCTCGCGCGTCTAGACTTTGCCTTGTCAGTGGTGGACCTCGCAGATTTGGAGTTGTTTCCTTTTCTCAGAAACACTGGATGACTAGATCTCTTACTTTTGGTTCTTGGTGTCAGTCGTTTAGGTTTGTTGCTCCTCCTGTTTGATGCTGCCCACGTGGAATCACCTTTGTTGCCCCACAGCTTCGCACGACCTGAACTTGTGGTGTTGACCTTGATGTCGGCTCCCATTGGCTTCTCGTTTCCCTTGCGAAGTCGCATGTGTCTGGACTTCACGCCGTTGGTGCTTGGCCTAAGTTGCCCTGGCTTCTTGTTCGTGCTCTCGGTGACCGATGCATCCAGATTTGGCTTCCTGGTATCCGTCAGACGAATGACTTGCTGTGGTTTCTCCCTTTCAGTCTTGAACTTTGGACATTTCGACTCGTCAGTGTTGCTCAGACAATCTGTTCGCGTAGGCTCTACACTTTCTCTCTTTGGCATGTGTTGGTTCGGTTTTCTGTTGTTCCTGTTCCATCATTGTGCGGTGGGGTCAAGCGTGTTATTGCATGGCTTGGCATGGCTGGGATTTGTGCTTTTTCCCGTTGACATGATATTCATGGGCTTCATGATGTTCTTGCGAAGCCCTGCATGACTGGACTTTGTGATGTCAGTCTTCGACCTCGGTTCCATGGACTTTCTGTTGTCATTGCAACAGCATGGTTGTATGGACTTGGCAGCATCAGCTCTGGGCATGGCTTGTTCTGAATTTCTGCTTCTAGTCTTTGACGTCTCCCGCTTGGGCTCCGTGTCATTTCCGCGAAGCCTTGCGCGACTGGGCTTGGCCTTACTGGTGTTTGACTGCACTACTGTTGGATCCTCATTGTCTTCAAGATCCTTGGCTCATTCAGGATTTAGTTTGTCTGTTCTGGCACGCGCTCGGGTTGGATTAGTGGTATCCGTCTCCGATTTCGCAGGCATTGACTTGTTTTTGTCCCTGCACAGCTTTGCACGACTTGATAGTGTATTGTCGATCCTGGACTCTGCTCATGTTGGCCTTTCAGCCTCAGTTCACAGCTTAGTTCGACTCGGACCAGCCCTGCCTCTACTGGATCCTGCGCCTCTTGACAGTTCAACGTCCTTGCGGTTACTCGCATGATCAGACTTTGTCTTGTTAATTCTGGATTGTAGTCACTTTGGACCTTTGGCATTTGCGCAACAATCTGTGTGTCCGAACTTGACACTGCCGGTCTTTGGCCTGTGCTGCTTTGGATCCTCGATCTTGGTGTCTGATGTAGTGACCTTTGGTCTAGCTGTGTTTGTGCGAAGCTCTGCTTGCTTAAGCTTTCCGCTGTCGACCTTGGACTTTGGAAAGGTGGGTCTCTTGCTTTCTCTTCGAGATTCCGTCAGAGTTGGTAGCGCTTCGTCAGTCAGTGGAATGCTGAAATTTGGCAGTTGCTACTCTCTCTCCATTGCAGATTTCGCACGTATGTCCTCGTTTTTGTCGGCGCGTTCTTTTGTAAGACTAGACCCGCTCTCGTTGGTGTTGGATCACAGCAGTATAGGAAGTTCTGTGCTGTTGCAAAGCCTTGCTTGCTTGGGACTTAGCCTTTCATCCTTGGGAATGTCCAAAATGGGCTTCAGCCTGTTGACATTTGATGCTGCACATCTCGGCTTCCCCATGTTCATTCGCTCCTTCGCTCATTCAGACTCAGCGGCCTTGGCATTGGAGGCTGCAACCATTGGGTCATTTTCGTTTTTGCGCAGCTCTGCTCGGCTCGAATTCGTCCTATCAGTCCCCAGGTATGCAGAGATTGGCTCTTTGCTTTCATTGAGGGAATTCACATGGCCCGGCTCCATTTCGCTTGTTCCTGGCGTGACATGTTGTGAACCGCTAGTGCCACTTTTGGACCTTGGCTTCTTAGGCTCGAGCTTGTCTGTGCAAAGCCCTACACGAACGGAACCTGTGATACCTATCTCGAGCTTCAGTTCTCCAGAGCCTTTGGTGCCCTTGCGAAGCTATAGCCACTTGGACTTGCTGATTTTGATTATGGGGCTAGGCTGCGGTGACTTTACCCTGTCTGTACTCGATCTTTTGCATCTTGACTTCTTCCTACCCTTGCACAGTTCTGCACATCTGGGTTTTGTTATTTTGGCTTTGGAATGTTCTTCCCTCGATTCTTTGTTGCCGGTCAGATCCTTTGCAAGGTCAGGCTCCTTGCTTCCGGTACTTTTTGTGAATCATCTTGGCTCTTCATTGCTTCCTCAAAGTCCCGCAAGAATGGACTTGGCTGTTTCAGCACCAGGAGTGTGCCGCATGGGATCCTCATCATTGATCTTTGATGCTGCGCATTTAGAATCTTTGATATCCGTCAGAAGCTTTGCCCAACCTGAGCTGCTTGTGCCAGTCTTAGACTTTGTGCACATTGAGCTGATTCCTTTGCCCAGGAGCATGGGTTGAGTAGGATTTATGGCGCTGCTACTTGGTGCTGCTTGTATGGATGTCGCAATGTCAATCTTTGACTTTGCAGCTATGGACTCGATGTTGTTGGCACGAAGCTTCAGTTGCCTTGGTTTTGCTCCCTTGGTTCTCCAATTCAATAACTTAGACTTCCTTATGTCGCTCCGAAGCTTCGCACAACCGGGTCTTCTTCTGTTGGTGGTTGGACTTGCGTGTCTGGCATCCATGCTACTGGTGTTCGATGCTGCGGCATTGGGATCATTTATTCCGGCCCGAAGCCTGGCCCAACTTGCCCCAGCACTGTCTTTGTTGGAATTTACACACCTTGGTTTGTTGGCACCAACTCAAAGCAATGTGTGCTCGGGTTTTTCACCGCTTCCAGTGGAATTTACAACTCTCGATTTCTTCCTGTCACTACAATCACTCTCGTGCCTCGGCCTTCCTCCTCCAGTATCAGACCATACGAATCTTGGATTTGGAATGCCTTTGCAAAACCTCGCTTGTGCAGATCTCGTACCTTCAGTCTGTCGTGTGGCATGCTTGGGCTTGTTTCTGTCAGTGTTTGACTCTCTGCACCCAGAACCTGCGCCATCTTTGCGTAGCTTTTCTCAATTGGGCCTGTTGCCTTTGGCGACGGACTTCGCACACTCAGACAGTTTGCTTCCACCTCAAGGTCCTGTCTGCCTTGAATCGATGCTGTTTTTGTTTGGAGAATCAGGGGTCGAATCGGTGAGCACGTTATCCGCCATTGGAAAGACACATTTGGACTCTCTGCCGTTGATTCGAAGTTTTGCATGTCTTGGTTTATCTCTGTTGGCCTTGTGCTTTGCACATGTTGGATTTTCGGTGCTTTTGAGAAGTTTTGCATGATTTGAATTCCTACTGTCAGCACTCAGTTTGTCCAGACCGGGCTTCGTAGTGTTTGCCTTTGATGCTGCAACTTTGGAATCGATCCCTTTGGTCAGAAGCTTTGTTCGCACAGGTCTGGCTTTGTTGCTTGTCGATAGCTACTATCTTGGTTTTCTCATGTTTCTCCAAAGTTTTGCGCAACTTGGCTTGCCTTTGTTTGTGTCTGACGTGGGTCACTGTGGCTTCTCACCATTGCTGCACAGCTCTGGACATGTGGGCTTTGCACTTTTAGTTTTCGGCATAGCGTGGTCTGACCTACTGGTGTTGGTCTTTGACGTCGCACTCATGGCCTCTTTGCTTCCCCTGCAAAGCTCTGCATGTTTGGGTTTGCCTCCATCAGTGTCGGATCATTCAAGTGTAGAAAGTTCAATTTTCTTGAGAAGTTTGGGTCGTCTTGGCTTGACACTGCTGGTTCTCGGAATGACTTGTGCAGACTTCTGCATCTTTCTTTTTGATGCAGTTGCCATAGACTTGTCGCCACCTTTGCAAAGTTTTGCCTGTCCAGATCCAGTTCTGCCTGTCGTGGAATTTGCTCATTTGGGATTGTCAGTTCCACTGAAGAGCTCTGCACAATCAGGTCCCGCCTTTCCAGCGCTAAGGTCTGCAGATTGTGGTTCGTCACCCTTGCTGCAAAGCTTTGCGTGTCTCGATTCAGGACTGTCTGTTTGCGGAGTGGGCCGTTTCGACTTCTTTCTTTTGATCTTGGACGCCGCACATCCAGAGCTTCTGCTTTCTTTGCAAAGTTTTGCGCATCTCAACTCTGGAGTCTCTGTGTTGGAGGCAGTCCATCTCGGCTCTTGCCTACCTGTTCGGTCGTTTGCTCAACCAGATTTTTTGTCACCAGCCTCTTGCAACGCTGCTTTGGGGTTGTTGCTGTTTCTTCGAAGCTCTGCACAAGTTGACTTTGTGGTTCCAGTGCTGGGCTCAAGTTGCATCGATTCTTCCGTCTTTACCTTTGATGCGAGTGCTCTTAGCTCTACACTGTCACTCCATTCCTTTGCACATCCAGGCTTTTCTCTGTCCGTGCTTGATGCAAATTCCTTGGGAAGCCCGATGTTTATGCGAAGCTTCGGATGCCTTGAGAGTTTCTCGTCGATCCTGGGACCATGTCGACCAGATTCACCAGCATTCGTGTTTGATTGTTCTCATTCAGAATCAACACTTCCCCTGCGGAGCTCTTCTCAACCTGACCCCTCTGTGTCAGCCTTGGACTGTTTGAGTGTCGGATCAACGGTCTCGCTTCGAAGCTCTGCATACTCTGAATCTACGGTCTTTATTTCGGACCTCGCTTTTATTGACCCATTTCCGTTTGTAAGACAAATAGCTTGCACCGAAGATGTGCCTTCAACGCTTGGCGTGAATTGATTTGGTTTGATTCTGTTCGTGTTTGATTTTCTACATCTGGAGTCAACTATGCTGCTGCAATCGCTCGCAAGACCAGATCTGCTTCTGTTGGTGCTTGATCATGGGGGCTTGGGATCTTTGATTTCCTCGCAAAGCTTTGGACAGCCTGGTTTATTGCTGCTTCTCATATCCAAACTCAGCTTCGGAAGCTTTTCATTTGTGTTTGACAGTTGCACAATGGGTTCCGTGGTGTTAGTACGTTCCCTTGGGCACATGGGACTTGCAGTGCCAGCGCTTGAATCCGGCCATGCAGAACCCTCCCCGTCGGCCCGGTCTTCTGCGCAATTCGATCTGGCTCCGCCAATTCTGGAAGTCTCGCATCTAGGGCTTTCTCCTCTACTCCGAAGCTTGGCATGGGCAGATTCGTTGGTTTCTGTATTTAGCATGGCCAAGCCCGATTTTTCCCTTTTCGTCTTTGATGCAGGTGTTATGAGTTCATCCCTTTTGCCTCGCAGCCTTTCGCAACCCGGCTTGACTTTGCCAACCTTGGACCATGCACAGGTCGAATTGTCCCCGTCTCTGAAGTCAATGGGCCGATTGGGTTCACCAGCCTCAGCCTTTGGAATGGTATGTCTTGGACTTACAGCATTGATTTTTGACAGCGGCTTGATGGGTTTACCAGTTCTGGTGCGAAGTCTGGCGTGACTTGATTTGGCCCCGTTTCTCCTGGAATTTGCCCATGCAGATCTGTCACTTTTCCTGAGATCATTTGCACGTCTGGACCCAAGCCTGTTGGCCTTGATGGCTGAACACCTTGGTTCGCTGATGCTACTGCATTCCTTTGCTCAATCTGGTAGCGTTCTTTTTGTGCTGGGTGTTTCTTGGCTCGGCTCATTGTTGTTACTTTTTGATACAGGAACCGTTGCCTTTTTGATGCCTTTGAAGAGCCTCAGCTGTCTTGAAAGCGTTCTTTTGGTGCTTGACTTCGCATCGACGGACTTGACCGTGCCTCTCAGATGCTTCGCGCGCTTTGGTTTCACTTTGAGCGTGCTAGGCTGCGGCAAAATAGAATTCTCCTCATCTGCCTTAGACTTTTTACATCCAGACCTCTTGATTTTGTCGCAAAGCCCTGCATGTCTTGGTTTTGTCACGTTTGTGTTGGAATTTTCGCACCTTGGTCTTCCGGTGTTGGTCCGCAGCTCTGCGAGGTCAGGTCTGGTACTTTCGGCCTCTGATTTTGTCCACATCGACAGCATTCTGTTGATCCGAAGCTTCCTATGCCCAGGCTTCACGGTATCCAGTAGTCAAGTCTTCCGTCTTGACGATACCTCCTCTGTCACAGCCAGCTTCCGCCTTGGCTTCTCCTTGCCAGTACGAAGTCTTGCCAGATTGGGCTTTGTGCTGTTGGTTTCTGATTATGTGACCGTGGGTAGTTTGATGTTCCTGCAATCGCTTGCTCGACTTGGAAGCGTCCTGTTCGTATGTGGACTTTCCAGAGTGGCTTCGGCGGTTCCAGCGTTTGATGCGTCGCACGCGGCTTTGTCCTCATTCTTGCACAGTTTTGCGCAATTGGACAGTGTGATGTTTGCCCTCGAAGCATCGAGTTCAGGATTTCCTCCTTCTATTCGATCTCTTGCCCAACCTGATTCTGCTTTGCTGATTCTGGAAGCCGCTGAAACAGGTTCGCCTATGCTTCCACAAAGCATGGTGCGAGCTGATCCAATGCCTTCAATTGTGGGCATTTGCAGATCAGGCTCTTTGCCTTCAATCTTTGATGGAGCCCATTTAGACTTGTCGTCGTTGCTAAGGAGCTTGGCTCAGCTAGGTTCCGTGCCGTTGATCTCAGAGTTTGCTCATTTGGGCTTTTCAATGTTGCTGCATAGCTCCGGATAAGTTGGACTTATGCCTTCTGCTTATGACTGCACCCACCTTGGTAGCCCATCATTACTGCGGTCACCTGCCCGACTTGAACCACCACTCTTTGTTGGTAGCATGACCCGTATGGGCAGCTTCTTGTTTGCGTTTGATGGTGCCTTCTTGGACTCAGTACTGTTCTTGAGGTCTTTTGCACATCTTGATCCGTCTTTGTTTGCGCCAAGCTTCAGCAGCTTGGGATCCTTGTCTTTGTTGAGGAATGTGGCATGTCTGGAAAGCTCTGTGTCCGTTTTTGGCATGGTGCGCTGCGCCTCATCGCCCTTTGCCTTTGACTTTTTGCACCTTGGTCCAGCGCTCTTTTTGAGAAGCCTTGCTCAATTGGGACCTTCAACGTCAGCATTGGACTGCTTGCTTGCTGACTTCTCGATCTTGCTCCGGAGTTTTATGCGCCCCGACTTTTGCTTGTCGCCACGGGGAAATCTTGGACATGGCTCTTTGGTGCCTATCAAGAGCTCCCACATCCTTGGATCCACGCTGCTGGTTCTTGGAGTCACATGCATCGCTTCATTGCCGCCAGCGTCAGATCTTGCACTTATGGGCCTTTTGCTGTTGGTACAAAGCTTTGCCAGATCAGGTTTTCTTGTGTTAATATTATTCTTTGCAAACCTGGGCTTCCTTTTGTCTCTCCAAAGCTTGGCTTAACTGGGCCTAACGGCTTCAACCTGTGGACTTAGCTGATTGAACTCTTTGGCGCCAGTCTTCGATTGTGCTACCCTTGGATTAACACTGTCGATCCACAGCTGTGTTCGATTGGCTTTTGTGTTGTTGATTCTTGAATTTGCATCCGTCGACAGTTCGATGTTCTTGAGGTCATTCGCGTGTTTGGGCTCCTCTCTTTTGGCATTCGATGCAAATCAATTGGACAGTTTGATGTCCTTGCACAGTTTGGCACGACCTGGCTTTGCTGCCTCAGTCTCTGGATGCGCTCGAATGGACCCGTCACTTTCAGCGTCTGGCAATGCCCATTTTGAGCCTTTGCCGCTGCTTCGGTCTCCTGCACAACTGGGATCAGTTCTGCTGATCTTCAACTTTGGTGCCGTAGAACCATCGCTTTTTTCACACAGTTTCGGATGACTTGGAAGTGCTGTGTTTGTGCTGGGAGTTTCGCGACTGGCCTTGACAATTTTAGTGTTTGACGCAGCACACATCGATCCCTCCGTGTCGGTGCGCTCCCCAGCTCGTCTGGGTTTGGCCATGTTGCTGCTGGACTTTGCATCCATTGACTCTCCACCTTCACCCCATAGTCCTGCTTAACTTGACTTTTCAGTGCCGGCATTGTGCTTTGTTCATGTCGGGCCATTGCTGTTCCCACACAATTTCGCTCAACCTGAAAGCTCTGTGTTTGCCTCTGGCGTCTCTAGGCTCGGTCTCTCCTTGTCTATATTTGATGCTGTGCACTTCGACTCGCCGTTGTTGTTGCACAGCTTCTCGTGCATTGGATTCGCAGTGAGCGTGTTGGGCTTGTCTCATCTTGGCCCTTTGATGCTGCCTCGTAGCCTCGCATGATTGGGATCACTTTTGTTTGTGTTTGAGCCTAGCTCCACTGGCTCGTTCTTGTTGCCACAACAATTCGCCAGAACAGGCTCTGCTGTGCCTGTCCTGGGCTGTGCGCGAGTCGACCTTTCTTCATTTGTCTTCGATTTTTTGCACCCAGATTTGGCTCCCCTTCTGAGAACCTTTGCACAATTGGGATTTTTCTTTTCTGTTCCAGACAGCAGCCACGTGGAATCAAGCCTACCCTTGAGAAGCCCAGCACATCTTGACCTGATCCTTTCACTCGTTGGACTTTTGCGAATGGCATCAGGAGTCTTCGTCTTAGAGTCTGCCCATTTGGGTTTGTTTTTGTTTGCACAAAGTATGGTATGTTCTGGATTTGCTACGTCGGTGCTTGACCCTTTGCACTTGGGTTTCATGACACCTCCCAGATCCTTTGCTTGTCCTGGCTTTTCACTCTCCACCTATGATGCCAATCATCCAGGCTTCTTCACGTCCTTGCAAAGTCACGTCTGTCTTGGTTTCGCTCTTTTGATTTGTGGATTGGCCTGCCCAGGATTTCCAGTGCCTCTGTTTGGAGAAGCTAACATAGACTTCCCAGTGTTTTTGCACAGCTTTGCTCGCATGGGTTTGGCACTGTCTGCTTTGAGCTTTATTCATGTGGACTCGCCCCTTCCATCACATAGCCTGGCATGATCTGGCTCCGCAGTTTCAATTCTTGGCATGGTGCGATTGTCGTCCACAGTATTTGTGATGGATAGTGTGCAGCCCGGTTTCACCATGTCAGCCGATAATTTTGTGGAAATGGGTAACCTTCTGTTGGTCTTCAGTTTTGTAAACCTAGGCCCTGCTGCATCAGCAAGGTCGATGGCACATCTCGAATTCTTGCCTCCCGTGTTGGGCTTCAGTAGTCTTGACTCCTTGTCATCTATAAGACATTCCAAATACCTAGGTTCTTCTGTCTTGACCGTGGGGATGTCACGACCTGCATTTTTCCTGTTGATCTTTGGTGGTGCGGCACTGGACTCATTGCCGTCGCTTCAAAGCTTTGCTTGTCTGGGACCAGTTGTGCCAGTGTTCCTCCAGTTGCATCTCGACTTTCCCTTGTTGCTACACTCGTTGACTTATTCGGGCTTGCCGCTACTAGTCCCTCGGGTATGCAGGTCAGGCTTTTTTCTGCCATTGTTTGAGTATGCGAACGTTGATTTGATGCTTCCGCTGCACAGTTCCGCTCATTCAGACTTCGTTGTATCTATCGCTGACTTTATGCATGCTGGACCTTCCATGTTGATCAGAGGCCTTGTTTGTCCAGGCTCCTTCTTGTTGGTATTCAATGCCATCAAGTTCGAGAAAACCCAAGTTCTCAGTGTTACAGAAACAATGCACCTGGGTTCTTCTTTGTTGGTGCGATCCTTTGTACACCTTGATTTCGCTCTGTTTGTATTGGACTTTGCCATGATTGGTTCCTCCTTCTCTATGCGCAGTTTCGCACGCATTGACCTGGCGGTGTCGACCCCCGGTATGGCCTGATCAAACAGTTTGTTGCCAACCATTGATAAGGTGGAAATGGGCCCAATGCCTTCGGCCTTGAGCAACATGGAAGTGGGCGCAACAACCTCTGTCCTCTGTACTGCTGGACTAGACTTAAGTCTTTTCTTGAGGAGTTTCGCACAACTGGGCTTCTCACTCTTCGTCTTGCAATTTGCACATGCTGATTTGCCAGCGCCAGTGCGGAATTTCGCTCACCTGGGATCTTTGTCGTTAGTTCTCGGCATCTCCTGTTTTGACTTTTTCATGCCCATTTTCGATGCTGCTCATTTCGGCTTTGCGTTGCTTCTGCGCTCCTTTAGCCGCCTGAACTTGGCAATTCCCCTGTTGGGCTTTGGACATATTGGTTTCCCGTTGCTGTTGAGATCCTCTGCCAGGCTGGGTCTTGCAATTTTGGTGGTGGATGTTGCTACTGCTGGTTTTCCATTTCCGTTGAGGCAACTCATTCAAATCAGCTCCCCTCTCTTGGTCCTCAGCCAGTTGAGAGTTGGGCCTCCGCTCTTGGTCTTCTGTGATGCGCAAATTGAACTTTCACTGTCTTTGCATAGCCTTTCGTGACTTGATTTTGCCTTGTTTGTGTTGGAAGCAGCCCATCTGGAACCATCAATGCTTGTCCAAAGCTCCGGCTGGTTTGGCTCCCTGGTTCCTGTCCTGGACTTTTTGCATTTGGGCTTGGCTTTGCCGATCAGACAATCCGCACGACCTGGTTTTGGACTCTCAATTTTCGGCAGCTGTGGAATAGGGCCTTCAATTTCAGCAGTCAGCCTGGCGATCCTGGAAAGTTCCGCGTCCGTGAGATCATTTGGACAGCCAGGTCCTGTGGCGTTTGTGCTTCAACTCGGACATCTTGGCTTTCTGCTTCCTGTGCATAGCTTTGCATGCTTAGGACCTGTGATGTTGGTGCTTGATCTCGGACACGTCGACTTGCTTCTGTCACTGCGATCACTAGGTCATCTAGATTTCTCTGTCTCTGCATTGGGCTTGGCAAGAATGGGATCTTGCATCTTTGCATTTGACACAGCGCATCTGGACTTGCTGGTTTTTGTGCGAAGTACGGCCCGATTAAACTTTGCGCCGTTTGTCCTGGACTTTGCACATCTCGCGCCATTTGTTCTGCTGAGAAGTCCTGCGTGTTCTGACTTTGCTACGCCAGTGCTGGATTTCTTGCACCTTGGCAGCACCTTGCTGCCGCGAAGCTCCTGCAAGATGGGCTTTCTGATTTCTACGGTCGAGAGCGCTCGCACTGGTGGAGCATCATCCGTCGTGAATTCTGCTACTCCAGGCTTTGCACCTTTGCTTCAAACATTTGCTCGGATCAGTGGATATTTATCCATCCTTGAGCAAGCACATCTAGGCTCTGTGGTGCTGATTCACAGCCTCGTTCACATGGACTTTGCAATGCCAGTCTTCGATTTTGTGCACACCGGATTTTTGATGTTTCTTCAAGGCTTTGTGTGACTCGATCTCTTGATTTTCGTCGTCAACGCAGCTAAGGCTGGATTGACCTTGTCAGCCGGGGCAGTGAGTATCACCTCGCTGAGCGTCTTTGGAGCTTGTTATGGTGGAAAGGTCTCTGTAGTGGGAATTTCTAACTTGGACTTTTCCTTGTTGCTTCACAGCTTTGCACACTTGGACTTTCCACTGTCGGTGCTAAACCATGCGCATGTCGAATCTTCAATATTTGTACAAACATCCGCTTGCTTGGGCTTGGTGACATTGGCAGCTGGTTGGGCCAAATTTGAATCCTTGACATCTCTCTTTGCAGCTGCAACAGTGGGATCATTGCCCTCCATGCGGTCTTTTGCACATCTTGGCCCTGCCCTGTCGGTCCTTGAATGTTCCACTATCGACTTTTTGATTTCGCTGCAATCTTTTGGACGGATGGGTTCTGCTGTCTTGGTCTTTGACTTTATCCACACGGACCTGTTTTTGTTGGTGCCCTCCTCAGAGTGAGCCGGGACTGGCTATGAATGAACAGTTGAAAGCAGTTAAATGATGCTAGATGTAATTAATAGATATTGACAGAGTCTCAAAAGATCTATGCCAAGACCAGAAAGAATTGGTTGCCTGAGGACCTTGATAACATGGCAGAACAAATGTGGCATAGCAAGAGTTCGAATCCTTGTGATGTGGGTGGACAGGACCCTTTTGAACTCTGACTTTTCCAGCTATCAAAACTTTGATGTCAGGTCCTGCATTCCATTCCAGTTATGCTAAGAAACTGTTTTTGCAACTTCATCTTCTTGTTTTTTCCATTGTTTTTTCCCATGGTTTTTCATAAAAAACCTGGCTTTCGACATTTCGACCCGCCACAAAATCATCATCCCAGGTGCGCAGCCTCATACGGCCCGACTTCTGCCCATCCGTCAGCGGCTTCTTCATGGTGGGAAGCGCCTTTTCGGTGATCCAACAGTCCTGCCTCGGCTTTTTGGTGTTGCTCAGGAGAGGATTAATGATTGGGGGGTTTCCATGATCCCGAAATGGAAAATCCGAAAGAAGAATGGATGAGAACTGGAAATACCCCAGATGTTGAAGTATACATATATAAAACTAGATAAACATGATGCATAAATTGGAGTTAGAATCGCTAGAATCATCCTGGCTCAGCTTTACTTTCCTCATCCTTGGATGATTTGATGGATAAGAAATGGATTGGATGGATTGGGATCAGATCACAACAAATGGATTGGGAGACTCATGGGAATAATGATGAACATCTACATATCCAGATCCAGATTGAAGTGTGATGTCAAGATTGAAGATGATTGTGCAACAGGGCGAATTGAAGGTTTTTGCGGCGAATGAAAGACATTGCCCAGACTAATACGATTCTCCAGATACCTCTTTCAGATAGAAATCCTATTTGCCAACGTGATTTCATATACTGCATTTCATTTCCATCCCTACCCGGGATGTTGAGCAGAAGGATTTGTCCATAAATACCCCAAAATAGCTGTTCCAATGGGGAATATGATAACCAACCAAATCACTTTTCGAGTAGTTCCCAATTTATCCAATTTGCTCCAATTTTAAATTAAGACAACCCGCTTACGAACCTCTGAAAGTTCCAACGAATCGCAGGAGTCTCGCTCGCTCAGAGCCTCTCATGTTGGCTCTTGACTTCGTTCATTATGCCTCCAGCCTGCTGTCCCTTGGTGGTGACAGATGTGGGGATGGGTCAATAGCTACGATTTTTAGGGGGATGAACATCCATAACTACCAGATATTTTGATGTTCGGACTTATGGATGTTTTAATGTTTCACCCATCAAGTGATCAATTGTGATATGTACTGTACTGACTTGTCAAGACATATTGCTGGACTTTTGCTACAACTCTTTGTCGATTCATCATCCAGTGGTCATTTGTCACTTCTGCATTTTTTGATTTCGTCACAATCCATCATCCATCCCAATGATGGAAAAACACCCAGCAAAATGGGATGTCTCGTCCATCCATCATTGATCCATCATATTCAATCACCATGAAATCACCAAAAAATCACCATGAAAAAATCACCATGAAACCACCCGGCATGAAACCAGCATGAAAAAATCACCTATTAGACCACCCTATGAAACCAGCATTTTTTCCCAGCCCAATGATCCAATGATCCAGTGATCTTAGTGAGCCCAGTGATCCCAGGTTACGTGGCTTCGCTCACCTGGGTTTCACCTCATTCGCCTTTGCACCCGTGACCTGTGGTTCCATGTTGTCGGTGGTTACGGAGGCGCAGTTCTGCAAGTTCCCGGTGGTCGGTGTCTTGGCAGATCATCATAGATGAATGGCATCAAATATTTATGATATCTATATATGATATATTTATATATATAATATATATAATATATATATAATATATATATATATATAATATATATAATATATATAAAATATATATATATAATATTATATATATATATGATGTATGTGTTTTTGATTGTATATGATTGTAGTATGTCTTTAATTAATCATGTGTTTTAAATCAACTAGTTATGTATAATTTTTTTTCGACATGTTTGGGAGATGTGTGTTTTCTTAGGAGCTGCTGGGTCACCGGATCCCTGTTTTCCAAGGTATCGCGAACCTGGGATCCTCCTCGTCGGTGCGGAACTCTGCACGACCAGATTTCATCCTTCCAGCCCTAGGCCTTCGATGCTGATGCTGATCGAGTCATCGGGATTTCATGGGGAAATCATGGTGCTTCTTGATAGGATTTCACCCATTTTTTTTCACCTCAAAAAAATCACCCAGAAAAATGGTGACTGATGATCTACGACTCACCCAGAATTTCATGGTGACTTGTGATGTGATGATCAAAATCTGACCAAAAATGATGAAACATGGGATATCAGTGGGTTTCCCAGGATCTCCAAGTCACCCTGAGATGAAAGCCTCAAGTATCCAATTTAGACCGACCTTTGGACCAGGCGTGGCATGTGTGGCTCTCAGATGCTGTGTTCAGCTACCTGAAATTCATCTCTCTATAAATCACCCGGAAATGAATGGTTAAATTTAGTTAAATGAGTTTATGACTGGACATAAGCAACTTGCTGGGTCTATCCATTTGTCGTCTCATGCTTCCTTTTGAATCCTTTGGAAGAAATACATGACAAACTGGCTGATGAGAAAAGCATCAAACACCACATTTGTGACCTTGACCAAACTTGGGATTCAAAACACACTGGTTGTTGAGAAGAGCATAGAACGCCATAGATGGAACACATTGTTTGAAAACCCCTGGTTTCGCCGTTTTCAGGGCATTTTCCATTGCCATTAGATCCATTGGTCAACGGTCAATATTGGTCAACATCCTTGAGGTATGGACTCTTTTTTGTCCATCTTTTGCTTCGCACAGATGGACTCTTCCGTCTCTTCAAGGAGCTTCGGGCGAAAACTCCAAGTGCAAAGTTCTTATTTATCTATGGCTATGTATAAGTATCAGTTATCTAAAAACTTATAGTTATCTATATGGTTATCTAGAGTTATACTTATAACCAAAATTGTCACACTGCTTCAACATGTTTCATCTATTCTCATTAGACCTTCACACCACACAGCCACAACACACAGCCACAACACACAGCAGGAGCTTTGCGCATCCAGAGCCAGCAGTGCTGGCGCCATACCCAGAGTGCGGAATATGTCAAAGCTATGATAGGAGATAGGTTCGATAATAATGTGTATTATATATATATATACTTGTAATATATATATATATACTTGTAATATATATATATATATATGGTACCCCCACCCAAGACCTACATTTCAAGCAAATTTAGTCGTATTTACAGTGTTTTTTCTTAACATTTTGAACTCTAAAACTTAGGGCATTTTTTTGTGATCAAAAATTGCATTTTTTTGGCAATTTTGTTCCCATCCCACACTTCCCTAAGTACATCGGATCCAAGATTCAAGATTCACGATCCCCAAAAAACTTCTTGAACCCGATGGCCTTCAGCATGAATCTTGAATCTTGAATCCAAACAGGTGGGGTTGAAGAAGTTTGTTCTGAGCCTTGAATCTTGAATCTTGAATCCCAAGAGGTTGGATTGAAGAAGTTTATTCGGAGCCTTGAATCTTGAATCTTGAATCCAAAGATGTTGGATTGAAGAAGTTTTTTCTGAGCCTTGAATCTTGAATCTTGAATCCCAAGAGGTTGGATTGAAGAAGTTTATTCGGAGCCTTGAATCTTGAATCCTGAATCCAAAGAGGTTGGATTGAAGAAGTTTATTCGGAGCCTTGAATCTTGAATCTTGAATCCAAAGAGGTTGGATTGAAGAAGTTTTTTCTGAGCCTTGAACCTTGGATCTTGAACCCAAAGAGGTTGGATTGAAGAAGTTTATTCGGAGCCTTGAATCTTGAATCCTGAATCCAAAGAGGTTGGATTGAAGAAGTTTTTTCTGAGCCTTGAACCTTGAATCTTGAACCCAAAGAGGTTGGATTGAAGTTTTTTTTTTTGCTGAGCCTTGAATCTTGAATCCAGATACTTAGAATAATATAAGTCACCAGACATTGCAAGTTCTTGCAATTTATTTTAAATGATCGGCCTGTCTGCTAAGGGCATTCCTCAAATAAACTTGCTTACCCTGTAAAAGAAAACTCTAAAGCCCATTATTTTGTCTTTGTTTTCCTTCAACTTTGGCATAAATAACGAAAAACATAAAAAATGCATTAAAGGCAATTAGATTCATCATAATAAAATAAAATAAGTTGAAAAAGAACCTTCTGCAATCTTAAACAGAAAATAATTAGTTTAACAAAAAAGAAAAAATCAACAATAATAGGTAAAAATACATGAACCCATCCGATAACAATACCTCTTTATCTACAGAAAAATCAAAACCTTCCCAGCAAAATGTATTAGAAAGGGTTGCAGTTAGATCGGCACAGAAAATTTTCTCTAAAAACACATGGTTGGAATTTATGTTTAGGAAAAAAAGGTAATTGATGATAAAACCCCTGAAATGCTATCAAAAAAATAAAACAAATCATTCTGAAAAAACATGTTCAAGATAAAAAGGCAAGTTGATTAACTTAAAACAAGATCCTCAGAATACAGAGCTGAAACGAACCAATAAAAATATAGGATCTTTTGAAATAAAAATACAGATTCACCCAATGCTAGAAACTCTTTTAATACCTATAAACGTATCACAAAATTAAGAACTATAAAAAAGTAAGACAATTTATAATATTACAAATATACTAAAAACTGACATATTTTTTCACTTCTTAATTTATTATCATCAAAATCATTTATGTTTAGCAAACAATATATCTAACTCAAGCACCCCTGGATTTAAAGCAATGAAAATACAAGATCATTTGCATTCTACAGATTTTATAAATGAATCATTACAGCAAAAAACATCAACTCTTCTACAAAAAAAAATGTAGAGGCTGAAGAGGGAATTAATGAAAATCACGTAGATTCACAAGAACAAATAAGACAATTAACATCAAATGAGAATATAACTGATTATTGCCAATTTACTATGCAAAGCTTGATGGAATGTTATGAAATTGTAGGAGGATTAAAAAGGTAATTGCACTATAAAATTAATATGTCTAAAAAATATACTTGGAGATCAGTCGTATACATATCTATTATACTTATATATATATATACACCTTTATTATCTGCAAAATCTTACGTAAATAAAAATGTAAAATCTCAAGATGCACCAACTATATCATCTAATCTTGCACAAGAGCTCAGCTTTGGTAGAAGCTAAAACCTTTCAAATTTCTACAGAAAATTTTGTAAACATGAATTCCACCAGTAGTCATTGTAAAAAAAACACTACCTTACAAAAAGTTGTATTCATCAAAAAAGAAAAAGATAATATGCTATACTCTGTAAAAACAGATAACGCAATTTCAATCCATCTATTCCGCCTATCATATTTCTGCAAATCCTGAAGGTTATGTAAAAAATACCAGATGTTGTGGAAGATATTGGAAAAGCAGACTTGCAAGAATCAGATCATAGATATAGAATTCGTGCTGATATACTAAAAATGTCTGAAACCATAAAAGAAAACATTGTATAAATATAGTGAAAAATATGTCAAATGTAGATGTTGCAGCGCTATGCTGCAGCTACATATGTGGGCAGGATGTGTCCAGGCGCATGCGCCCAAGATACTTTCCTGATGCAGTGCTACAATAGGTGAGAAGATAAGAAGGAAGACAAGGCATTCAAGGACATCTAATGCACAAAATGTAGGTCTTGGGGGTGGGGTAGTGTATATATATATATATACATGCTCATGTACAATATATATATATATATAAGACTTAATACATATGTACATATACATGCTATATTCTGTATTCTATATTTTAATTTTTCTATTATACATTATATATATTATCTATTAGATATTATATATTATCTCTTATATACTACATGTCATATATCATATATCAAATATCATACATCATATATATCATATATATATATCATATATATCATATATATAATATATATATCATATATATATATATCATATGTATCATATATATCATATATCATATATATCATATATATCATATATATATATATCATATATGTCATATATATCATATATATCATATATATCATATATATCATATATATCATATATATACATATCATATATATCATATATATCATATATATCATATATATCATATATATCATATATATCATATATATCATATATATCATATATATATATCATATATATATATATCATATATATCATATATATATATATCATATATATATCATATGTATCATATATATATATATATATCATATATATCATATATGTCATATATATCATATATATCATATATATCATATATATCATATATATCATATGTCATATATATCATATATATCATATATATCATATATATCATATATATCATATATATCATATATATCACATATATCATATATATCATATATATCATATATATCATATATATATCATATATATCATATATATCATATATATCATATATATCATATATATCATATATATCATATATATCAATATATATCATATATATCATATATATCATATATATATATCATATATATATATCATATTATATAGATCATATATATATATCATATATATATATCATATATATATCATATATATAATCATATATATAACATCATATCATATATATATCATATATATATCATATATAGATCATATATATCCATATATATCTATCATCATATATCATATATATCATATATATCATATATATCATATATATCATATATATCATATATATCATATATATCATATATATCATATATATCATATATATCATATATATGTCATACATTTCATATATATATCATATATATCATATATATATCATATATATCATACATATCATATATATATCATATATATATATATCATACATATCATATATATCATATATATATATCATATATATCATATATATCATATATATATATCATATATATATATCATATATGTCATATATATCATATATGTCATATATATCATTTATATAATATATATCATATGCGAGAGCCAATCCCGGCGCGGCCGCCCTACAATCCCTTTTCCTGAGATACAAATGGGGGCTTGAGTCGGAATGTCCAATCGACCATGTCTATGTGATGATTGTGACCCAGTGGAATCTGCACGGGTCCAAAATTCAAAAAAAGTTAAAAGACTCTCAAGCCTGTGCCGTGTGAATCGCATAAACAGTCAATGTTCACCATCGCATCGCATTCATTGTTTTGTTGTAATGTGTGCACTCCAAGCTGCTTTCGACGTTTTCCAGACATAAGTTCTTCATCATATACTATTCTCCATCGACAGTTTCTGTGTAAAAACAGCATCACCTGATGATTCTCATTGTCCTTCGTTAAGGAATTTGCCAGCTGACTGTCCCCATTCACCCAGCGGACTATCACTCCGCATGATTCCATGGCTTCTTTCAAACATAAAGTCTCCAAATCACTACGCTTCTCAGCACCACGCAGTGTCAGAATGGGTTGTGTCAAACGGTCATAAACATTCTTGCTATCGCTCACCAGGGCACCTGTCACATTTCTGACTGTAGCATCACAGTCCCAGACATTTGCATGAAAGCCCAAAAATTCAGCTAATTGAAATCGAATTGCATATAGTTGATCTTCACCATCAACTGCTGCTCGAGTCTCTGCCGAAGCACTGGATCGGCATACCCTAGTAATCTTTGAGGAGGTCCAATAAACTGGTGTAATAGGTTCCAAATTTCCTTCCAAAATCTGTTTTGAGGCGCAGCCTACTAAAACACCTTTTGTACTGCTACCGTCTTCTCGATTGGCATGTGATGCATCCACCCATGCTACCACTATCAGTTGATCCAATGGAATTGGGTGAACCCAAATCTTTTGTGACTTCCTTGCTTTGGCTTGTTTCAAAAGCTTGTTGGTCTGAATCAGATCATAAACAGTAGCATGGTTCACTCTGGACAGCTATAAGCCCACCGGCGCACTCATTTCCATCGCCAGTTGACCCGCGTGCCATGATAGTGCACCCAAAACACTTCGCATCTGTTGTCGTTCTGAGGCAGTAGCTGGTGATTCCATTTCGTGCCAGCGTTTCTTTGACATGAACACTTCATCGATTTGGTTCACGTATTCTGGCTGAGTCAGTAGGAAGCCACCATCTTCTTGTCTTTGGATGGTAACTCCACATTGTACAAAGCTATTCACTTCCCATTCGCCCCAGCGAAATCGTTCTTGTATTTGCTTGCAGATGTTTTGCCACCTGGTATCGGTGGGACTTCCTGCAAACATGAAATCATCTACATGTCCACATATCCAACCAATTGGTTCTCCTTCAGGATTGAATAGTCCCCAAACGCAAGGATCAGAAACTTGTCGTAGAAAACCTAGTTCTTCCAGAAAGGAGTTGACAGTCAAATACCATTCTAGTGGAGCTTCTACAAGGCCGTATGCTGCACGAGTCAGTCGTGTCACGCTTCCAGGTTCCAGCTGTAGAGCTTCACAGATTTCTGGTAGAGGAGCACATAGAACTTGTCTTTGAAATTCTCTTCCTGGCAGGAATGCTCCTGAGACGTCACCCTTTGCTACATGGAAACCACATGACGCCGCCAGTTGTAAAAACAGTTGTTTTGATGTTCTGCTCACTGTCGGACTGTATGTCGGTCTTCTCTCATATTGAGGATCCATATATCCCAAAATCACTGCTCGTGCTTTTGGTTTTCTCTGTTGAGTTTCAGGATTAACTTTCCAGGTGAGCACCCATCTCATGTGCATCACTTGCGAAGGATCCGGTTTGAAAGACTCTGGCAGTTTCTCGAAGGCCTTGGCCAAGATGAAGTTCTTCACCTCGATTCCTTTTGCCTCCTTGAAAGCAGCGTGTTCTTCTGGTGTCATGCGTCTTTCAGATACCTCAACATGGTTTTTCTTTATCTGTTTCAACATGAAGGCCTCTGGATCTCTGAGCCAGGCAGGATTCTTTGCCGCCTTTCCAGTAGGCAGATCAATATCAATGGAAATACAAGCAAGCTCATCTTGTAAATGTTGTGATGGTGTCTGACTAGCCAGTGCTAGGAGAACATCAGGAATTGGCTCAGTCTGAAAAAGGGCTTGACTTTGCTTGTATCTCGCTCTGTGTGTCGGTGCAGGCCAGTCTGTTTTTCTCTTCTCTCCTGTCTCCGGGCGTGGTGAATTTGCCCAGTAGGAGTATATTCATCCTCCATTTGTTCATCTACTTGTGGCAGGCCAGTTGGGAGATCGTCTTCGAGCTCCATGTCTTCCAAATCATGTTGATCCCAGTCGTTGGAAATGTCATCAAAAACTTGTCGGCTAGCGTCAGAAACTATGTTGCTAATGGTCCATGGCACAGGCTGGTGGGGATCGATTAGCTCACTAAGAGCTTCCCCCCTGTCACTTGCAGGTCTCAGTTGTTGAGGCGAAGCCTTGATCAAATGGTTTCCCCTGTAGAGCCAAACTACGCTACCTGGTCTTGACATACCCTGTTGATCAACCCTGGTTTCCGTGGCCAAAACCCTGGCAGGCCCCAAATATTTCCCCTTTTTGAAGGGATGACGCGCCTCAGATTTGGGGATTTGTTTTCTCCAGTAAAACACCAGTTGACCAGGATAAAAATGTTGAAGCTTTCGGGGTCCAGAACCAATAGCACGTTCCAGGCGCCATTTCGCCTGTTCATCCAAAAACGCCCTTTCCGCTTGGATCATGGATTTCACATCTCTGCCAAATTCCGCAGATATTCCGGATTCGGTCAAAACAGGCATGTCATGATTACCCCAATCCCCCAAGACACCAGTTCCTTCAGGGTTACGCCCAAACGCATGTTGGAGGGGAGAGAAACCCAAATACTGATCATGAGTATTCTGAGCCCATGACACCCTAGCCATCAACTCCGGAACACCCATTTCGGGGAATTCAGAGGCCAACTTGGTCAACATTCCTTTCGTGGTTTGGATCATGCGCTCAACAAGAGAGATTTGCCAGTGGCTTTCAGCAGGAATTGTTTCCACCAAAACACCCCTTTCAGCCATGTATTGATCCAGATTATTACTACGCCAGGGTCCCCCAGGGTCCAGTCTCACCGTGTTAGGTTTTCCAAAAATGGGAAGCCATTGACTTTCATAGAATTCGATAAAGGTATTGCTTGAGGGGGAATTACCCTTACCGGTACCAAGGGATTTGACAATTCGAAACCGACTACCCTCATCAATAGTGGCTAAGAATTTCCATGATTCCCCAGTTTGAGGGTGTTGCCATTCCCCGACATCAGACTGAAACCTACTCCATTTTGGGGGGATGTCCTCCAAGGTGGCTTGATTGCGGGGTTTCACCCTACGATGTTCTTCACAAACAGGGCATCGAAACTGGTCAACAATTCGCAACACAGATTGGTGAGCTCCCCGTCTTTTCAAGGCCTGTTTCAAGTATGATTGACTACAGTGACCAGTCGCGGAATGGATTCTTTTCAACAGCTTCAGCACCCTGGAAGTTTCTTCACGACCCAAAGGATTATTTCCCAGTTGGATACCATCCCCAGGTTCATCTTCAGGTGACCCTTCTTCCCCAGCTAACCCAAACGGTTCCACTTCTCCCAAACAAGACTTTTGGGGTTCATGTATTCCCGTGACGTGAGCATGTGGGGAAGCAATCATAGGTTGAGTTCCAGGGGCCCCATCAATTAATTCATTGACCATATGAACATGATTTTCTTGATGAGAAAAATGTCCCAAAACCCTGGCCGCAAATTGGGGGGTGTAGTAAGCCGTAGTCCTACAAACTTGTTTTCCCTCACAAAGGCCATGTTTGTGGTTTCCCGGGCACTTCAGGGTCATATGACGAATCAATTCTTCACAATTCCCCAAAAGTTTCCATCCCTTGTGGAGCAGTTCCCCTTGTGGGTTTTTCAAACCAACTTGACATCCATGACAAACCCCAGTGACCGCACCCAGGGCTTCCAGTTCCTGAACCCAACTTTGGGACCAGGCTTCACACTTTTCGGACAACTCCACAACAAAAATGGAACCAATTTGGTGGGCTTCTTTGGCGATCTCACAAATCCCTTCATACTGTTTCCTCGCATGACTTCTTTTTTCCTCCAAAGACAACCTTTGTTGGGGATTCCGTTGGTTCAACCGTTGCATGGGACTGTAAGGACCACATTCGGGACTTAACCAAACCACTCTAGGTCGTTTTTCATGAAGAACAGATTTGATCAATTTGCGACCCTCAGCAGTCTCAACATCACCACCGTTCCACTGCGCAAGTCTTTCCGCTGACTGTGGTCCAAAAGTCTGGAGACAATGTTCAGTCAGCACACTGTTCGGTGAACAGCAAACCTCAAGAAGAAACAATCTATTGTACAGCACCAGATCCCACCAGTCCTTTTCTAGTGGTTCTGATGCTCCCAAGCTCATAGCCTTCAGCTCCCGGGAACTCAGCTGATGAGGGCACTTGGGTCTCATTTTGGTCTTCACTGTTTCTCCTCGGAGTTGGTCTTGCCCTTCTTGCCCTGACGGCGCAAGTCGCGGATTTGATCCTCCAAGGCTTGGATGCGATTCTCGGTCTCTGACTCGGAGAACATCTCCTCCTCCTTCTCGATGTTGGTGTGGTTCTTCTCGGAACTCACCAGGCTGAAGGACGAGGCTGACTCCATCCCGCTCGACGCTGGATGGATGCGCTCTGGAGCACTCTTGTTGCGAAGCTTGGCAAGGCCCCGAGGGTCCTTGCGGACTTCCTGAGCCCAGCTGGCATAGCGCTTCAGGCGCCAGTTTGCTGTGCCCTTCAGGCCACCGGTCTCCATCATGGTGGTGATGCACCAGTCCGTGTAGTTGGGATCGTTCAGGATCACCTCTTGGTACTCCATGGCACTGTGCTTGCCGAACTCCATCTTGTCCTCCCTGAGCGCAGGAGAAGCTTTCATGAGTTCTTCGTAGGCCCTGGCCTGCATTGACTTCAAGGTTTCGTTCCCGGTCAACTCCACGTTGTAGTGAAGCTCCAGGTAGGTCTTGATCTCTCCTTTGTTCTTGCAGGCTTTGCGCAGCTCCTTGAGCTGTTTCTGGCGGATGGTGCGCACAGAGGGCTCCTCGGACTGGTGGAGTTCCCACAGACGGCCCTCCATCTGTAGTCGAGTCCACCCTTCTGGCACGGTCTCGCCATAGGTCAGCAGCCTCTCGGTAAGGACGGCCTTGGAGAGGTACGGCATGGCTGTTGTCACTTGAACCACCTACGAGGGCACTATGTGTTTGAGCAAAGGCTATGTTGACATTTCGACGACATACGCAGGTGCACCAGTCCGCTGCGGGTTCTGTGAAAATGGCGTTCACGAACTGTGCATGTGACAGCTCAAGTGGCGTGGAATGGAAAATTGAAAGTGAAACACAGCTTATGTCTCCATGACAAAACGAATCTTGACCACTGGATTCTGTCTGTGACTGGCTGTGCATGTTGTGAGTTTGTATGTGAGCGTGTGTGCCATCAAGTTCATCAGCATCGGCATCATCATACATACCTTTCCTACCAACATTCTCAAAATTGTGATTGTCACACGGCACATGTTGATCAAAAACCTCCCGGGGTTCTCCTTTGTTTCCATTTGCCCCCGGAAGGAGTTGTCCCTACTCTTTACAAGACTCATGAAGGGAAGAAAAAGGTGAAAACCGTGGTGTGCCAACAGACAAAATGTCTTTGGTCAGTGGAAACAACTGGTGTCCACTGGGCGCTCTCTCCAACGGCACTACCACTGATGCATCTACGTTTCGAAAGATGGCTTCATCTTTCTCAAAATCAATGACGGCTCCTAAAGCCCTCAGAGCAGCCACACTCATCAGAACAGGTTGGCCTTCAATCTCGTGAACATGAACTCGCATCTCACCCAGAGTGTTGCCAAGGGGCACTGGAACCTTAGCGGTACTCAGGCATTGAGTTCGACCATTGTTCCCAAAGCGGAAATGTGGTCTTTCGGTTCTTTCCACTGCGATATCTCGAGATGGATCTTGATCTTGATTGAGCCTCATGATTTGTTCCATGGCCTCCACAGAAGCCACCGAGGAAGTGGCTCCGCCGTCAATGATGGCCTTCCCTTCTCGCAAGATCTGCTGCAAGGACAAGGCAGCTTGATCTTCCGTATTCTTCATTGCATGAAGTGAGACATCCGTAGCTCTGGGCTCACTGGTGCCATAGGCTGAGAAGGCTAAATGAGCTGATTGTGATCCTCGATCAGGAGCATGCTTGTCAGGACATTCTGATGTTGGATGATCGCCATTGCATCGAAAACACTTCTTGATGGACCCCTTTGAGTCTCCTTTGGATCGATCATTGCCGAAGTTCCTCTTCATGGGGAAAAACTGGCGGCTCTTCTTGAAGAGAGATTGTTTCTCTCTGGCCTCTCGAAGAGTCCTTCGAGCCACTTGGAAGGTCTGGTAGGCCTCTTCAGCATCTTTGACGAGATAGCCGTACTCATACTCTTCCTCCTGGGTCATGTCATTCGGTGGGTCCGTGTCCATGTCATTCATTAGGGCTTCGTCATCCTCATCCTCCACCATGAGAGCGGCGCCGCGAGCCATATCTCGCTTCTTCAGATCTTCTTCTGGCCAGGCAAGTCGAAGTGCATCCTTGACTCGGGTCGTGGTGAACTGGTTCTTCAAGTTGGCGATGATGGTTCCTCGCTCAGTGCCGTCCAACCCAGATCGTTGGAGGAGCATCCATGCCACCACAAAGTCTGGAAGGAATTTGTCAGCTTCCACCGAGGCAGTCACTGATACATCATACTTGCCCTGCGTCGAGCTCGTAGGCTGGGGTGGCTTTGGTTGATGCCATCCTCTCCAGGACCATGAGTCCCAGCTCCCATGATAGTCTGACCACCACCAGCCCTGGTCTCTGTGATATCCTTGCCAAGAGTCGTGAGCAGCTGAGGCTGATTCTCCAAGTTCCACATCGTCATCCTCACAAAGCAGACCTTTGGAGTTGAATGGACCATCGCCATCTCCAGGTGGAGAACTTTGTTGAGATTCAGCACCTGGATCGCCTTCTGCTCCACATTGGCTTTTCGTAGAGCTCGATCGGGTTCTTGTCGATGTCCCGAGGGCTCCATATTCCTGGATGGCTTCAGCCAAGGTCCGACGGGCTTCGAAGAGAGCCTCGTCGTGGCGGAGGATCCAATGGTTCATTGATTCCCCTCGCCGACGCTTGATGGAGTAAAAGAAACGAGTGATCATCTTTCCGGCTTCTGCCAAAGTCGGAGGAGTCACCTTGGTCTTGAGGTAGTCAAGGAGTTGCTGAGCCCCCATTTCATGGCTGATCCAGCCTGGCACCTGGTCTTGGACCGCAACCCTTGCAGTACCCTCCAGGGCGGCCTGAAGTCTCGGGCCTGCCAAACTACGTTTCTTCCACTCCAGCGTCTCCACATAGTTAAGAGCTGCACGCCGGTACGGAATGTAGTGCTCTGATGTGCCATCGAAGATCGGCACTCCTTCTTTCGTAAACCTGAGATCGCTCATGATCTCTCACCCTGGATCTTTCTGGAGATGCCAGCAACGACCTTGCTGGCAGAGCTCCGCTACCGTGCGAGAGCCAATCCCGGCGCGGCCGCCCTACAATCCCTTTTCCTGAGATACAAATGGGGGCTTGAGTCGGAATGTCCAATCGACCATGTCTATGTGATGATTGTGACCCAGTGGAATCTGCATCATATATATATATAAATATCATATATATCATATATATATATATCATATATATATATATATATCATATATATATATCATATATATCATATATATATATATATCATATATATATCATATATATCATACATATCATATATATCATATATATCATACATATCATATATATCATATATATATATATCATATATATCATATATATCATATATATATCATATATATCAAATATATATGATATATATATATATCATATATATCATACATATCATATATATCATATATATACATATCATATATATCATATATAATATATATATATATATATCATATATATAATATATATAATATATATATATCATATATATCATATATATATATCATATGTATCATATATATCATATATATCATATATTTCATACATATCATATATATCATTTATATCATACATATCATATATATCATGCATATCATATATATCATATATATCATATATATATATATCATATATATATATGATATATATATATATATCATATATATCATATATATCATATATATATATCATATATATCATATATATCATATATATCATATATATCATATATATCATATATATCATATATATATATATCATACATATCATATATATCATATATATCATATATATATATCATATATATCATATATATCATATATATATATCATACATATCATATATATCATATATATCATATATATATATATCATACATATCATATATATCATATATATCATATATATATATCATATATATCATACATATCATATATATCATATATATACATATCATATATATCATATATATATAATATATATATATATATCATATATATAATATATATACATATCATATATATCATATATATCATATATATATATATCATATATATATCATATATATCATATATATATATCATATATATCATATATATATATATCATATATATCATATATATATCATATATATCATATATATATATCATATATATGTCTATATATATATCATATATATCATATATATCATATATATCATATATATCATATATATATCATATATATATATGGCACATGTTTTGTGTGTATGTTATGATGAATCAACAATTTCCAGAACCGGGCGCCGAGGCTTTTGATCTCGGGCACGTGGGCTTTTCTTCGTTGTTGCATGGTTTCGCCCATTTTGGTTTTGCCTTCTCGGTGCTTGGCACCACCAAGTCCGAAGCCGAGTACTACGGACACCCAGGAAGTTTCTATGGGCATTCCGTGGGAAAAGCCCATTTTGTGTGGTAAAATGTCCAGTAAAAGACTGGACATTTTCAAATACAGTATGTTCAACAATTTTCATGGGCATTTTGTATCAACCGAAGATGTTCCAACTTTCAAAATTCATGCCACACTACCGACATGGATTTTTATCGCTGATCAATGCGATCATCATTTTCCCATACAATTTCCCATACAATCATCATATTTTCTCCATATAATGGACATTTCCCCCGTATTTTCCCTGTCTACTTGTCCAATATGTTTCCCAGATTTTTCCCATCCAAGGCTCGGCTCCGTTGGCTTCTATAGCCTCTCAGTCCGGAGACCCTGGAGAGAAATAAACTGTTTTTTTTGGGGGAATCCACAGGAAATCCAGGCTTTTTCCCATGATTTTTAGACATGAAATCATGGGGTAGTCCGGGTAGTGTTTTTGAATCTGGGTGATATCCAATGAAAACACTGGTGAACATTTTTAGACATTTTCTGGTTTAGACATTTTCACGGGTGATATCCAATGATGAGTGAATTGCAATGTGGAACCTGGTGAAAACTGCTCAAGCTGAGGTCTTGAGCTCCTCGAACCTTGATTTTTTGGTGTTGGTCAGGAGAGTGGTGACAGTTGTGGAGAATTCAACTGATTCGCTGCAGACACCATGTAGAATTACCGCATAGCAAAGCGCAAACACTAACGGTTTATGGATTGACACACCAAGGTGATGACTTTACAATAGAATTTGAGTATTTTGAGTTAAAATTTATCACTGTAGAAATTGACTCACAGCTGACAAAGCTGACATAGCTTACTTTCAGATCCTTTCAGATCGTCAGTGATGTCATTGCAGATGGATCCTTGTGCGACAGGAGTCCTGCCTGCCTCGACCTTGCCTTGTCAGTTTTGGCTTTCGCGCACGTTGGTTTTCCCACATCACTGCGAAGTTGTCCGGCAACCTGGTCTGAAATGCAGCCACCAGCTGGAACCAGCTGCGGATTTGCCCTGCAACATCTGCAACGTGCATCAAAACGAACCGTAGCAATGCAGGTTAATATCATATCACATCCAGCATCATCCAGCATCATCCAGCATCATCCAGCATCATCCAGCAAGTTTTCATCAGCACCGTTGAGAAACTTTGTCCAAGACATGTTGAAGCTTCGGTGTTGCTGGAGCACCTCACCTCCATTTGAGGTGCATGACTTGGTTTACTGCTTTCACTCTTCTCACGGTTGCTTGGCGAGGGCGCAGCGTGGGGCTGCGTTGGGGCCGGGAATGGGGAAGTACTCAAAATGGATGGTGAAAAATAGCAAGCATGTCCAGTTGTGTGAGTCCGTTGGCATCCACCTGGTGATGATTTCTAGATGTTTCCCGGAGAAGGACACTTCAACAGGCACCAACCTGGACACCTTGGGATCCTTGGGCCTTAAGCCGCAACCAAGATGCACCAAGGACGCGCTATGAATCCTCGATTTCAGCCCGGCAGCCCAGAGGATCCCAGAGGATCCCAGGGGCATTACATTTTGGAACAGTCGACTGTACAGCTTTGGAATCTTTGGATTTGTGCACAGCTTGGCCATAAAAACACTGCGGGATTTGTTGCTGGACCATCTTCCAGGCCTTTGATTTCGCACACTTGGGCTCTTCTTTGTCGATCCGTAGCTCTGTACAGCTTGGCAGCAGTCCGGGATGCCCAGGACATGATGACATGATTTTTTCACGGGGGATTTTCTTCGTGGCCTATCATTTTCCAGCATTTTCCAAGAGTTTCAAACATTTTTTCCCCTCCAACAGGAGATTGCAATGTCTTGAAACGTTGAAAAGTAGCTCCACATCAGGCCTGAGCGCTGCCGGCACGCTTCAAGTGCCCAACACCGTGCAGTTCAGCCCCAACTCGTGCGCCCAATGTTTTTTTGCCCCGAAAATTTCGGGACTTGTGGGACTTTCATTAAATCCATTAAACATCATCGAACCTATTAAACTTTGATTCTCATTGCCAGTAAGCCATTGTGGGATCATTATACCATGTTGAACTATTGAGAATGATTATCCTTTGATCACCGTTGAACTTCTATTCAACTCATGAAACTCATGTCTTCAAACAACTCTGAACAGAGCTGCAACGCCGCACCGGCGGTGCTTGGCATAATTTGGTAGGTACATGTACTACACCGGAACACAGATTCAGTGGTACATGGCGGGCACCAGAGTCACTGGGCTGCAGTTGTGTACTTCGAATCAGTCCATTTGAACATTTTTTTCAAACGGTAAAGCAGTGAAGCAGTGAACATCGATGTTTTTTTGGAAGATCGGAGAGTTTCAAACAAATAACAACTAAAGTACAAGGTTCTACCTGTAACTAAACTCAGTCTGTTCAGTTTGTTCATTGATTTTGCCCGCAATGTGATCGCGTCGCTGCCCGAGCGACTCCGAGGTTCTAGCCTTTGATGGCTCAGGAGGAACACTCCACAACACCTGGGTATCCAACACCGTTTTGCCACTCGGCCTCCGGATGTTTTGGCGCGCCGGTGATGTGAATTTTTTCAAAGGGCCATGGCCATGGCATTGTGAACATCCCATTGAAAATTACCAAGAAATCCCCATATTTTCATTATCATATATAATAATCATTGCTGATATACATATATATATATATTGTACAATCAAGAGGGATTGATGATGATTATTATGGATTATTCATGATCCCTAGTAGCCATGATCCCTATCAAACATCCCTGCCAGATTTCCTATCCCATCTGCAAAAACCGAAAAACACAAAACGAGGACGGTGTCAGACCGGCGCATGAAGAAGGACATCAAACCTCTTCAGCGCAGTCTGAGGGATCTCTTGTCTCCACAGGTGTGCCAAATTTGGACCACCACAACTTGGGACCCCCAAATTTGGCAAATTTTGGAACCACTTTGGTGAATACCTACTAGCATCTACCAGCATCTACCAGCATCCATTGATTTTGGCTTCGTCCAATGGGATATTTACCGAGCCGATCGTGCAGGCATCAGAGCCTGCTGCCACCGTGGCCCCAACGGCCCCAGCAGGTGCCCCCAAGGCGGGAAGATGGACCAAGAAACATGGGAAAAATGGAGAAATTCCACAGTGAAACTTACAGAAAAGTCATGGAACGATACATGAGTGATACATGAGGAACGATGATTTTTTTTTTTCCCGGGCTTTCCCTGTTGATGGAGGGTTTTGGGACAGAAATCCAATGAAATCCATACAGCTCCAATGGAAACATCCAAGAAATCAGGGTGATGATGCTGGAGCACTGTGGATGCTGCGGTTGGGATCCTCAACTCTTGGCCGAATTGCCAGTGCCAGCGATCGGGAAGTTTTTTTGCAGTAACATGCTGGATCCACTTTCTGCGGGCCATCAAGGGAAGCCGTAACCATGAGGGTCATGAGGAAATATTTTTATAGGCCATCAACTATAAATGGTATAGCTAATCAACTATAAATGGGCCATCACCACCATGAGGCAACTGCGACCAGTGTCCTACTACTTCAAGAAGGGCAGCGAGTCGAAGTATATGCGATTCGGCTTCATCGGTCGAGAGCTCAGTGAGAGAAAAAGAGTACCGAATTGTGCCTTTTCGATAGTATATATATATATATGTATATTATCTATATATATATATATGTATATATCATCATTATGTATATATATATATATATAGTACCCCCTACCCCCTTGCGACTTGCATCCGCCCGCCCTGCTTAGCCGATGAGCTGGAGTCCGTGGTTCCACAGGTGGTACGTCAGGGACGTGGGGCGCCAAGGTTTCCGAAGCAGAATCGACACAGCTTGGGGTTTAAAGATTGGGTAGACATGGTTAGGATTGGTTAGGTATGTTCAGCCTGTAAGATGAATTTGGATGGATTTGCTCCACAATTGCAATGGTCAACACTTAGAGGACGTTTTTTTCAATGGAATACGGCCCAGATTTCCTCCATAGACCCTCAGTTTTGAGGAAGTGACGAGCTGTCCAACCCCAAGTCTGTGGTCTACACCGTCTGGGCCTTTGGTAGCCGGCATGGACCATTGGCACATTGGAAGATCATGGCAGACCAGCCAGATGTCGTGGTTGCGTCGATCTCAGGACTTGATCGCCTTGCTCACTGCAGCGGCGCAAGGCAACGCGTTTGAGGTTTATCTGCGTACATCAACGATGCTCTCCGATGGAGATTTTAAGTGATTCTTGGGGATGCTTTGATTGAACACAGTGGAATTCTCGGAAATGTATTGAACTGTTATTGAACTGTTATTGAATAACAGTTCAATTCAATGGTAGATGGATGCATGGTCGCCAGGCCAACAGCAGGTCATTGAGCGGCAACAGGGCCGAATGGCGGGGACGCCCATGGGAAAAACCTTGGAATATTTATGGATATTTCAGGTATGTTGGGATTTGGTAGATATTTTTTGAACTACGGGATATACATATACCAATATATATATAATATGTATTTAATATAGCATAGAATAGATTATATTGTTTTATATTATATTATATTATTAATATTATATTATATTATATTATATTATGTTATTTTATATTATTATATTATATTATATTATATATATAGGTTAAAGGTGAAGTGTTCAACATGCAGAGTGACCAACATTTTGCTGCCTGAATCTTTTCAACATTTGCCGAAGATGTCGCTCTTTTCGTCTCCAAGTTTCGATGCTCAAGTCGCCAAGGACAAGCTTCTCAGCGACTTCGCGTCCTTGAAGACGGAACTGGTGAACTTGAAGCAGGTCACAACCGACCCATGAGATTTCCTCTGGTGGGGAATTCCCCATAATTAAACGAAGGTTTTAATGGGAACATGATCTATAAATGGGGAATTTTCGACTTTTCCATTGCCAAAGTATGGGTGTCACTTTGCGACTTCGGGCATGGTCCTGCCAATTGGATTGGAAGAAACTGAAACCGCATCATTCTGATTGCTCTAGAATGCAGGGTGTCATGTCATGCCTGTGTGTAAGAACTGCCACTGAGTTAAAGGAACTTCCTTTTCGTCTTTATGATCATCATTGCCATCAGTATTTGCCTTCTTGTTGGAAGGTGTTGAAGAGCACTTCCTATAGACACAGTCGCCACAACAGCCGCTGTGTTCGCGAGGAAGACTTCGAAGTTCCACGCAAGAACCTGCGGGGCGAGAAGAAAAAGAAGAAGTCGTTTCTCGGTGAACCATCGGATCAGTTTGTGACTGGGAATCCTTGAGAAAACTGGAAGTCTTGGCGTCATAGAATGGTCATAGAATGGTCACGGACATGGAGTCCAAAGCTCCGAATGACTCGAAACCAATGTTTGGGCAGAGACCATGTGCCCAGTGTGGAATGTGACACTTTTGACACTTTGGAGTCCAAGGAAATCTGGAAAAGGCGCCAAAAAGCCAGCGGACCTCGAGACGTGGCTTGGCAGAAAACGATCCCAAGGGTCCCGTCCCGGCGAAGCGACACAACATGACAAAACTCCACCACTTCCAGGAGCAATGCGACCGAGAATGCGACCAACCTCACTAACACCACTGAGTTTAGACCTGAGTGATTGCGAATGCCTCAAAATCCTCAATTTCTCATGAAATTTTGATGACTGATCAGCCCAACAACCCAAACATGGATCGTTTCATGATGTTTCATGTACAAAAATGTATGGGTTTCTGATTAAAATCCATGAAATCTTCATGAAATCCCAAAAAAGTTGATGATTTCAACATTTTACTCATCATTTCGCTCCTAGGTCCTTAGAAGGCGGCCTTACCCGCGGCCTGATCTGACCGCCCGGAGCCACACAGCGAATGGGATGATCCCACTTATTTTTTTTTGATCGCTTTGGACTATTTCAATATCATATAATAACATATAATAACACACACACAGATATATATATATATATATATACACAATCTGTTTTATAGAACTCATAAAAATAATTATGGTTTATATAAGGTATAGAAGTCATATGTGTTTTTTTTTTTACCGCATTTTTTCGAGGTCACTTCAGCCTCCGCGGCAGATTGCGGGCGCCGCCACCAGGGCTCCGCACTGGCGTTGAGCTGGGTCTGGGAGCTCAGATTTTCAGCAGATCTCGTCGTGGATCTCAGTGGATTTCTATGGTGAAAATGGTGAAATACCTGGAAAATCCCTGGAAAATCCCTGGAAAACTGGGGGAAATCTATGGACATGTTGACATGTCATTCACAAATGGATACAAATGGATACAAATGGATACAAATGCTTGATTGATGGCAAGTTGATGGTGATGATTGACCGTGAAACATGACGATTTAGCCATGATTTAGCCGCTATCCGCCAGAAACAAGAATGAGCCATGCCCAAACCATCCAAACTTTGGCACGGTTTACCATATGATAAGCAAAGTAGTAAACATTTTGAAGAACAGCAAAATTATCCAAGTTGAGCCCTACCCTTTATCCTTGGTGGTTGATGGAGATTTTGCATAGCTTTATCATGAACAAAAAGAAACAACCGAAAACGGGGGATCCATGGAAAATTATGTCAATTCTGTTCATTTTTGGGATATTAAGACATATGAAGTACAGGCTGACAGGCTTTTGATCCATATTCATGTTGGAAGAGGATAGTGGCGACTCAGATATTTGCCGTCGATGGATTGGTTTCATTTGACTTTGTGACAGCATTTTTACCATCGATGATCAAGGTTTCCCGAAGACTTCCATTCGGCCAAGTCTGGCAGTCAACCTTCAATATGGAAAACCGGCAATGTTATGGTGTCAGGAATAGCTGTGAACCCATAGTCTCGGTTTTTGTCACTGGCAAAATGGCCATGGTATTCCCCCATAAAATGGCGATGTTAACTATTTTCGGATAGTTAAATCATGTTAAAGCCATACAGGATGGTGCCCCCCAGTTATAAGTTGGTTTATAACCCCCATTAACTAGTTCGTTATATCTGCCATAAACCATAGTTATTGTATACAGAAACTTAGCTAACTATGGGGCAGCACCTTGTATGGATCCATATGGATATGGTGACCTATGGTGACCCTTCCAAGGTAAGGCGCGTCTGGGCGCTGGCTCGCCGCACGACATCGTGTCCGGAGACCTGATGTCTTGGCACTTGGAAAATGGAAGCAGATGATCTTCAGATGCACATGTTTTCTATTGATTTACTGTATAGATAACTATAGGTAACTATAGATAACTATAGGTAACTATAGGTAACTATAGATAACTATAGGTAACTATAGATAACTATAGGTAACTATAGGTAACTATAGATAACTATAGGTAACTATAGGTAACTATAGATAACTATAGGTAACTATAGATAACTATAGGTAACTATAGATAACTATAGGTAACTATAGGTAACTATAGATAACTATAGATAACTATAGGTAACTATAGATAACTATAGGTAACTATAGATAACTATAGGTAACTATAGGTAACTATAGATAACTATAGGTAACTATAGATAACTATAGGTAACTATAGATAACTATAGGTAACTATAGGTAACTATAGATAACTATAGGTAACTATAGATAACTATAGGTAACTATAGATAACTATAGGTAACTATAGGTAACTATAGATAACTATAGGTAACTATAGATAACTATAGGTAACTATAGGTAACTATAGATAACTATAGGTAACTATAGGTAACTATAGATAACTATAGGTAACTATAGATAACTATAGGTAACTATAGATAACTATAGGTAACTATAGGTAACTATAGATAACTATAGGTAACTATAGATAACTATAGGTAACTATAGATAACTATAGGTAACTATAGGTAACTATAGATAACTATAGGTAACTATAGATAACTATAGGTAACTATAGATAACTATAGGTAACTATAGGTAACTATAGATAACTATAGGTAACTATAGATAACTATAGGTAACTATAGATAACTATAGGTAACTATAGGTAACTATAGATAACTATAGGTAACTATAGATAACTATAGGTAACTATAGATAACTATAGGTAACTATAGGTAACTATAGATAACTATAGATAACTATAGGTAACTATAGATAACTATAGGTAACTATAGATAACTATAGGTAACTATATAACTATAGATAACTATAGGTAACTATAGATAACTATAGGTAACTATAGATAACTATAGGTAACTATAGTAACTATAGTAACTATAGGTAACTATAGATAACTATAGGTAACTATAGATAACTATAGGTAACTATAGGTAACTATAGATAACTATAGGTAACTATAGATAACTATAGGTAACTATAGATAACTATAGGTAACTATATAACTATAGATAACTATAGATAACTATAGGTAACTATAGATAACTATAGGTAACTATAGATAACTATAGGTAACTATAGGTAACTATAGATAACTATAGGTAACTATAGATAACTAGGTAACTATAGGTAACTATAGATAACTATAGGTAACTATAGATAACTATAGGTAACTATAGATAACTATAGGTAACTATAGTAACTATAGATAACTATAGATAACTATAGGTAACTATAGATAACTATAGGTAACTATAGGTAACTATAGATAACTATAGGTAACTATAGATAACTATAGGTAACTATAGGTAACTATAGATAACTATAGGTAACTATAGGTAACTATAGATAACTATAGGTAACTATAGATAACTATAGGTAACTATAGATAACTATAGGTAACTATAGGTAACTATAGATAACTATAGGTAACTATAGATAACTATAGGTAACTATAGATAACTATAGGTAACTATAGGTAACTATAGATAACTATAGGTAACTATAGATAACTATAGGTAACTATAGATAACTATAGGTAACTATAGGTAACTATAGATAACTATAGGTAACTATAGATAACTATAGGTAACTATAGGTAACTATAGATAACTATAGATAACTATAGATAACTATAGGTAACTATAGGTAACTATAGGTAACTATAGATAACTATAGGTAACTATAGGTAACTATAGATAACTATAGATAACTATAGATAACTATAGATAACTATAGGTAACTATAGATAACTATAGGTAACTATAGATTACTATAGGTAACTATAGATAACTATAGATAACTATAGGTAACTATAGGTAACTATAGATAACTATAGATAACTATAGATAACTATAGATAACTATAGGTAACTATAGATAACTATAGACAACTATAGATAACTATAGATAACTATAGGTAACTATAGATAACTATAGGTAACTATAGGTAACTATAGGTAACTATAGATAACTATAGATAACTATGGATAACTATAGATAACTATAGGTAACTATAGATAACTATAGATAACTATAGGTAACTATAGATAACTATAGATAACTATAGATAACTATAGATAACTATAGATAACTATAGATAACTATAGATAACTATAGAAAACTATAGATAACTATAGGTAACTATAGGTAACTATAGGTAACTATAGATAACTATAGATAACTATAGGTAACTATAGATAAC
>CAMXCT020000059.1:178955-228955 GCA_947184155.2 Cladocopium goreaui | reverse complement strand
GTGATGATCAGGATGATGATGATGATGACGATGATGATGAGGACGATCATGGTGATGATGATGATGATGTTGATGATGAGGATGGTGATGATGATGATGATGATGATGATGTGGGGATGAGGATGAGGGGATGACGAGGATGCGCCTGTGATACCGGTGACCTGATTTAATCCTGGTGTTTGTGATGTTGACCATGTGATTGCAAAACTGCTTTCATCAAATGGCAAGTGGGCAAGTGGATGCGGCTATTGAAATAGCAGCTGATCATGCCCTAATTTTTAGGCTAGGTATGCGACATAAAACGGATTCCAAATATGACTAGGTTGTCATCGGATCACACTTGAATTCTATTTGATTCTGTGGCCATATCTCAGCTCAGGGAGCATGAAGGGTGGCATAGAGAGGTAGCAAAAGGCCAACCGCCGCCACGCGTGGCCGTCCCTCTGACCTGTTTCTTGCCATTTTGTCCATTTTGGCATATTTTGACCACTGATTCCTGGGTTTGGTGAATTGAGTGACATTTCACAAAGTGTGGGTTTGTTGCCTAGTGTTGTAACATGTACAGCTGTGGCATGCTGTGGCATCGGTAGATCCTGGCCAGGCATATGCGATATGCGCCCGTGGATACTTCTCCTTGCCCGGAAACCAACTTTAGTCGTCGGTTGTGTTCTCCAAAAGGCACCAAGTGGTTTTACTTCAGAAATCATCCAATGAATACTATTGGCAGACTATTGGTATGTCTTTACTATCTTGGGAAAATGAAGTATAATGGCCATAAATCCATAAACGTAATCTTTCCACGGCTAGCGCGAAGCGGTAATGACGGTAATGTATATGTACTTGTTTACGTACGCAGTACACAAAATATTACAGTCCAATATGGGGACCCTTATCGATCCAACATTTTTAACTTGGGGGTGATTTTTCTCAAGCTTTTCTCATGACCACTGTGCAAGGGGGTAACATTGCACAGCGGCGATCGTTTTGATTCTGTAATCTCTGTGGAGGATGTTTACGATGTTCATACACATGTGCATCATAGACGAATCCGAGTTCTGGATTCATGTGGAAATTGTATGAATTTGTGGGTTTCTGGATCCATCATGAATCATCATGAATCATCATGAATCATCGGGCTTCAGTGCATCGAGAATCTCCCCTCCAAGGCTTGCCTGAGCGCTCTAATACCAAGAGCAGCTTCATGGCTTCTAGTTCCTTGGTGCAAACTGATTTAGTTTGATGATTTCAATGTGCCGATTCTTTAGGGGACTCAATGGTTCACGGTTTTTGAAACGTGGATGCCCGTGGATCGAGAGACACAGCCTTCGCAAACCTGCATTGGAACTGAGAAGAGGTTACCAGAAATATCTTTGTTCAACGGCTTCGATCCAGAAAGAACACCGTTCGATGAACTGATGTGCTATCAATATGATTCCAGTTCTGCACTTTCTTTGGTTTCTTTTCTTCTGTTTCTTTGCAGAATCAAACATTCTGCAACTTGCTGCTCTCCTTTCAAAGCCTGCTATCATGGTCCTGCGGTTGGTCAAAATTGCTGGGAAGCCACAACATCGTTGGACGATGTTCGATGCTTTGTAGCCTCAAATTCGCCAAAACCAGAGAGTGTTGCGGAGCTGCAGAGTCTCGAATTTCGATCCATATGAATTCCATACCTCAACGTTCATGGAACACAACTTTAGGATGCTGAGCTGTAGGCTGAGCTGTAGCAGATTGCGACCTTCGAAATCGACCCTTTCCATTGGTGACTTTGAACTCGTCCCTGAATGTCCCACGGTTTTTTGTAGCTCTGAGAATTTCCACACAGATTCACCTTCCTGCTCCCCAAGGTCAATGCAACAGGACAAAGTTCCAGCGAGAATGAAATTCATGCCGATTGAAGCCCAAACTGGTCTTTGGAAAGGGGCATTCTGGAGATCATTCTGGGTGATTTTATTGAAACCAGGTAGTAAAAGTCTTTGAAGTACCGAAAGTACTGATAGTACTGATGTCAGAAGATCAGTGAGACTATGAGACTTTGCACGGTACTAGCTTCACCCCTTAACCTTGGATTGCAACACATGTGACCCACATGGAAAACATTGGGAAACAACTGCGCAGGAGACATCCAGTTGCTAGGTGCCTTGGACATCGATCCTTCTTATGCACCTTGGATGGCATGTGAAATCGCTGGATACTGTGCCCGATCGCATTTCTTTAACTTTAAGGATTCGGTCTCAATTTCAGTACAACCATTTCAATCAAGTATGAAAGAAACATCAGATGCAAAAGGCGATGGTTTCAGCTTTTGTCAGCTTTCCATTGGTGATGAAAACAGACTATATGTCAATTCAAAAGAACAACACATCTCCAAAACCGTTTTTCGTGATGCCAAGGCAGTGAATTCACGGCTCTCGCTGAAACAGTTGGGGCACCCAGGGCAGGTGTGCAATATCTGAAAGAATCATTCAAGAATCATGCCAACTTTGAGTGATCAAACCTATGATGAGTGGTTTCTGTATGTTTCTGTGAGAGCTCATGTTTCCTGCGCTGTTTTGGCCTGATCTACATCAGTCTGACAGTAGGAGCTGCTGGATCGTCGCAAAAATCGATCATGTTTGCACCAGCAAAGCACGGATCCAGCAATTACTACTAAATTACTGGCTCAAAACACATTTTAGCAAATTTTGATATCTTTTGAAATGAGGAAAACATTGTGTTATTGCCGCACTGCCTTCATCAGTTGCCGTCCACTTGATCTTCCAGTTGGTCCCCTGAGGTCCGGCGCTAGCTTGTGGGATATTGTCGTCAAGGTCGGGGAACAGCGAAACCACTGGAGTATACGGGAGCTGCGCCTGTGGGAAGGCTGACGGTTGTAGTTCTGATGGATTTCTTAGTGGTGACAGAAGCAACCGCCTGAAAAGGGCCATAAAGTTTACGTAAAGCCACCCGATTTCAGCACAAAAGATTGGAAGGATTATCCCGATTATGGTGGCAGACTGGAGTCTTGCATTCAATTTCCTCCAGATGTCTGCGTGAAAACATGACCCTGTCTTGGCGAGGAATGGAAGATGCGCATATTAAGACTCCCAAGCATTTCTTGCTCGATGGATGTATGCACCTAAGGCACCAGATTCTAAGACGGTTTTTTTTAGTGGATATATATACATATACATATAGATAGATAGATATATATATATATATACACACATATTATAGAGATTGGAACCACTGACGATCTCCGAGCCTAAAGCGCTGGACGGGAGTTTCCTACAGTGATTCACGGAAGTTTCCCATAGAGAAATGAGACATCCCCTGATGGTAACCGAAGGAAGTTTAGAAGTCAAAGTTCCGACAATATGGACAGATGAAAAGCAGAGATGGGAAGAGTCAGAGAGAAGAGAAGAGTAGAAGAGAGAAGATCGGAGAAGAGAAAGAGTCAGAAGAAAGAAGATGCAAATGCGCAAAAAGATAGAAAAGTCGTGAATTACTGTGCTTTTCCGATAGTTTGTGGCTCCGGAGGGTCGAAAAGTAGGCTCGCTAAAGCGGCGGGTGCGGAGCCATCTGGCCAGATGAGAGATGAAAAATTGCATGCCGTTGTGGCGCGAAGCACATGTCGAAGTCAAAATGCACAAAGCACACCATTCTCGGACCACTTTTGGAAGTTGAGATGTCGAAAAAGTGCACGCCGTTGTGGCGCGAAGCACATTTGCAAGTAAAAAAGCTAACTAGACGATGGTTGGCCCGAGAGCGAGTAGGTGTATAGGTACTCAGATGTGTTATGTAGTTGTATGATTTGCAGACGCCAAAGACTTGCATGAATATGTTCATGAGAATGCTACTTGAGATCATGTGAATATGTTCATTGTGTGTAGATGTCAAGATAAGAAGATGTGAAGATGTCAGGGTTTTAGTTGCAAGAGACAGGCAAGGTATGCTGTATAGAAAGTTATTGAAGATGTAAAAAATAAAAACATACAGATATGCTGATAGGCTCTCAAACACAGACACACGCAGAGAAACATGTTTGCACATATATATGTATATACACACAGACACACACACATACACACACACATACCCACACACACACACACAGCAGCTTTTACACACAGAAGCTTTTACACACAGAAGCTTTTGCACACAGAAGCTTTTACACTCAGGCACTTTTACACACAGAAGCTTTTACACACAGAAGTTTTTACACACAGAAGCTTTTACACACAGGAGCTTTTACACGCAGAAGATTCTACACACAGAAGCTTTTACACACAGAAGCTTTTTACACACAGAAGCTTTGACACACAGCAAGCTTTACACACAGAAACTTTTACACACAGACGCTTTGACACACAGACGCTTTTGCACACAGAAGCTTTTTGGACACAGAAGCTTTTACGCACAGGCACTTTTACACACAGGCACTTTTACACACAGACACTTTTACACACAGAAGATATTACACACAGACACTTTTACACACAAACGCTTTTACACACAGATGCTTTTACACACAGAAGCTTTTACACTCAGGCACTTTTACACACAGATGCTTTCACACACAGACGCTTTTACACACAAACACTTTTACACACACGCAAGTTATTACACACAGAAGCTTTTACACACAGAAGCTTTTACACACAGACACTTTTACACACACACACGAGTTATTACACACAGAAGCTTTTACACACAGATGCTTTTACACACAGAAGCTTTTAGACACAGAAGCTTTTTTATACAAAAGCTTTTACACACAGAAGATGTTACACACAGAAGCTTTTACGCAGAAACTTTTACACACACAGAAGCTTTTACACACAGACAGAAGCTTTTGAACCACACACAGGACTTTTTACACACAGAAGCTTTTACACACAGAAGCTTTTACACACAGATGCTTTTACACACAGATGCTTTTACACACAGAAGCTTTTACACACAGAAGCTTTTACACACAGAAGCTTTTACACACAGAAGTTTTTACACACAGAAGCTTTTACACACCGAAGCTTTTACACACAGAAGCTTTTACACACACAAGCTTTTACACACAGACACTTTTACACACAGACCTTTTACAAACTGAAGCTATTACACACAGAAACTTTTACACACAGAAACTTTTACACACAGAAGCTTTTTACACACAGACACTTTTACACACAGACACTTTTACCCACAGAAGATTTTACACACAGAAGCTTTTACACACAGACGCTTTTACACACAGAAGATTTTACAGACAGAAGCTTTTACACACAGAAGCTTTTACACACAGAAGTTTTTACACAGAAGCTTTTACACACCGAAGCTTTTACACACAGAAGCTTTTACACACAGAAGCTGTACACAGAAGCTTGTACACACAGAAGCTTTTGCAAACTGAAGCTATTACACACAGAAACTTTTACACACAGAAACTTTTACACACAGAAGCTTTTACACACAGAAGCTTTTTTAACACAGACACTTTTACACACAGACACTTTTACCCACAGAAGATTTTACACACAGAAGCTTTTACACACAGACGCTTTTACACACAGAAGATTTTACACACAGAAGCTTTTACACACAGACACTTTTCCACACAGACGGTTTTACAGACAGACGCCTTACACAGAAGCTTTTGAACTACACACAGAACCTTTTACACACAGAAGCTATTACACACAGAAACTTTTACACACAGAAGCTTTTACACACAGAAGCTTTTTACACACAGACACTTTTACACACAGACACTTTTACCCACAGAAGATTCTACACACAGAAGATTTTACACACAGATGCTTTTACACACAGAAGCTTTTACACACAGAAGCTTTTTACACAGACACTTTTACACACAGACACTTTTACCCACAGAAGATTCTACACACAGAAGCTTTTACACACAGAAGCTTTTTACACACAGACACTTTTACACACAGACACTTTTACCCACAGAAGATTCTACACACACACAGAAGCTTTTACACACAGATGCTTTTACACACAGATGCTTTTTACACACAGACACTTTTACACACAGACACTTTTACCCACAGAAGATTCTACACACAGAAGATTTTACACACAGATGCTTTTACACACAGAAGCTTTTACACACAGAAGCTTTTTACACAGACACTTTTACACACAGACACTTTTACCCACAGAAGATTCTACACACAGAAGCTTTTACACACAGAAGCTTTTTACACACAGACACTTTTACACACAGACACTTTTACCCACAGAAGATTCTACACACACACAGAAGCTTTTACACACAGATGCTTTACACACAGAAGCTTTACACACAGACGACCCGTGAAAATCGCAATTTTGCGACAGTTTTTGGTGATCGAGCCTCATTTCGTGCGAAAGGGTTGCGACCGACACTTCAAAATCGCAATTTTACCCTAGTTTTTGGCGATCGAACCTCATTTCGTGCGAAAGGGTTTCGCCGGACACCTACAAATCGCAATTTTACTTCAGCTTTTGGCGATCGAAACCATTTCGTGCGTTGCGATTGAACAGAGAAATCGCAATTTTACTTCAGTTTTTGGCGATCGGACCTCATTTCGTGCGAAAAGGTTCGCCGGACGCTTTGCAAATCGCAATTTTACTTCAGTTTTTGGCGATCGAAATTCATTCCGTGCGAAAGGGTTGCGATTGGACAAGAGAAATCTGGCGATCGAAATTCATTTCGTGCGAAAGGGTTGCGTTTCGTGCCGTCTCGTTGGCATTGCCCCGCGCCTTCAAGAGAGAAATAGAAAAGAAGGCAAGAGAGCAAGAGGGCAAGAGAGCAAGAGGGCAAGAGAGCAAGAGGGCAAGAGAGAATGTGAAGATGTCAAGATGTGAAGATGTGAGGATGTGAAGATGTGAGGATGAGAAGATTGGAAGATGAGAAGATGTGAAGATGTGAGGATGCGAAGATGTGAGGATGTGAGGACGTGAAGATGTGAAGATGAGAAGATGTGAAGATGTGAGGATGTGAAGATGTGAGGATGTGAGGATGTGAAGATGTGAAGATGTGAGGATGTGAGGGTGTGAGGGTGTGAAGATGTGAAGATGAGAAGATTTGAAGATGAGAAGATTTGAAGATGAGAAGATGTGAAGATGTGAAGATGTGAAGATGAGAAGATGTGAAGATGAGAAGATGTGAAGATGAGAAGATGTGAAGATGAGAAGATGTGAAGATGAGAAGGATGTGAAGATGAGAAGATGTGAAGATGAGCAGATGAAGATGAGAAGATGTGAAGTGAAGATGTGAAGATGTGAAAATGTTTGACAGACCCCCACTATTAGAAGAACCCTTCGCACAGACGCTCTCGGGAAAAACACCTGACGTTCGGACCACTTTTGGAAGTTGCGATGTCGAAAAAGTGCACGCTGTTGTGGCGTGAAGCACATTTCGATTTCAAAATCTACAAAGCACACCAGCTCCGGACCACTTTTGGAAGTTGAGATGTCGAAAAAGTGCACGCCGTTGTCGCCCGAAGCACATTTCGAAGTCAAAATGTACAAAGCACCGGATGTTCGCGGTTCAGATGTCGTTTCGCGTGGCAGGCGCAAGGGAGTATGGACCTTGTCAAAAGTGAGCAAAACGTGAGGGTTTTGTAGCATTTCCAAAAACGATGGCAGGCGTGGGACATTTGAACAGGATCTGCAAAGATGCATTTTCCGTGGCAGACGCAGTACAAGAGACATCTTCATCAGAGCTGTTAGGAGGTCCGGGCGCTGATTATTCTGAGAGGGGTTGCATTTTGGAGCATCAGATCTTCAGGTTTGCTGTGAGGATTCTGCGGCGTGACAGGTGCAGCACTTCGTATGACCTGGCATCACTTTTTCGTGGCAGGCACTGTAGTTTAGACAGGTGGACTGGAAAAAACGCAAAACGCATTGGTACGAGGCCGTCAGCGTTGCATGCAACTTTCCATTTCTCGCAGAAGTGCTTCGTTTTTGATGTTGTCAAGTTTGAAAAATGAAGAAGTCTCCTTTTTGATGTTGTCAAGTTTGAAAATGAAGAAGTCGCAGAACTGGTTCGTTTTTGATGTTGTCAACTTTGAAAAATGAAGACATCTCGCAGACTAGCTTCGTTTTCAAGCTTGCAGATAGACAGGTAGATAGATAGACAGACAGACAGACAGACAGACAGGCAGAGAGAGAGAGAGAGATAGATAGATAGATAGGTAGATAGATAGATACATAGTTAGATAGACAGATGAGAGAGATAGATAGATAGGTAGATAGATAGCTAGCTAGAAAGATAGATGGATGGATGGATAGGTAGATAGATAGAGAGAGAGAGAGATAGATAGATAAGATTAGATGGATGGATGGATGGATGGATAGATAGATAGATAGATAGAGAGATAGATAGATAGATAGATAGATAGATTAGAGCAGATTAGATTAGGTTAGATTTAGATTAGATTAGATAGATAGACAGATAGATAGACGGATAGATAGATAGACGGATAGATAGATAGACGGATAGGTATGGATAGATTTGGATAGACATGGATAGATTTGGATAGACATGGATAGATTTGGATAGATATGGAAAGATATGGATAGATAGATAGATAGATAGATAGATAGATTAGATTAGATTAGATTAGATTAGATTAGATTAGATAGATAGATAGATAGGTAGATAGGATAGGATAGGATAGGATAGGATAGATAGATAGATAGACAGATAATAGATAGATAGACAGACAGATAGATAGATAGATAGATAGATAGATGGATGGATAGATTAGATAGATTAGATAGATTAGATGGATTAGATAGATTAGATAGATAGATAGATAGATAGATAGGTAGATAGATAGATAGATAGGTAGATAGGTAGATAGATAGATATATAGATAGATAGATAGATATAGATAGATAGATAGATAGATAGGTAGGTAGATAGATAGGTGGATAGATAGGTAGATAGATAGGTAGATAGATAGATAGGTAGATAGGTAGATAGCTAGATAGATCGATAGATCGATAGATGGATAGATGGATAGATGCATAGATGGATAGATGGATAGATGGATCGATGGATAGATGGATAGATGGATAGATGGATCGATAGATCGATAGATCGATCGATCGATAGATCGATCGATAGATCGATACGACGATAGATCGATAGATCGATAGATCGATAGATCGATAGATCGATAGATGGATAGATGGATAGGTAGCTAGATAGATAGATAGGTAGCTAGATAGATAGATAGGTAGATAGATAGATAGATAAAGAGATAGACAGACAGACAGGCAGAGAGAGAGAGAGAGATGGCTACATGGATGGATAGATAGATCGATAGATAGATAGATAGACAGACAGACAGATAGATAGATAGATGGATAGTCAGAGAAAGAGAGAAAGAAAGAGAGAAAGAGAGGAGACATCAATCACCTTCCGATCCATCAGTGGCTTCGCTCTGCCACCCGTGATTCACAACAACCAACCTCTCCTATAGGCTTCCTATTTTTGAAACTTCTGCCACCGCCTTGTGCGGTACTACTGGTATGGAGATGTAATATCTATAGAAAAACTTGCTTTGATACGTCCCCAGACGAACCGTTTGGGGACGTATCAATTTTGCTTCGCTCATTGATCGCGATTACTTGAATATCTTGAAGGTCGTTTAAAATGCAGCAAACATATGGGGATGTAGTGGGTATTGTTTCATACTTAGGTTTCAGCGATTTTCCGATCCCCGACTATCCTCACTCCAACCTCTGATATAGACATGTATATACAATGTCACGGACAGGAGCAAGGCAGGAAAGGCCGAGGGAAAGAGGTTCAATCAGATCATTGCAATGTGGCTCAACCGAAGCGCGTTGGGCTGGGGCACTTTGTATTTGGCAAGTAGAGTGCTAGGAGCGATATGTTGACGCTGGTATGCTAAGGTGTCAGGGGGAGGGTTGTGGAATGATCATGGTGCATGCGAACTAGAATATCATGATACGCTGCTGTTACCGTCCAATGATAGCTTACAAAAAATGACACTCAAAAGGTCGTGCCACATATTCTCTCAATACACATCTCTCCTTGCCCAACTAGTTTTCGTCCCCTTCCCTTTGGCCTCGGGTCTTCTCTGACGCGCTCCCCTTTGCCATCGGCAGGGGTCGGCGGATTTTTCCCCACACAGTGTGGCCACACTTGGGTTCTTACGGTAGGGGTGAAGGCCTGGTTTCGGTTCAGGGTTCGGGTCGGCGGGCCCGGCAAATTTGGTGGCCCTTACGGCGCAAAAGCTCTTCGATTTTCCGCTTTCCACGGATGTCTCGCGCGAAATGTTGTCCCCGGAGAGTTTTCTTCCGAAGGTGTAGTTTTACCGAGGCACCGTGCCCTTTTTCCCCACCTGCCAGGTGAGGGTTGTTAGATTTTATCAGAGTTGTTCTTCTCCTCCTCCTCCTCCTCGACTAGCTCTCCTCTTCCTCCTCCTCGTCCTCCTCGGCCTCCTCGTCCGCCTCCTCCCCCTCCTCTTCCACTTCCACGTCCACTGTTGCCTTGCCAACTCTTCGCCAAGCTCTTCGCCAACGTCCGAGCTCAGTGTGCACCGCTGGGCCTCAACCTGGGACCTTCCCAGCTTAGTGTGCACCGCTGGACCTCAACCTGGGACCTGCCCAGCTCAGTGTGCACCGCTGGACCTCAACCTGGGACCTTCCCAGCTCAGTGTGCACCGCTGGACCTCAACCTGGGACCTTCCCAGCGCAGTGTGCACCGCTGGACCTCAACCTGGGACCTGCCCAGCTCAGTGTGCACCGCTGGACCTCAACGGCCAGATAGAATGCCAGAAGAGATGCCAGATAGGATGTCAGATAGAATGTCAGAAGATATGCCAGATAAAATGCCATGAGATATGCCAGATAGAGTGCCAGAAGATATGCCAGATAGAATGTTAGAAGATATGCCAGATAGAATGCCAGAAGGTATGCCAGATAGAATGCCAGATAAGATGTCAGATAGAATGCCAGAAGATATGCCAGATAGAATGCCAGATCCAATGCCAGAAGATATGCCAGGTAGAATGCCAGAAGATATGCCAGATAGAATGCCAGATAGAATGCCAGATAGAATGCCAGAAGATATGTCTGATAGAATGCCAGAAGATTTGCCAGTAACAAAATGTATAAATGTCATGGTGGGGATCACACGAAGTAAAGTAATTTAACAATGTCCGTTTTTCATGGCATGCGTGGGACTTTCGGGACATTTTGAAGTCTGGAACTTGGTTTTGCGTGACAGGTGCAGGACATCGGACATTTTTTCATCCGCGTGGCAGGCATGGCGCTTTCTGCACGTTGTTAAATTAGACGTCGTATGACGTCGTGGGTTCAAATGAGAGGTGGTTTTGGAGGCAGGCGCGGCGCAGTATTGGGCAACTTGGACGACGTTTTGAAAGGGTCAACTGTCAGTCCGTTTTGTAAAACTGACGTCATTTTTTGATTTGGGACATGATGATGATTCCGTACGGCACGTGCAATACTTCTGATACGCAGGGCGCACTTTTCGCGGAAATCGCAACACTTTGTAGACCTCAGTAAGAAAGTGCTCAAAACCTGGGTAACACCTCGTTTTTCAGTTTTTCTCATTTTCAATTTTCATTTTTCGTTGTGCGCGCAATGTTAGGTGAAATTCGAACTTGTGCTCGAGCAACCCGGTCGTGGCCTTGGGTGTGTCGGATCGCTCTCGTTGTGGCGGAGTGCTCATTTTGAGATCGCTTGCGCGACCTTCTCGGCACTTAGTGCGTGTCAGATCGCTCTCAACGCCGGGCAGTGCCCATTTTGAAATCGCTCATGCAACCCTCTCGGCATTTTGGGCGTGTGTCAGATCACTCTCGTTGTGGCACTGATTCTGTGAAGGAGAGCTTGCGCAGAGATCCTGACAAGATCTCTTGTAGAGAGCCCGTGCAGAGATCTTGCCAAGAGACCTCTTGTAAAGATCTTGTACAGAGACCTTGTAAAAAGAACAGAGATCTTGCCAAACAAATCTGTTATATAGCCAATTTGAAAGATCTCTTATAGACTGTCTATAGATAGCCTGGCAAAGAGATCTTGCACAGCAGTCCTACAGAGGATCTTTCAAAGAGATCTTGGATACGATCTACAGAGATCTTGGACACGATCTACAGAGATCTTCACAAGGGGACTTGCAGAATCTAACTTGGTATCTCTTCGTCATGTTCCTTGGAACACTGATTGGGGTCTCTTGCCGGGATAATCAGACAAATCCCACGTAGCAAGCTTTCCTGGTCCTTTGGTGACGCCGAACCCATGCGAAAAAACGAACAAACTCGAGTTTGCACCGCCAGGACAACTACGCGCCAGGCGACCTTGTTTTCCAGTCGCCATTCGGCGGAGCATTTGCGTGCCTTGGAACCGTTTTTTCATTTTGTAGCAGCGGGAGTTTGGACGGGCACATTTCCCTGTAATTGGGATGATGGAGCTTGTACATTGGACATATCCCTCCATTTCCGTTTTCCGTTGTGGTCAAAATCACCAGTCTGGAGATCTTTTGATTTTGCAGGGTTAGCGATTTTTTTTTGTATTGTTTCATTGATGCGGTCCAAGGCTCTCGCAAGACGACCAAGCTTACCTCAACACAACGCTCTCGGTGTTGAATGAGGCACAACTACGTGGTGTTGCCAAGAGTTGCATGTCTATTTTGTTTCATGTTCACTGCGCAAATGGCTGAAACCTAGTCATGCGCAAATCGATCCAGATTGATTGGAGAAGAGAATCATGTTTTGTTTCCTGTTGCATGATCTACTCCATGAGATGCACCATGCACAATGCACCAGCATACAAAGTGATATATTGACGACACAGACAAAATCCATGAACGGAGTTGGTGGTGAAGAGCCAACCATTCCCAGTTTTGCTCGGAGGATGTCATTGACCAGTTGTTGTCTATACACATCGACAGTTTATGAACATGTCATGCAACTGACACGCATTGATCGTGATCGCCAAGAGCATTTGCTGACCAGGATGGAGCATGGATCATGGTCAATTAACCAACATCTATCATCATTAATTAACCACTATTAACCACAATTAACCACTATTAATCACTACTAACCATCATCCAATCATAGTTAACCTGTGTTTCAGATGAAGTGGTAAAAACAGGCCAGCTGTTCCATGAGTTCCGTTCGGTTGCTGGCCTCCAACTGCCAGCAGTTGGTCATGGTGGAAGATCTTGGAAATGTGAAGAATTTGGCCAATCTATTTGAACTATTTGTAACGTTGGTAACTGATTATATCATTGTATATCATCATATATCATATATCATATATCATATATCATATATCATATATCATATATCATATATATATATATACATATATTATACATAATATATTTAATAGATGTATATACATTATGTATATATATATATATTAACAACTATTATCATCTATTTTTTCTTGATTCACATTGTCAGGTGAACTTAGGCGGCTCCCTGTCGGTCTTCGACTCGGTGCCTCGGTGCAATACGCCGTGGGTGGCCGTGGCGCCAACCGTGGTTTTTTCAGCGACGTTCCGGGGAGACTTGGATGATCGTTTCTTTTTTCTTTTTTGGATGGTCGGATGGTTGGTTAATAGTGGTTAATAGTGGTTAATAGTGGTTAATAGTGGTTAATAGTGGTTAATAGTGGTTAATTAATGATGATAGATGTTGGATGATGGTTGGATGTTGGATGATTGATGGTTGGATGACCTACAGTCGCTTTAGTGATCTTTCTTGGAGATGTGACTTACAGTGCCACATTGAAATCATCTGCTGCAATTCTGTGAGTTCAACTCTTCGCAGGATCCAATTTCTGTTTCAAATTGCCTTTGAGCTTTGACTTTATTCCGGGGGGAATGCCTACATCACAATTAATTTCATGACCTAAGAGATCCACCGTCGTTGAAGTGGCGTGCCGCCATGGCGTGCCACCGTTATTTATCACCGTTAGGCCGTGTTCAATAGCACCGTCTCGGCCTTCGATGCCGCCAACTTGGGCGGCACCCTGTCCGTGTCCGGGAGCCCGAAAAACATACGCAGAATCTGCTTGGAGTTTTTGCATGTTTTGCATGTTGAATCAGTTTGTTTTATGATTTTCATGTCACTTTTTTGTTGGTCTTTTGATGGTAGCGGGCCTGGGAGTGATTTTTGGCCGCCAAGGTACGATGAAGCTATTTTAGGCACTGCGCCAGTGAGGGTTCGATGCTTCCATGGCTGTTTGACTCACTGGTCCCGGAGCTACTGGCTTAGTACTAACATGTCAATGTTGGAAACTACTGTTAATGTTAATGTTTGGGTCAGCTGATGCCAACCTTGTGCGGCTGGGTTTTCTGCTGGGTTTTCCAAGTAATTTGCGGGCTGATTTCGGGCCTGGGAGGTCGCACGCTCTATGTGGGTGGACATGGCAATCTAGCCTCTACGGTGTCCATTCTGGACAGAGTCGGTGGAGCCCAGACACAGAGTTTTCCGTAGTTTTCCATATGTTTCCACTGGGGATTGTAAGTTTGATTTTGTCCACACATCACTATGCAATATAGACATTAAATGACATTAATATAGACCCTAAATAGACTAAGGTTCATTGACGGTGATGGATATTGATTGATTTTGCTTGTTTGGAAACCAGCAGCGAACTCATTTTGCTTGTCACCGGACCTTTTGACATTAACTTAAGACATCAACCATCATGAAAACCATGTTTTCCACCATCAGATCGCCTGGGTGAAACGACCGACCGTGACCTTAGGTCACCTTTGGCAGCTCCATGGAGATCTTCGGTGATACCGTCATGTACGGCCGAAGCCCTGAGCGTGGCGTTCATCTCCTGTTGATGTGTGATGTGTATAACAACTGGGTGAAACACCATGGTTTTTATGATGTTTTTTTTGATGTTTGATGGGTTTTCGAATCTAATATGACTTCACCATGGTTGACCATAACTGCTTTTGTACATGAATTCATACATGTATTTCTACAAGATATGTGTGTATAGATACGATCACATGGTTTAACAAGACTATGAAAAGAACAAAATGGAGGTAAATGGCTCTAGATGGATATGTACAGACAAAGTGGTTTTCGCCCAGATTGATGGTCATTCTTGGTATGATGATAATGAGCAGCCCAATTGTGGGCATTCTTGTGGGCATAGCTTTCGGAAGTACCCACTCTGGACACATTCCATAGTATCCATATGAGGTACGTGGTGAGAATTCGTGTCAAGCAATTTGAATTAGTCAAAAAAGCTTTCGGAAGCAGCCTAAGCGGCAACATGAAGGTGGTGTGTTTGGTCGAACCATTAGATTTCCCAAAAGACTTCCCCTATTTTCAGCGGTCCAATACCTGATTTCCGGGAAATTGTGCGCAATCAACATTTGCGGGCCTTTCTTGCGAAATGATGCGAAATGTGCAGGAACTTCAGAGGATCATGACATTCAATCAGAGTTCCCATCTCGTCGCACCGCCTCAAGCGCCACTCCGATCGGTGTCTCAGGTCACAGGTTCTCCCTGCAGAACAAATGCGAACTTGGAGACTCTTTGTCCGTCACATCCTTCGCGCATTTAGGTGGAAAGTGGGCCGGTGTTCACAACGAGAGTTTTTCGATTCGAAAACAGTGGGCATTTTCACAGGTTCGTCGCTGTCCATCTTCGGCGTTGTACAGTTCGGCAATACGCTCTCCATCAAGGTCGCTGAAATTGCTGAAACTTTCAGGTGACTTTAAGGTGTATGAGAGCAACTCACCTTTCAGATCCTTTCAGCCTAGTCCCCCAATATCCACAATTTAATATATTCTATTCATTTCTATTCTGTTCTATTCTTTTCTTAACTTTCTATTCAAAATATCTTATATATACATTATATATACATTATATTAAATATCATTACATTCATTACGTGGCTGATATGATCATATCAGCGCCTTTCCAGCTCTGATCCTGAGGGGTCCTGAAACTTTGACTTGAAATAACACTAACCAGATTGTCAGATTTGTATAGATTTGTCAGATTGCATTTTTTGTGTCAGATTGTCAGCTCATCACAACCAGGACTTTGCCTCCTTAGGGAGTTCCTCGTCGGTGGCGAGCTTCACGCGATTGGGCAGCTCGTTGTCGCAGACGCAAAGTGCACGTCGGGAGCCGCAGCTGACGGACAGACGCAGTGGCGCAGTGGCGCAGCGGCGTTCGGTGCGGTTCGGTGCCGTTCGGTGCCGTTCTGGCCCATGGTGTGGTAGGTTCGAATGATTTGCACATGTCCAGTCGTTACATATGATATAATGATATGACCAATGTATACCAATGTACGTGTGGCTCTACATTCAGAATTTTGTTTTTCGCAGTCTGTGGGACCTTCATGGATTCATGGACCTTTTACGGACCTTTTGAACATGAGAAAACTCGACCGGGTGACACCTGGGACCATTGGGACCATCTATGACCATCTCCAGCTCAGGTTTCGGAAATTCAATGCCAGTGCTGAAAGAAAGTGACTTTGGCTCCTTCACGTCAGCACGGAGTCTGAGCCGATTTGGGAGTGCTTCATTGATCTACGGTTTGTGCTGCTTGGCGAAATCCAGGGCAATCCATCCCCAGAATTTTCAGAATTGCCCTCCAACTTTGAAAGGCGAACTCGGTGTTGGTATACCTTTCACTCTTGGATCACATGGCACAAAAAAGGGTGAAACATGATGAAACATGGTGAAACATTTGTAGGTAGCAAAATTGAGATCATCAGAGCTCCACCAGCTCCGAGCTGAGGTTGACTGGAAAGTTCGCTTTCAGCCTTGGATTTTGTAGATGCTGGGAGTTCATTTTCCCTCCGGACACTCACCTGATGTGGATTTTCTCCATTGGCCTATGGCATGAGTCGCTTAGAATTCTGCCCATCGATCTTGGATTTTTCACACTTCGGGCCATCTGCATCCTTAAGAGGTTGGTCATGATTTGGTAGCATCACGTCCACCTACGGCTTAGCATGCCTCGGCAGTTTGTTGTTGATTCTAGATTGGTGCCACCTGGGATCCTCTTCGTCTTTGAAAAGTCCTGCCAGATTTGGCTCGTCTGCTTCACTCTATGGTACCATGCGCCCTGGAAGCGCCTCGTCAGCTTTGAACTTTGCCAACTTCGGTTTTTCTTCGTCGATCCGAACTCCTGGGCAGATTGGTTTATCCATTTTGGTGTACTCAACAGCCCGACCGGGTTTTTCGCTTTCGTTGTTGGACTTTACCAACTTTGGTAAATCGATGTCGGCTCGTAGTTATGTACATTTAGGTTTGTTGGCTTTACTCTATGGCATGTCACGCCTTGAACCCGTGACATTGGTCTTGGATTATCTGCACCTGGGATCCTCTTTATTCCTCCGCGGTTTCGTTTGACTTGGTTCGTCCATGCCCATCTATGGCACTGTGCGACTTGGAGTCGTTCTGTCAGCGATGGATTATGTGAATATTGGCTCAGGGCTGTCCTTGCATTACTTTGCCCGACTTGGCTTCTTGATGTTTGCCTATGGTATGAGCTGTTTGGGACCTGCATTGTCAGTCTTGGACTTTGCCAGCTTGGGATCATCCATGTCCCTAAGTAGCCTCCTACATTTTGGTTTTTCCTTATTGGCCTATGGATTATCTTGGCCTGGCTCAGCATTGTTTGCCTCGGACTATGCAATGGCAGGTTCCCCTTCATTGGCCAAAACCTTTGTACAGTTGGCAGGAGATTTGTCCGTTTATGGCCTAGGTTGACTTGGTTTCAGTTTGTCAGTCCCTGACTTGGTAAATGCTGACTTCTTGCTTTCACCTCGGAGTTTCTCACGTTCAGGCCCTTGCCCATTGATTTGGGGCATGGCAAGGTTGGGCTCGGCATCGTTGGTTTCCGACAAGGCAGAACTCGGCAGTGGCCTCTCAGTCACAAGCTTTGCCCGCCTTGGATTCTTCCTGTTTGTCTTCGGCTTGTCATGGCCAGGATCCGTTCCTCCAACACCGGACCTTGTGTCGATAGGTTCCTCCCTATCCATCAGAGGCTTCGCACATCTGGGACTGTTATTGTCATCGTCCGGCTGCAATGTCTTGGGCAATTTTCTGTTGGTCCTTGATTTTGCATCTCTGGGACCAACTGTGTTGCTGAGATGTTCCGCTTAGATGGACTTCTCAATGTTGACCTATGGCATGGCTCGGCTGGGTCCTTTCTTGTCCGTCCTTGATTTCTCACACATCGGCTCTGTGATGTCTTCGAAAAACATGGTGTGTCCCGGTCCCCCAGTCTCCATGTACGGCATGGCTCGACCTGGTCCATCATCATTAGCTCTGGATTTCTTGAGCTTGGAATTGTCGGTGTCCCCACAAGCTTCAGTGAGAATCGATCTGGTCTTGTTGGTTTATGGCTTGTCCCACTCAGGTTTCATCTCATTGACCCTGGACTTTGCTCATGCGGGCCTGGGAATCTTCCTGAGGGGCTTCGCAAGATTTGAATTTTTGCCATTTGTTTATGGCATGGTACGGTTGGGCCTCATGTCGTTGGTGTTGAGCTTAACCAACATGGGATCTTCACCTTTAGTGGGAGCCTATGCCAGGATTGCCTTGGGTCAACAGGTCTATGGAACAACCCAACTTGGCCCAGCTCCATTGGTCCCTGACTCTCTGAAGTTGGAAAGCTTCTTGTCGCTTCGAGGATGTGTTTGTTTAGGATTCACCTCATTGGTCTTTGGCATGAGTTGCTTGGAATTGAGCCTGTTGGCCTTGGATTTTTTCCATTTAGACCCTTTCACATTTTTACATGGCATGGCTTGATTTGGCTTTTCAATCTTGCTCTTCGGTGTGATGCGATCAGAATTGCTGTTGTTGATCTCTGACTTTACGACCTTCGGACCGTTGCTGTTGCTACGCAGCTCCATGCGCTTGGGCTCCTTGTTGTCAGTCTATGGCATGTCATGTCCCGACTTGTTGACTTTGGCACTGGATCCTATCCATTTCGAGAGTCCCTTGTTGTTACACGGATTCTGTCGGGCAGAATTGCCTTTGTTGGTCTTCGGGATGGTTCGAGTTGATTTGGTGCTGTCAATGTTGGATCTTTTGAGTCCGGGTTCCTTGGTGTTGCCAAGGGCAAGCGCTCGCCTTGAATCTTCGATGTTGGTTTATGGCATGCTGCGACTTGGATTTTCTCTCTTTGTCTTGGACTTGTTGCATCTTGGCTCCCTTTTGTTGATGCAAGGGCTTACGTGCTCAGGCTCGGCTCTCTTGACCTTTGGAATGGCACGCCTGGGGTCTTTGATGTTGGCACTTGACTTTGCACATTTGGGCTCGTTGCCATTGTCGAAGGCATTCGCATGTTTAGATCCCGCCTTGTCAGTCTTTGGCATGTCCTGGCTGGATCCTGTGGCACCGGTGTTGGACCTCATTCATGTGGGTAGCATCTCATCACTGCGAAGCCACAGCTGCTCTGGACCTGTGTTGTTGGTTTGGGGCATGAGCTGCTTGGGACTCTCGTTGTTGACGTCAGACTTCGTGGGTATGGGCCTGTCATCATCATCACAAAGCTTCACCCGGCCAGGTCCAGCTCTCTTGGCCTATGGCTTCTCTTGCCTGGCGTCCTTGTTGTCAGCCCTGGATTTCGTGAAATGTGGATCTTTCACACTGTTGCGTTCATATGCAAAGATAGACCTGGCGCTGTCGGCATATGGAATGACATGGATTGGCTCCGCTCTGTTCTTGCCGGACCTCTTGAGCTTAGGTTTGTTCCCATCACCCAGGAGCTTTGCACGCTTTGGCCCGGCCATTTCGCTTTATAGCATGACTCGACTTGGTTTCGTCTTTTCTGTGCTGGATCTTTTGCATATGGACTTTCTCACGTTGCTTCAATCATCCTTGCGTTTTGACCCAATGCTATTCGTCTCTGGGCTATCCAGGCTTGGTTCGGTGCTGTTGGCTCTTGACTTCGTGATGATGAGCTCGTCCGTGTCGCTCCGGTCACACATGCGCACAGGGTCGGCCCTTTCCGTCTATGGCATGGCACGGCTAGGATTTTTCTTGTTTCCGTTGCACGTGTCAACACTGGGCTCGTTCTTGTCACCTCGGGCACCCATGAATATTGGCCTCACACCGTCAGCTTATGGTCTGACCAGATCTGGATTTCCACTGCTGGTCCCTGACCATGTACATATTGGCAGCTCCTTGTCTCTCAGAGCCTTAGGTCACTTGGGTTCCGCAACACTGATCTATGGCCTGACTCGTCCAGATCCATTCATGTCAATCTTGGACTGGGTTCAACTTGACTCGGTTGCATCTCTGCATGGCTGCGTGTGCCCTGGTAGCATGTCATCAATTTTTGGGATGGCGTGACTAGAGCCATTCTCGTTGATTCTGAGCTACGTGAACTTGGGCCCCTCCTTGTTGTTGAGAGGTCTCTTGTGCACGGGCTTGTCTCCTTCAGCTTATGGAACGGCTCGACTGGGGTTTCTACTGTCGATCCTGGACCTCGTGCACTTGGACTTTCCATCGTTCATCCATGGTTTGGTGTGTCTAGATTTCTTCCCTTTCATGTATGGCATGACAGCCCTTGGAAGTATACCACCTGCTCTTGACTTTGTTCATTTGGGCTCAGTCATACCGCTTCGGACACACACTTGCTCAGATTTCCTCATACCAGTCTACGGCATGTCCTGTTTGGGTTCCCTTCTACTTTTGCTGGACTATGCTCACCCGGAGCCCATATTGCTACTGAGAGGTTCCTCAAGAATTGGCTTCACCATGCCAGTCTTCGGCATGATCTGTTCGGGGCTGTTGACGTCAACGCTTGACTATGCACGCATGAGCAGCTTCATGCCGGCGCGATCCTTTGCATGCGTTGACCTGTTTTCATTGGTTTACGGGATGTCTAGATTGGGAGATTCACCGCTAGTCCTCGATTCTTGTAATGTGGACTTTTTCATGTTTGTCAGAAGCCTCGTCCAACTGGGTTTCATCATGTTGGTCTTTGGCATGACTTGTTTGGGTTTTCTGCTATCAACCTTGGATCTCATCCACATTGGTTTGGTGATGTTAGTGAAGAACCCCATGTGATTAGACCCTTCATTGCCCGCCTTTGGCTGCACCAGATCAGAACTGTTGATATTGGCCTTAGATCTCACCGAATTTGGTTCCTTGTTGTCGTGCAGAACCTTCGCTCGGCTGGGGAGCCAGCTTTTGGTCTATGGCCTGACTCGAACAGAGCCATTCCTGTTGGCTCTTGATTTTGCCAGCATGGGAAGTTTCTTGTCGTCCCAAACTTTTGCCTAATCAGATCCAGGTTTGTTTGTCTATGGCGTGCTTTGCATGGACTTCTCTCCATCGATTCTGGACTACCTGCAGTTAGGCTCCTCGTTGTTTCTTCGAAGTTTCGTTTGTTGTGACTTTGCTTTGCCACTCTATGGAGTCGCATGTTTGGAGTTGCCATTGTTGGCCTTGGAATATGCTTGGACGGAGAGTTTCATGTCCTTCAGATCCTTCTCAAGGCTTGACTTTTCACTTCCTGCCTATGGCATGGCTTGTTCAGATTTCACCTTATCAGCATTGGACTTTGTGACTCTGGGCTTCGCAACTTCCCTGAGGGCTCTTGCACACTTGGGATTCTTCATGTTTATGCTGGGACCTTTGGACATAGCTTCGGGCCTCAAGGTCTATGGCCCAAACGACTTTGAATCAGCGTGTCCTGTACGAAGCTATGCACGATCTGACCCATCCCTATCACTCTACGGAATGACTCGTCTCGATTCAACGCTTCCTCTACTGGATTTTGCAACCATTGGTTCATGCTTGTCCCTGCAAAGCTACTGTCGAACGGGCTTGTTGTTTTTTGCCTTTGGCTTGATTTGTTTGGGAGAGTTTTTATTTGCTCTTGACTTTGTATCACTTGACAGTTCCATGTTGCTAAGTTCACCTATCCAATTGGGCGATGCGATGTCTCTCTACGATTTTGCCAATTTCCGCAGCGGTCTTTTGTTAAGAAGCTACGCACGACTTGGGAGTTTGATATTGGTCTATGGCTTGGCGCAACTTGGCCCTTCGTCCTCAGCCTTGGATTTCGTGCACATGGGATTCTTGCTGTTCCTGCAATCTTTTGGATGCTTAGAGTCTTCCGTCTCTGTGTATGGCGTTTCAAGATTGGGACATAGCCTGTTGGCCTTAGACTTTTCGGAGATGGGCTTCGCACCATTTCCAAGGAACTCTTTGCGTCTTGGAAGTATGATTTTCACCTATGGCATGTCCTGTATGGGATCTACACCACCTGTATTGGACTTTGTCGTGCTGGGATTCTTGTTGTTTCCACGGAGTTCCGCATAACCTGGGAGTGTGTTGTCGGCCTATGGGACAGCTTGTCTGGAACTGCTACTGTCAACCCTTGATTTTGTGACCATTGACAGTTTTCTTTCCTTACACAGCTTTGCACGTTTGGGTTCACCCATGTTCGCGTACGGTTGTGTGCGAGTGGAACCGCTGTCGCTGCTGCTGGACTCTATGAGCTTCGGGTCCTCCTTGCTGTTGCAGAGCTTCTGCCAACTAGGACTTAGTCTGTTGGTCTTCGGTTTGACCTGGTCAGAACTCACCATGTTTCTGCTAGACTGTATTCATCTAGGTCCTATGCTGTTTTTGCGAGGTTCTATGCATCTTGAGTTGCCGCTGTTGGCCTACGGACTGTGCAGGCCTGATTCCTTGACGACTTTGCTGGATCATATCCAACTTGAATTCTCGCTGTTCACCAGATCATTCGCATGTTTAGGTTTCTCGCTGCTAGCTTTTGGCATCTCTTGTTCGGAGCTTTTGCTGCTAGTTCTGGATTTTTCTGACTTTGACCTTCCCTTGTTGCTTCAAGGACTCATGCAAATTGGTTCATCTCCTTCTCTCTATGGTCTGGTTTGCTTGGACAGTTTGCTGTTTGCCCTGGATTTTGCTCATCTCGACCTTCTGTCGCTGCCACGGGGTCTGTGTCGTTCAGGATTTTCATTGTCGGTCTATGGAATGCAACGACTGGGTCTTTTGCTGTTAGTGATTGATCTCATTTCCTTAGGCTTCATTTTATCTTCAAGGGGTTTCTTACATCTGGGATCTTCATCGTTGCTCTTTGGCATTAGTCGTTTGGACTTCTTGTCGCCAGTTTCAGATGTGATCAGCTCAGATAGCACCTCGCCCATCCGAGGTTTCATGTGATCGGACTCTGCATTGTTCGTTTTCGGGATGAGTCGCCTTGGACCTCCGTTGTTGATGCTCGACTCTCTGTCTTTGGGCTTCTTCATGTCTTTGCACAGCTCCATTCATCATGGCCCATTCCTGCTGGTGTACGGCATGCTCCGTATGGACTTGATGTTGTTACTCTTGGATCACATCGCTATTGGATCTCCCACGTTTTCAAGAAGCCTCTTGCGACTTGGATCTTCGGCCTCAGCATTTGGTATGGGATGCCTAGACTTCACCTTGCTGGCGTCGGACTTTGTTCAGCCTGGAAGCTCCTCGTTTCTCCGCAGCTCTTCCTACACAGGCTCCCTTTTACTTCCTTATGGCATGGCGATGATTGGGACACAACTGCCAGTACTCGATCTCGTATCTCTAGGTTCTCTGATGCCGTTCCGATCATCCTGCCAACCTGAAAGTACATCACCCGCCTCCGGACTTGTGTGTCTTGGCTCTGCACTCTTGGCAATCGACATGGCCCATATTGGTTTATTGCCATCCTTGAAGAGCTTTATGTGAATTGACTTTCTGGTGTTGATGTTTGGATTGGCATGTCTGGACCTCCTGCTGTTGGTTCTGGATTCGATGAACGTTGGCCTTCTTTTGCCGCCACGGAGCCCCGTTTGCTCCGGACTCACGTCGTTGGTCTTTGGCCTGGCTTGTCTGGGTCCCGTGATGTTGACATCGGATTTCATTGAACTGAACTTGTCGCTGTTCCTGAGGTCCTTTGTGAGATTTGAACTGAATTTATCGGTCTTTGGCATGGAAAGATTGGGCTTTTTCTCATCTGCCTTGGATTTTTTCCAGCTGGACCTTGTGCTGCTTACGAGGAGCTTCTTGTGACTTGGTTTCATGTTGCCTGTGAGTGGCTCAGCACGACCAGGATTCCCTTTGTCCACCCTTGACCATCTTCAACTGGACCTTTCGCCCTCTTCGCAAAGTTTCATGCAAATCGGATTTTCGATGTCACCCTACGGTATCAGTTGTATGACTTCTGTGTCAACCTTGGACTTTGTGCAACTGGGTTTTCCATCATTCCTCCAAAGCCCTGCTCAAATCGATTTCTCTCCATTCGTTTGGGGCATTATGCGGCCGGGTTTTAGCCTTTCTCTTCTGGACTGGTGCAGCGTCGACTTCATACTGTTTTTGCGAACTTTCGTCCAGCTGGGCTCTGTGTTGTTGGTGTTTGGAATGTCGCAGTCGGAGCCATTGCTTTCAGCCTTGGACCCTGCCAGCTTGGGAAGCACATTGTCATCGAGGTCACCTGCCAGATCAGAGTTCTCACTGCCAACTGAGGGAATGAGTCGTTCAGATTTTCCCCTGTCCCTGTCGGACTTTGTTCAGATGGGTTTCTCCATGTTGCCCAGAGGCCTTGCTTGGTCAGAGCTCTTCCTACCACTTTTCGGAGTTTCAAAACTCGAATCGACATCACTGGCACCAGATCTCTTGCACCTCGGTAGCTTCCTGTCGATGCGATCGTATGCCCAATTGGGCTCCGTGATTTCTCTCTACGGCATGACATGGATGGAATTCACATTGTCAACACCTGATCTTGTCCTCATGGACTCGGCCATGCCGTTGCGAAGCCCCATTTGAATCGACTTTGCTTTACCGGTCTATGGCATGATGTGTTTGGACTTGAGTTTGTTCGTACCTGACCACGCATGCTTGGGGTCTTCATTGTTTTTCCATTCGTTCAGCCACTTGGAGCCTTCATTCTCAGTCTTCAGTCAGTTGCGCTTTGGTTTTTGCTTGTTGGTTTCAGACTATGTGCACATTGAGTCTTTTTTGTCACTGCGAAACCATGCAAAGTTAGACTTCTTTTCATCACTTTATGGTGTGGGATGTCTTGATTTTTCCTCACCTGCTCTAGATCGTGTGACGTTGGGAAGCTTATCGCCTTTGCAGGGCCATGTTTGCTTCGGGCCGCGTCTCTTGTTGTATGGCTGTAAACGTTTGGAGTTTTCGGCCTCGACATTGGACCTCCTGATTTTGGGATCATCCACCTTGCTGCAAAGCCCAGTACGGACCGGACTGCCCCCACTGGTCTTTGGCATGTCGTGATTAGAGCTTCCGTCGTTTGTCCTTGACTTTGTGCAGCTGGAGTTGGTTTCATCTTTGCACACATTCCTGCGACTTGGACTTTCTCCATCTGCATGGGGCATGACACGTTTGGGTTCGTCCTTGTTTGTGCTGGACCATGTGAGCATCAGCAAAACAGTGCCACTTCATAGCTTCACCCACTTAGGCTCCATGCTGTTGGCTTACGGCTTGATGCGAATGGAATTTGCTTTGTCGGTTTTGGATCCTTTGCATTTTGGCAGCCAATTCTTCTTGCGAAGTTTCATGTATCTAGACTCCGCCCCCTTGATCCATGGCATTGCTTGGATGGAGCTCTCTCTGTCAGCCTTGGATTCTGTGAGTCTGGAGCTGTTCTTGTCCTTCCGTAGCTTCGTTCGGCCAGATTTAGGGCTCTCAATCTACGGCATGGCCTGGTTGGACTTTTCTTTGTTGGTCTTGGACTCTGTGAGTACCGAGTTCATGACTTTTCTCCACAGCTCTGTGAACTTTGAGCTACTGTCATCCATATATGGAACTAGCCGTTTGGGCTTTCCACTGCTGATCCTTGACTATGTTCATCTGGAATTCCTATTGTTGCCACATAGCTCATGCCACTTGGGCCCTTCAACCCCCGCTTCCGGCTCATCGTGCTTAGGCTTTTTGATGTACGTGGATGATGAGATAGTCTTTGGCAGCATCATGTTGGTCAGATCCTTCGTTCATTTTGATCTGTCAATTTCCACCTATGCCATGACGCGCCCAGCTTTGTTGCTGCTGTTGTTAGATTATGCCAATATTGGGTCAATGTCGCTACTACAAGGATTCCTGCGGATGGACTCACCTCTGTCTCTTTCTGGCATGTCTTGATTAGAAAGCTCACTTCTGGCCTTGGATTTCTTGAACCCAGCTTCAACCCCGTTTTTGCGCTCATTTTCTTGATCAGGCTCAGTTTCATTGGTGTCTAGCTTGATGAAACTGGACTTCCTACTGTTCTTGTTGGATTTTGGATCTTTCGAATCTACCTCATTGTTACAATCTTTTTGTCACTTGGACTTCACTCCATTGGTTTATGGCATGACCTGCATGGGACCATCTTTGTTCCTTTTGGATCATGCAAACTCTGACTTGGCATTTTTACCCAGATCTTTTCTTTGCCTAGAGCCAGTACTGTCAGTCTATGGCATGTCGCAACCAGACCTGATTCCGTTGGTACTTGATCCTGTTGAGATTGGAGGATTCATGAGTCTCAGGTCATTCATGCGATTTGGATTGACATTGTTTGCATATGGAATGAGCTGTTTGGGATTTATCTTGTTAGTCTTGGATTACAACTGCTTCGGCCCAACTCTCTCGCTCCAAAGCTTCATGCACCTGGGCTTGACCATTTTGGTCTATGGAATCACAGGACCTGACTTGCTGCCATCCTTGATGGATTTCATTCACATGGGATCCAGCATGTTTCTTAAAAGCTCCACTCGCCTGGGCTTGTTGCTATCGATCTTCGGCTTGGCATGTTCAGAAAACGCTGCATTTGTGTTGGATTTCATTCAGATGGACAGTGCCTTGTTGGCGAGAAGCTTTTTGTGAACTGACTTGATCTTGTTCGTCTACGGGATGACTCGACCGGACCCGAGTCTTTCAGTGCTGGACTTCTTGAGACTTGAACCTTCTCCACCGTTGCAGTCCTTCATCTGACTTGGTTCCATTTCGTCGATTTATGGAATGGCCTGGCTGTGCAGTTCAGCCTTGATCCTGGATTATATTCATATGGGCCTGTTCTCATCTCCTCAAGGCCTTTGTTGTTTGGACTTTTCACTGCTGGTCTTTGGCTTGTCGCAGCTAGGTCCGTCGCCTTTAGCCTTGGATTTTCTTCAAATGGGGTCCTTGTTTTCCCTGCGAAGCTACATGCGCTTGGACAGCACATTGCTGCTCTACGGATGTTCGGTGCTAGTTGCTCGGCTGAATGGACTCTGGAGGGCTACGCCGCCTATGCCGGCTATGCGGTTTAGAGATCTTTATACATGGGTATTCAATGGTACCATGTTTATACTTAGACTTCCTCAACCTGATGGCATGATGGGATTTTGTGGATCAAGGGAATCTAAAACTTGATATTGCATTTCTTGCGCGAAAGTGACAAGTTGTGAAAAGGATCTGGACATTGCAAAAGGGGCTTGATACGCAGTGATGCACTCATCTGCACATAATTCTACATAGGGATATCTGGAGACGTTTTGTGGGGTAAAACCAAGACATAGCAACACAGTACAGCTGTAAGTTGTGTAGGTTATACCAACATGCTTGGAACAGAGGTTATCAAGGTGCTATGCCAAGATCCAGTTTGTGCTGCATTGCTGTATAAATCTGTATTATATATATATATTATATATATTATATATATATATTATGGGGGTTGAGTGCAAATGCGAATCTATGAATGATTACTCCATCTGAGTTGACTTTCTCAACATCTCCCGTTGCACTTTCCCTTCCGACTTGGCACCACGTCCGCTGAGGAGCCATTGCTGTTCGCCCTGGGCTTGACTTACCCAGCTTCGATGATGTTCATCCGTTGTTTTACTCGATTTGGTTTGGTGACTTCCGTCTTTGACACAACACGAATGGACTTCACTTTATTGGTCTTGGATTTTGTGCACATTGGGTCGACCACGTTGGCACATAGCTTTGCATGAACTGGCTTCTTGCTATTGGCCTACGGAATGACTTGTTTAGACTTCATGACATTGATTCTCGACGCAGTGCATTTGGGATTGCCATCATTTTTGAGGACATTCATGTATGCAGGGCTGTGTTTGCTTCTTTATGGCTTTCAACGACTGGAGTCCACAACGTTGGTCCTGGATTCCTTACAGATTGGATCCGCGATGCTGACGAGAAGTATGCTGCACCTTGGGAGTCCCATTTTAGTCTATGGCTTTACGACCTTGGAATTCACATCGCTGATTCTTGATCTCGTGGGATTAGGTTCCTTTTTATCATTGCAAAAATCTTCTCATTCGGAGAGTTTCTTGTTGATCTATGGAATGGCATGCTGTGGATCCTTATTGCTGGTCTCAGACTTTGTGAGCCTGGCATTGATCATGTCACTGCGAGGTTTTTTCCATTTAGACTTTTGCCCCTTGGTTTTTGGCATTGCTTGCCTTGGAAGCAGCTTGTTCGTCTTGGATTTCGTGAATCCAGAATTCACCACGTCCCTCCGGAGATATGTTCGCTTCGGACCTTCACTCCCTGCCTATGGTTTGTTGCGCTTGGGTTTACCTCCCTCTCCCCTTGATTTAATACACACCGACTTGACACTTTCCGCGAGAAGCCTCGTGCGACTTGACTCTGTTCTGTCGGTATATGGCATGCAACGTCTAGGCTTTCTGACATCAGTGCTGGATTTTCTGATCTCAGACTCTATACTTTCCTTACAAAGTCTCATCCGAGCGGGCTTAAAAATGTTGATGTATGGAGCCACTCGTCTGGGACTTTTGCCCTTAGCTTTGGACCACATGCATTCTGGATCTTTGGCGTCCATCCGGTCCTTCTGTCGCTTCGACTTCTTGTTGCCTGCATTTGGTATGGCCTGTCCGGGGTGCTCAATGTTGATCCTGGATTGCATGACGCTCAGCAGTTTGCTGCCACCTCGTAGCTTTGTGCACTTGGGATTCGTGCCTCCTTTGTATGGCGTAAGCCAACTGGGCTCCATGTCATTTGTCATGGATCTCGTGAATCTCGAAAGCTCATCGTTGCTCAAGACATCCATGCGATTCGGTTCTCCGGCATCCATCTATGGCATCAGCAAACTGGGCTCGTTGCTGTTAGTCTTGGATTTCCTTCAGTTGGACTTCGCTCCTTTGCCACGAAACTTTGTTCATTTGGAGCTGCTGATATTCTTATATGGTCATACGCGGTCAGACCTGTCCCTGCCCACCCTGGATCCCGTGAATCTGGACCTCACCTTACCACCCCGTGGATTTGCGTGAATTGACCTTGCGATCTCCACCTATGGATTCTCAACGCTCGAAAGTTTCTTGTCCGTGTTAGACCTCGTCCAGTTGGACTTGTTACTGTTTTTACATGGCATGTTTGCCCTGGGCTCCAAGCTGTTGGCGTTTGGGATGACCTGCCTTGGATTTGTATCGTTGCCTTTGGACTTTGTCCATTTAGAGAGTTCGACTTCGTCAAAAAGCTTCGTGTGACTGGAGTTCTTCTTATTTGCTTATGGCATGGCATGCTTGGGTTCGCTGCTGTCGATCTTGGACTTCGTTCAACTTTCGAGTTCCTTGAGCCTTCGAAGCTTTATCCGAACTGACTCTTTGCCATTGGTCTTCGGCATGTGTTGCCTTGGGTTCCCTCTATTGGTACTGGATTTCATCACTTGTGACTCCATGTTTTCATTGAGAGGTCTTGCCCATCTTGGCTTCAGCCCATCTGCCTATGGCATGTCAAAACTGGAGTCATCCTTATTTGTGCTGGACCTGGTCTGTTTTGGTTCCATTCTGTTGTTGCAAAGCCTCGCACGACCTGACTTCTCATTGTCAGCCTATGGCCTGGCGCAATTGGGATCAATCTCATTCGCTCCTGACATCGTTTCACTCGGCTCACCATTGCCACCGCAATCGTCCTTGCGTATCGGCTTCACATCGCCGGTTTTTGGCTTGTCTCGCTTGGAGCTGCTGCTGCTGGTGCTGGATGCCATCGAAATTGGCTTTTCGCCGTTGCCACGGGCACTTATGTGGGTTGGACCTTCCACATTTGTCTACGGATTGACACGCTCAGACTTGTCCATTTTTGTGCCGGATCCTGGTCACTTTGGCTTTTTTGTGTCTTTGCACAGTCTGGTTTACTTGGACCTGCTGATGTCAGCCTCTGGAATCACAAGGTCAGGCTTCTCTATGTTTGCCTTGGACTTCTTCATGCTGGGCTCTTCCTTATCCTCACAAAGCCCAGGATGTTTAGATGGCGATTTGTTGGTCTATGGCATGACATGCTTGGACTTTTCATTGCTGGTAGTGGATCTTCTGCACTCAGGCCTCACATTGTCCATGAGAAGCTTCTGCTGCTCCGGCTTTCTGCTGTTCGTTTATGGCTTGACAATCCTATGCTCCAGCATGTTGGTCTTAGATTTTGTGCACCCGGGATCCTTGCTGTTCTTGCGATATCATGGACATCCTGGTTTCGCCTTGTTGGTTTATGGCATGACGAAATTAGGTTTCATGCTGTCTTCGCTTGACTTTGGACACATGGGCCCACCGTTGTTAGTGCGATTTCATTCATGCTTTGGCAGCTTTTTGTCAGTTTATGGCATGGCATGTTTAGACTCGTCACTGTTGGTTCTGGACTTCATCCAGGTTGGCTTTCCACCATTTTTACGGAGTCACGCACAAATGGGATCCAGCATGCTCATCTATGGCCTCACAAGACTTGGATTGAGCACTTTGGTTTTGGACTTCATCCACATGGGTTCAGCCCTTTTTTTGCAAAATGTCTTCTGTTTGGGCTTGGAATCATCAATCTATGGCATGATGCACCTGGGATTTATGATGCTGGCATTGGACCATGTGCAAATGGACCTGGTGCCGCCACTTCGAGGATTCATAACGGTAGGCTCTGTGACATTCGTTTTTGGCCTGGCATGCATTGGCTCCAGTCTCTCAGTGCTTGATTTTATCAACATCGAATCAGTGTTGCCTCTCCGTTCACTTGCATATATAGAGCTTTTTTTGTTGGTCTTTGGCATGACCAGGTCGGGATTGCCGATGCTGATTCCGGACATTGGATTCTTTGGATTGACACCTCCTTCACAAGGCTTATGCCAACTTGGTGTGTCCTCATCAGTCTATGGCATTTCGTGCCCTGAATCACCTCTTTTAATCTCGGATGTGGCAAGCCTGGATTTCATCTCATCATTACGCAGTCTTGCAAGAACTGAGCCAAGTCCATTGGTTTATGGCGTGGCTCGATTGGACTTGTCCCTCTTGGTGTTGGACTTTTTGCAGTTGGACTTCATCGTTTCAGCCAGGTCATCCATACACATTGATTCAGCACTGTCGGCCTTCGGATTTTGCAAGCCAGGATCGCCCCTGTTGCCACTGGATCACATGACTTTTGGTAGCACCCTGTCCTCGCATAGCTTTACATAACTGGACCTTGCACTTTTCCTGTATGGCATGTCAAGACTGGGCTCTATGTTGTTGGTCATGGATTTTGTACACTTGGGCAGTTCACTGTTTCTCAAGAGCCTTGCCTGTTTCGGCTCGGCAATGTTGGCTTATGGCCTGATGTGCCCAGAGTCAATTCTGCTAGCGTCGGACCTTGCACACTTTGAACCTCCTTTGCTGATGCGTTACCTTGCTCACATTGGTTTGCCTCTATTGGCTTACGGTATGGCATGAACTGGCTTTCCCTTGTTTGTCTTAGATCTCGCACACTTGGGATCGGGCTTGTCATTGCGTGCGTATGTTTGTTTCGGCCCTTTGATGTTGGCTTTCGGGCTGTCCAGACCTGGGCCTATGATATTGGTGCTGGATTTCATTCACATTGAACCGCTGTCATTGGTGCACAGCTTCTATTGCTTTGATTCCACGCTGTTGATCTATGGTATTGCTAGACCTGAGCCAATCTTGTTGGTCATTGATTTCGCGCTGCCTGACTTCTTGCTGCTTCTGCAAAGCTACATGCGCCTTGGCTTGCTGCCACTGGTTTATGGCATGTTTTGATCAGATTCGCTGCTGTTCATTCTGGATTATGTACATTTGGGGCCATTCATGTCACTGAGGAGTCACCTTTAAGTTGAACCATCACTATCTGCTTATGGCTTAGGAAGTTTGGACTTGAGCATGTCAATCTTGGACCTTGTGATGTCAGGCTTCTCCATGTCGACACAAAGCCTCACTCACATCGACCCCACATCATTGATGTTTGGCGTCTCCTGTATGGACTGTTCACTCTTGGTCTTAGACTTCATCAGCCCAGAAAGCCTTACGTCCTTGCAAGGCCATGCTCAACTCGGTTCCCTCATGTTGCTCTACGGCCTGTCGCGATTAGAATTCCCTTCATTCATGCTGGACTATATCGATGTTGATTTTTTGTTTTTGCTTCAAGCATCTGCAAGATTAGGTGTCAAAATGTCCGCCTACGGCATTACCCGGTTGGCCTCATTTTTGTTGGTACTGGATCTCACCATGACCGGCAGCCCTGTGTTTTTCCGAGCTCCAGCGCGAGTCGACAGCGTACTGTTTGTTTATGGCTTGACACGTCCAGACTTTGCATTGTTTGTATTGGACCGTGTAAGTGTAGGATCTCCACCCTTACTCAGAGCATTGGCTCAACCAGACTTGGCGTCATTGGTTTATGGCATGGTTCGATTGGACTTGTTCTTGCTGATCTCGGATCATTTTCATTATGGATTCTTGCTGTTCTTGAGAGCATTTTCTTGCCTGGGATTTTTGCTTCCAACCTATGGCCTATCGCGGCTGGGCTTCTCTTTGCTTTCACCCGATTCCTTCAACTCAGACTTGGCGACTTCGATGAGAAGCTCCGCTTAACCAGGGAGTACCTTACCTACCTATGGCATGTCCAGAATCGACTTCTCACTATTGGTGCTGGATCTTATTCGACCTGGTCTGCCATTTTCGTCACACATGTTTGCGTGCATTGGTTTGTCTTCGCCAGTCTTTGGTTTGGCACGACTTGGTTTGTCCTCTTCGATGCTGGATCTTTTGCACTTTGATTCAGCCTTGTTGTTGAGGTCGCATGTGCGACTAGGCTTCCTATCATCCGTTTATGGCCTTGCCAGGCTTGACTTCCCACTGTTGATCTTGGATCATGCACATCTGGGAAGCACAATCTCATTGCAAGCCTATGTCCAAGCAGGCTTGACACCATCCACCTATGGTGTTTCGCAGTGTGACTCTTTGACGTTCATCTTGGATTTCATCCACTTAGGCCCGATGTCATCACCAAGAGCCATGGCGCGGGCCGAAAGTTCCATGTCAGCCTATGGTTTCACATGTCCTGAACTCAGTTTGCCGTTGTTGGACCTAGCAAATTCTGGAAGCTTTATGCTTTTGAAGGCCCACTGTTGTGTTGGTTCCGTGCTTCCAGTCTATGGACTAGCCAGAATAGAGTCGACCCTGCTGGTGCTGGATTTTGCGCATTCTGGATTCATACTGTCCTCACGCTCATATTGCCGCTCAGAATCGCCGATGTTGGTGTTTGGCATCATGAGGATTGAACTCACCTTTTCAGTCCTTGACCTCATTCACTTGGACTCGTTCTTGTTTCTTCGAAGTTTCGCACATTTCGACCTGGTCGCGCTGATTTATGGCTTGTGCCGCTTGGGCTTGACTCTCTTAACTCTGGACCTTTCCCACTCTGACCCAGCACCATTGCTGCACTCTTCCCTTCGCGTCGGATTCTTGCTGTTAGTATATGGAATGAGTCGTCCCGACTTCATGTTGCTTGTCTCAGACTTCGTCAACATTGGCTTGAGTCCATCCCTGCACAGCTTTGTTCGCCTAGGTTCACCTCCATTGGTCTTCGGGGTGGTTCGTTCGGAATCAGTACCTCCTACAATTGATTGTGCTCATCCTGAATTCTCATTGTTATCACGAAGCCCTATGCACTCAGGTTCCACGCTGCCAGTGTTTGGCTTGTCCTGCTCAGAGTTTCTCCTGTTTCTGTTGGATTACTCCAACATCGATAGCCCATCATCAATGCAAAGTTTCGCACACATTGAAAGCTCTCCATCGGCCTATGGACTAGCACGACTTGGCCTCGTTTTATTGATTTTGGACCTCACATTTTTTGGCTTCTCATCATCTTCACATAGTCCTACTTGTTTCAGCTCCAATCCATTGGTCTTTGGCTTGGCTCGATTGGGTTTCATGTTGTCCACCATTGATTTTGTCCATGTGGACTTGCCCTTGTTGCCTCGCAGCTTTACTCGGCCAGGAAGTGCACTGTTGCTTTTTGGCATGACGTGCTCAGATTTGTTGCTGTCATTGCCTGACTCCATGCCTCTTGGCTCCTCATGTTCCTTGCGAGGCTTCGCACGGCTGGGACTGGCCTTGCCAGCATATGGCATTTCGCGACTGGACTCGTCCATTTCCATCTTGGACTTGGCGCACATTGACTTGACCCTGCCACTGCAAACTCTTTGCCAACCTGGCAGTTTGTTGTTCGTGTTTGGCATGACCTGTTTGGGTTCGTCCATCTTTGTTTTGGACTTCGTCCAATTCGAAAGTACTTCATCCTTACAATCTTCATGTCGGCCTGGCTCTGCACTGTTGGTCTATGGCTTGAGTTGTTCGGCGCCATCTTTGCCTGTCTCAGATTTTGTGCACTTGGGACTGGCGTTGTTGCTACGAAGCTGCCTGCACATAGGATCATTGCCATTTGTTTCTGGATTGTCAAAGCTGGACTTCCTTCTGCCCTTGTTGGATCCTGTAAGTTTGGGTGTGCCATTGTCTTTACGATCCCACATCCACGCAGGCTTCGTGGTTTTGGTCTATGGTATGACATGTCCTGATTTTACCTTGTCCCTTCTGGACTTGATGAGTGTAGACTTGTCGCCTTCAATTCGAAGCCTTACCCAACTTGATTTCAGCTTGTTGCTCTACGGCATCTGCCGCTTGGACCCACTGCTGCTGGTGTTGGATTATGCCCATCCCGACTTCCTCTCGTCGCTCCAAGGATTTTGTCATCCAGGGTCAGCTCTTTTAGTCTACGGCTTGACAAGACCTGGTTCCTTACTGTTGATCTTGGACTTCATCCATTTAGGATTCTCTTCATCACTTCATTCTTTTGCACATCTTGAATTCTTCATGCCTATTTTCGGGCTGGTACGTTTGGAGCCATTGGCTTCTTCGTTGGATCACCTCCATTTGGAGCCTTCACTGTTCCTCCATAGCTTTTGTCGCTTGGACTCGTTGCTGTTGGTCTTTGGGCTGTCGAAACTGGATGCCTCGCTCTTGGTGTTGGATCTCGCCTTTTCGGGATCTGATCTGCCAATCAGGAGCCTTGTTTGACCCGATTTGTCGATGTCGATTTTTGGCGCTGTGAGACTTGGAAGTTCTTCACTGATCCTGGACTCTATAGGTCTTGGCTTATTCTCTTCTCTGAGAGGATTTGCCTGCACCGACTTTGCACCTTTTCTGTGGGGCATGTCGTGCTCAGATTTGTCCCTCCTGGTTTTGGACTTTGTGCACCCAGGCTTCTTTTTGCCACTGCAGGGTTTTTGCCGACTGGATCCGTTTGCTTCACCCTACAGCATTGCACGTTTGGAACTGCCAATTTCATCATTGGATCACGTGACTTCTGACCTTTCACTGTCATCACAAGGCCCTGCACAATTTGACTCTTCCTTGTTCGTTTACGGCTTGACTTGGCTTGATCCTTTCCTGTCACCGCTTGACTTTGGGCATATGGACTCCAGTTTCTTACCGCAAAGCTTCTTGAGGATTGACTCAGTTCTATTGGTATATGGCCTAACCAGGCTTGGGTCCATTCCATTGACCTTGGATTTTGTGCACCTCGGCAGTTTATCGTTCTCGAGATCCTCAGTTTATTTTGGTTTCGCAATGTTCATTTATGGCATCACACGATCGGACTTGTTGCCATCATTGCTGGATGTCTTGCACATCGACTTGTTTTTGTTTCCCAGATCCTTCGTGCAACTTGGATTCACCATGTCACCTTTTGGTTTGTTGAGACTCGGTTCATCGATACCGATCTTGGATTGTTTATCTCTAGGACCCTTGGTTTTGATGCGAGGCTTCGCTCGGATTGGTTTTGTACTGTTAGTCTATGGCATCAGCCAACTTGAATTAGTGTCGTTGGTGCTGGATCACATCAATCCTGGTTTCTTGATATTCTTACAAAGTCATGTGTGCATTGGTTCTGCCATATTGCCCTATGGATTTACACGACCTGGGCCATCTTTGTCAATCTCGGACTATCTGAGTTCAGGCTCGAGCTTGTTGCCACAAACTTCCTTGCGACTTGGTTCGTCAGTGCTGGTCTACGGAATCACGAAGTCAGGCTCGTTGTCATCCGCCTTGGATTTCATCAGCTTGGAGCCTCTGCTGTTGATCCAATCCTTCTGTCACTTGGGTTTCTTGTCGCCAGCTTATGGCATGGTAAGTCTGGGCAGTATATTGCCAATCTCAGATTTTGCCTTTGGTGGCTCAAGTCCTTTGCTTCAAAGCTTTGCATGTTTGGGGTCGGCTGTGTTCGCTTATGGCATGGTCAGGCTTGAAAGTTCGCTGTCACTGCTGGACCATGGCAATTTAGGCTTCTTGCCGTTTCCACACAATTTTGCCAGACTCGACTTCTCTTTGTTGATCTATGGACTGTCATGTTTGGACTTCCCTCCATTCCTTTTGGACTACATGTCCGTGGGTTCCAGCACGTCCATCCGAAGCTCTTTGCAGCTGGAGCTCACGTTGTCCGTTTACGGCACGACGTGCCTTGAAGCCTTGCCACCTTTGTCGGACTCCATCGGCATGGATTCACTGCTGTTGCCACGCAGCCTCCTTCAGCTGGGATTCTTCCTTTTGATTTATGGCTTGACGCGTTTGGGATTCACTTTGTTCCCCTTGGAGATGATGGAGCTGGGATCTCCGCCTTCGCTGTACTGAGCTCAGAATGATCAGAATGAGAATGGCGTGGCGTCCAGAGTGGAGCATCGTGGCATAGTGCATGTTTGTGCATAGTGGAGCCGTTGGCGGTGTGTAATGTTAAAAAAGATAATAATGAACATATAAGTTACATATATAAGTGTTGGTTTGTTGCTGCATGATTTTGGTTTTTAATGGAGATGTCGTCAACATGTAGACTTTGGTTTTGGGCTGTCCCTATGGGCCTACGGCTTTGGCGCCCGCAGCTACCAGGCTCTTTTAAAGTCACGTGCGAAAAACAAAGTATCTAGGCATCCAAAACAGCAACCATTGGAGCCGCAAAGCCCACCTGACAAATGGACTGTGAATGGCAAATGGACACATTCTGACAGATTCACCTCTAAATTTCGCCGTTTCGCCATGTCACCTCAAAGTGAGGTGGAAGAAGAGGACAGACACTGGATCTGAAAGTAAACTGAAAATCCCATTATTGAAATAATTATCCCAGTGTTTCTCCATTTTTCCTGTTACCATCCAACTGATCCTAATGTCACAGGAAAGGGTTACCGAATCCTTCAGACTCCACGACAGGAAGTGACAGAACCCTCGGAGAGAGCGCTGTTGAGTGGAGTGCACCAGTTTCTGCCCCCAGCTGTGAGGATTATATTATAGAAAGGGCTAGCGCCCAGATGCCGCCGACCCCACTATTGTGGGGTCGTGTAGAGAGAGGGAGAGAGAGATAGAGGGAGAAAGGTAGATAGATAGATAGATAGATAGACAGATAGACAGATAGACAGATAGACAGACAGACAGACAGACAGATAGACAGACAGACAGATAGATAGGTAGGTAGATAGATAGATAGATAGATCAATAGATAGATAGATAGATGGATGGATGGATGGATGGATGGATGGATAGATGGATGGATGGATGGATAGATAGATGGATAGATAGATAGATAGATAGATCAAAACGTGCCATGTAGCAGTTTCGAAGCCCAATAGAAACAGTTTGTAGGGCCTATGGGGAGGTACGATGGCAAAGCAAGCGGAGGGTTGTGCGGTGCTAAGGCTTTCGAAAGCTGCTGCAGGGCTTGTGAAGGTTTTAAGGCCTGCCCAAAACGTGCCATGTAGCAGTTTCGAAGCCCAATAGAAACAGTTTGTAGGGCCTATGGGGAGGTACGATGGCAAAGCAAGCGGAGGGTTGTGCGGTGCTGAGGCTTTCGAAAGCTGCTGCGGGGCTTTTGAGGCTTTTAAGGCCTGGCCAAAACGTGCCATGTAGCAGTTTCGAAGCCCAATAGAAACAGTTTGTAGGGCCTATGGGGAGGTACGATGGCAAAGCAAGCGGAGGGTTGTGCGGTTGCTGAGGCTTTCGAAAGCTGCTGCGGGGCTTTTGAGGCTTTTAAGGCCTGCCCAAAACGTGCCATGTAGCAGTTTCGACGCCCAATAGAAACAGTTTGTAGGGCCTATGGGGAGGTACGATGGCAAAGCAAGCGGAGGGTTGCGCGGTGCTAAGGCTTTCGAAAGCTGCTGCAGGGCTTGTGAAGGCTTTAAGGCCTGCCCAAAACGTGCCATGCAGCAGTTTCGAAGCCCACTAGAAGAGGGTTGTGCGGGGATCTGGCGTTGGGGTGCCATTGATGTGGCCTTTTAGGGGTTTTAGGGGTTTTAGGGGTTTGGAGCGTTTTAGGCATTTAAGGGCTAGCAAACGGCAAGCTTGGACGCCCATAAAAAGCCATGGATGTGGCCTTGGGATGCCTGTTGGCTGCGAATGCCTGGCCAACGGCACGCTGGACCGCCCAGAAAAGCTGGATCTGGCCTTGGGGTAGCTTCCCTGCGCTGGAAGCCCATAAGAAGCCATTGATGTGGCTTGTAGGGGTTTTAGGCGTTTGGAGCGTTTTAGGCGTTTTAGGGCTGGAAACGGCAAGCTTGGACGCCCATAAAAAGCCATGGATGTGGCCTTGGGATGCCTGTTGGCTGCGAATGCCTGGCCAACGGCGCGCTGGACCGCCCAGAAAAAGCAATGGATCTGGCCGCTGGACGCCCATAAGAAGCCATTGATGTGGCCTTGGGATGCCCGTTGGCTGCGAATGCCTGGCGAACGGCACGCTGGACCGCCCAGAAAAAGGACTGGATCTGGCCTTGGGGTAGCTTTTGCCTGCGCTGGACGCCCATAAGAAGCCATTGATGTGGCCTTGGAAGTCCGTTGGCTGCAAATGCCTGGCGAACGGCACGCTGGACCGCCCAGAAAAAGCAATGGATCTGGCCTTGGGGTGCCATTGATGTGGCCTTTTAGGGGTTTTAGGGGTTTGGAGCTTTTAGGGGTTTGGAGCGTTTTAGGCATTTAAGGGCTGGCAAACGGCAAGCTTGGACGCCCATAAAAAGCCATGGATGTGGCCTTGGGATGCCTGTTGGCTGCGAATGCCTGGCCAACGGCACGCTGGACCGCCCAGAAAAATAATGGATCTGGCCTTGGGGTAGCTTTTGCCTGCGCTGGAAGCCCATGAGAAGCCATTGATGCACGTAACGGTTTGAAGCCTGTGAAGCGTTTAAGGCCTGGCTTGTAACGATTTGAAGCCTTTGAAGCGTTCAAGGCGTGGCAAACGGCAGGGCCAACGGCACGCTGGACCGCCCAGAAAAAGCAATGGATCTGGCCTTGGGGTAGCTTTTGCTTGCGCTTGAAGCCCATAAGAAGCCATTGATGTTGCCTTGGGATGCCCGTTGGCTGCGAATGCCTGGCGAACGGCACGCTGGACCGCCCAGAAAAAGGACTGGATCTGGCCTTGGGGTAGCTTTTGCCTGCGCTGGACGCCCATAAGCAGCCATTGATGTGGCCTTGGGAGTCCGTTGGCTGCAAATGCCTGGCGAACGGCACGCTGGACCGCCCAGAAAAAGCAATGGATCTGGCCTTGGGGTGCCATTGATGTGGCCTTTCAGGGGTTTTAGGGGTTTGGAGCATTTTAGAGCGTTTTAGGGGTTTGGAGCGTTTTAGGCATTTAAGGGCTGGCAAACGGCAAGCTTGGACGCCCATAAAAAGCCATGGATGTGGCCTGCGAATGCCTGGCCAACGGCACGCTGGACCGCCCAGAAAAAGCAATGGATCTGGCCTTGGGGTAGCTTTTGCCTGCGCTGGAAGCCCATAAGAAGCCATTGATGCACGTAACGGTTTGAAGCCTTTGAAGCGTTTAAGGCCTGGCTTGTAACGATTTGAAGCCTTTGAAGCGTTTAAGGCGTGGCAAACGGCAGGCTTGGGCGCCCAGAAGAAGCCATTGATGTGGCCTTGGGATGAAAAAGCAATGGATCTGGCCTTGGGGTAGCTTTTGCCTGCGCTGGAAGCCCATGAGAAGCCATTGATGCACGTAACGGTTTGAAGCCTGTGAAGCGTTTAAGGCCTGGCTTGTAACGATTTGAAGCCTTTGAAGCGTTTAAGGCGTGGCAAACGGCAGGCTTGGACGCCCAGAAGAAGCCATTGATGTGGCCTTGGGATGCCTGTTGCTAAGAAAGACAAGTTCCACACCTGCGGTGGTCCCAGGCGCCGCCTCTGCCTTGGCGAAGGCCGGGGTCGGCGGATATGGGATACCAGTAGTACCGCACAAGGCGGTGGCGGAAGTTTCAAAAATAGGAAACCTATAGGAGAGATTGCTTGTTGTGAATCCGGGATGGCAGAGCGAATCCACTGACGGACCGAAAGGTGCTTGAGGTCTCCTCTCTTTCTCTCTCTTTCTCTGACTATCTACCTACCTACCTACCTATCTATCTTCTATGTATCTATCGATCTATCTATCTATCTATCTATCTCTCTCTCTCTCTTTCATCTACTTACCTATCTATCTATCTATCTATCTGTCTGTCTGTCTGTCTATCTATCATTCTATCTATCTATCTATCTATCTATCTCTCTCTCTCTCTCTTTCATCTACTTACCTATCTATCTATCTATCTGTCTGTCTGTCTGTCTGTCTATCTGTCTGCCTGTCTGTCTATCTGTCTATCTTTCTATCTCTCTCTCTCTCTCTCCCTCCCTCCCTCTCTTTCATCTGTCTATCTGTCTATCTGTCTACCTGTCTATCTATCTATCTATCTGTCTGTCTGTCTGTCTGTCTGTCTGTCTATCCGTCTACCTGTCTATCTGTGGTGCAGTGTCATTCAGTGTAATGTAGTGTTGTGTAATGTAGTATAGTGTAGCGGAGTGTAGTGGAATGTAGTGTAGTTTAGTGTAATGTAGTGTAGTGCAGTGTAATAAATGGGCTAACGCCCAGGTGCCGCCGACCCCCTTTCAAGGGCGGAGCGGCGGGGAACGGTCAAAACGGCCCACACGTGCAGTAGTCCAAACGTACAAATATTATGGAACTTTTGAAGGACTAGGTAGTGTAAACATAGATTGTGGGACAATGAATCGAATGTATTGATATCAGGGATTTCCGTGTCTGTTCATTGTAGGGTTGTGAGGTTCTGCAGCCTTCGAAAGCTGCTGCGGAGGTTTTGAAGGTTTTAAGGGCCTTGGAAAGCTGCTGCGGAGGTTTTGAGGGTTTTAAGGCCTGCCCAAAACGTGCCTTTCGAAGCCCAATAGAAACAGCTTGTGGGGCCTAGGGAGGTACCATGGCCCAAGCAAGTGGGACGCCTGCGAAAGCTGCTGCGGAGGGTTGTGAGGTGCTGAGGCCTTGGAAAGCTGCTGCGGAGGTTTCCAAGGTTTTTAAGGCCTGCCCAAAACGTGCCACGTAGCAGTTTCGAAGCCAATAGAAAGAGGTTGTGGTGCCTAGTACCATGACCGAAAGCTGCTGCGGAGGGTTGTGAGGTTCTGAGGCCTTCGAAAGCTGCTGCGGAGGTTTTGAGGGTTTTCAGGCCTGCCCAAAACGTGCCACGTAGCAGTTTCGAAGCCCAATAGAAACAGCTTGTGGGGCCTAGGGAGGTACCATGGCCGAAAGCTGCTGCGGAGGGTTGTGAGGTTCTGAGGCCTTCGGGCTGCTGCGGAGGTTTTGAAGGTTTTAAGGCCTGCCGAAAACGTGCCACATGGCAGTTTCGAAGCCCAATAGAAACAGCTTGTGGGGCCTAGGGATGTACCATGGCAAAGCAAGTGGGGCCTGTGAAAGCTGCTGCGGAGGGTTGTGAGGTTCTGAGGCCTTCGAAAGCTGCTGCGGACTGCGGAGGTTTTGAGGGTTTTAAGGCCTGCCGAAAACGTGCCACTTTCGAAGCCCAATAGAAACAGCTTGTGGGGCCTAGGGAGGTACCATGGCCGAAAGCTGCTGCGGAGGGTTGTGAGGTTCTCAGGCCTTCGAAAGCTGCTGCGGAGGCTTTGAAGGTTTTAAGGCCTGCCGAAAACGTGCCACTTTCGAAGCCCAATAGAAACAGCTTGTGGGGCCTAGGGAGGCACCATGGCCGAAAGCTGCTGCGGAGGGTTGAGGTTCTGAGGCCTTCGAAAGCTGCTGCGGAGGTTGTGAGGGTTTTAAGGCCTGCCCAAAACGTGCCACGTAGCAGTTTCGAAGCCAAATAGAAACAGCTTGTGGGGCCTAGGGAGGTACCATGACCGAAAGCTGCTGCGGAAGGTTGTGAGGTTCTGAAGCCTTCGAAAGCTGCTGCGGAGGTTTTGAGGGTTTTAAGGCCTGCCCAAAACGTGCGAAATAGAAACAGCTTGTGGGGCCTAGGGAGGTACCATGGCCGAAAGCTGCTGCGGAGGGTTCGGAGGTTTTGAGGGTTTGAAGGCCTGCCCAAAACGTGCCACGTAGCAGTTTCGAAGCCCAATAGAAACAGCTTGTGGGGCCTAGGGACTACTTGGGCAATGGGGTACCATGGCAAAGCAAGTGGGACGCCTGGATGCTACGAAATGCAATCTGCAGCATGGGGGCACAAAACTTTAAGGTGAGCCGAAGGGCAACCAAATGCATTTTGTGCAAGAAATTAAACGCATCAGGGTACCTCAGATGACATATATCAATACATATGTTTCTAGCCTGCATTTGGACAGTCTGTCAGATAGTTGATTTTTTTAAATACTTGATTTTTTTCAGGCCTGCCCAATACGTGCCACGTAGCAGTTTCGAAGCCCAATAGAAGCAGCTTGTGGGGCCTAGGGAGGTACCATGGCCGAAAGCTGCTGTGGAGTGTTGTGAGGTTCTGAGGCCTTCGAAAGCTGCTGCGGAGGTTTTGAGGGTTTTAAGGCCTGCCCAAAACGTGCCACGTAGCAGTTTCGAAGCCCAATAGAAACAGCTAGTGGGGCCTAGGGAGGTACCATGACCGAAAGCTGCTGCGGAGGGTTGTGAGGTTCTGAGGCCTTCGAAAGCTGCTGCGGAAGTTGTGAGGGTTTTAAGGCCTGCCCAAAACGTGCCACGTAGCAGTTTCGAAGCCTAATAGAAACAGCTTGTGGGGCCTAGGGAGGTACCATGGCCGAAAGCTGCTGCGGAGGGTTGTGAGGTTCTGAGGCCTTCGAAAGCTGCTACGGAGGTTTTGAGGGTTTTCAGGCCTGCCCAAAACGTGCCACGTAGCAGTTTCGAAGCCCAATAGAAACAGCTTGTGGGGCCTAGGGAGGTACCATGGCAAAGCAAGTGGGACGCCTTCGAAAGCTGCTACGGTTGTGAGGTGCTGAGGCCTTCGAAAGCTGCTGCGGAGGTTTTGAGGGTTTTAAGACCTGCCCAAAACGTGCCACGTAGCAGTTTCGAAGCCCAATAGAAACAGCTTGTGGGGCCTTGGGAGGTACCATCGCAAAGCAAGTGGGACGCCTTCGAAAGCTGCTGCGGAAGGTTGTGAGGTTCTGAGGCCTTCGAAAGCTGCTAGAGGAACTTGGAAAGGTTCCGAGCCTTCGAAGCCAAAGCCGGCACAGGGCCATGCTGCACACCTACGGTGATCCCGGGCGCCGCCCCGCCTAGGCCAAGGCTAGGCAGGGGTCGGCGGATTTCGTGTAGTGGAGTGTAGTTGTGTAGTCGTAGGTGTAGTTGTAGTGTAGTGACGTGTAGTGTAATGTAGTGAAGTGTAGTGGAAGGTAGTGTAGTGTAGTGCAATGTAGTGTAGCGGAGTGTAGTGTAATGTAGTGTAGTGTAGTGGAGTGTAGTGGAGTGTAGTGGAGTGTAGTGTAGTGTAATGTAGTGAAGTGTAGTGGAAGGTAAGGTAGTGTAATGTAGTGAAGTGTAGTGGAAGGTAGTGTAGTGTAATGTAGTGTAGTGTAGTGTAATTTAGTGTAGTGGAGTGTAGTGGAGTGTGGTGGAGTGTAGTGGAGTGTAGTGGAGTGTAGCGGAGTGTAGTGGAGTGTAGTGGAGTGTAGTTGTGTAGTTGTAGTTGTAGTTGTAGTGTAGTGGAGTGTAGTGTAGTGAAGTGTAGTGGAAGGTAGTGCAGTGTAGTGTAGTGTGTAGTGTAGTGTAGTGTAATTTAGTGTAGTGGAGTGTAGTGGAGTGTAGTTGTGCAGTTATAGTTGTAGTGTTGTGGAGTGTAGTGTAGTGTAATGTAGTGTAGTGTTGTGGAGTGTAGTGTAGTGTAATGTAGTGTAGTGTAGTGGAGTGTAGTGTAGTGTAATGTAGTGTATTGTAGTGAAGCGAAGCGAAGCGACATCTGAACCTCCAAAAGTGGTCCGAACCCCTGGTGTTTTTATTTTAACATGTTGACTTCAAAACGTGCTTCGCGCCACAACGGCGTGCACTTTTTCGACATCTGAACCTCCAAAAGTGGTCCCAATCCCTAGTGTTTTTAACATTTTGACTTCCAAATGTGCTTCGCGCCACAACGCCGTGCACTTTTTCGACATCTCAACTTCCAAAAGTGCTCCGAACCCCTCAGTTTTTAACACATTTTACTTCCAAACGTGCTTCGCGCCACAACGGCGTGCACTTTTTCGTCATCTCAACTTCCAAAAGTGCTCCGAACCCCTCAGTTTTTAACACTTTTGACTTCGAAATGTGCTTCGCGCCACGATGGCGTGCACTTTTTCGACATCTCAACTTCCAAAAGTGCTCCGAGACCTTCAGTTTTTAACACATTTGACTTCGAAATGTGCTTCGCGCCACAACGCCGTGCACTTTTTCGACATCTCAACTTCCAAAACTGCTCCGAGACCTTCAGTTTTTAACACATTTTACTTCCAAATGTGCTTCGCGCCACAACGCCGTGCACTTTTCGTCATCTCAACTTCCAAAACTGTTCTGAACCCCTCAGTTTTTAACACATTTTACTTCCAAACGTGCTTCGCGCCACAACGGCGTGCACTTTTTCGACATCTCAACTTCCAAAAGTGCTCCGAACCCCTCAGTTTTTAACACATTTTACTTCCAAATGTGCTTCGCGCCACAACGCCGTGAACTTTTCCAACATCTCAACTTCCAAAAGTGGTCCGGTGCTAAGGTGTTTTGTATCTTTGCACTTCGAAATCGGCTTCGCGCCACAACGGCGTGCAACTTTTCATCTCTCATCTCCCCAGATGTCTCCGCACCCGCCGCTTTAGCGAGCCTACTTTTCGACCCTCCGGAGCCCCAAATCATTGGAAAAACACAGTGTTTCGCGACTTTCCTACATCTGCGTCTGCTTTCTTCTGACTCTTTCTCTTCTCTGATCTTCTCTCTTCTACTCTCTCTCTTCTCTCTGCCTCTTCCCTGCTCTGCTTTTCATCTGTCCATATTGTCAAAAGTTTAACTTCTAAACTTCCTTCGATTATGTAATATGATACTATATTACATTAGGTACTATTATATTATATCATATTACATTATATTATCTTATCTTATAGCATATTATACTAGATTAGATTACATTACATTATATTACATTATCTATTGCATTATGTATTATCTACTATTTTACATATTATCTAGTATGTTACATTATATTAAATATTTGTAATATATTATTTTGTATACTTATTTTATATTGTCAATTATCATATATTACTAATAATTATATATTATTAATTATTATATGTTATTGACTTTTATATATTATATTATATATTACGTATTATATATTATTTTATATGTTATATATTATATGTTATATATTATATGTTATATATTTTATTATATATTATATACTATACATTATATATTATATATAATATATATAATATGCTATATGTCATGTATTATATGTTATATGTCATACATTATATCTTATATATTATACATTATAGATTAAATATTAAATATTATATGTACCTTATATGTTCTATATATCATATTTTTTTACTATATATTACATATTATATATTACATATTATATATTACATATTATATATTACATATTATATATTACATATTATATATTACATATTATATATTACATATTTTATTATATATATTTTATATTATATGTTATTATTTGAGAATTTGTAGCATATATCATATATCACATATTGCCTATTATATAAATTCGTGTATGATATGTTATGTATCATTAATCATATATTATATATTATATGTTATTTCTTTTGTATTATGTGTTATACATCATACATTATATCTTGTATAACATATATTATGTATTAGACATTATTTATATTGTAGTACACATTCTATACTATATATTATACATTATATATTAAATATTATATAGTATATATTATTTATTTTGTATTCTATATTATATTATATGTTATATAATATTTATTTTTTTTAAGTAAATTCTATTTTATTATTATATTCAACTATATTATATGATATTACCCAATTATATTATGTTGTGTTTTTTTAAATATTGTATATGCGTTGGAGATTGGTGGAATGTTTCATTGCGCTGGGCTGAGCAGGCCAAGAATCTGCCTATATTTGATTTGCTGATGCCCAGCTTGAATAGTTCACTTGACAATTTCTTCTTGATATTTCCAGTTGATATAGTTTTATTTGCACCAAAAGATGGAACGGTTCATATGTGGCTGCATCTTTTGGGAGCCTGGAAAAAAGGAGATGCCTACATTTTCTTAATGTTGTTGACATTGCTGTTTTGGTGGTTGCATGGTCACGGACATGTCACATGTGGCGCATTCCCTTCCACAAGTTCATTTTAACAGAATACGGATGGATTGAGCCCCCAAACCGAACAAACTTACAACATACGAGGAGGAATTCCGACTACGTCGTGTCAATTCAAAGGATGCAAGTTTTTAATACGCATTCATAGTCTGAGTCCCCTTATCATTTGAGGAAATATTTGGAGATGTTGTTTCCAAGCCAATGTATCTCGATGCAGCTAAATACGCCAGTAACAGCCTCTCTGTCTTGCGTCTAAGACTCTTGCTTCTTTTGGCATCCGGTCCCATTTTGGGCTACTGATTGGTACAGTTTGTGGTCAGTTTTTGGCCCTTGATTCAGTCTGCAAGAGACGCACGTGTTTTAACCAGCCTGTTACGCTAGTCTTTTGTGGAAATAGTCTGCCATATCTTGAAATTTGTTGGTTTTATACAAATATTTTGACACATATATATATATATGTAAATATATATATATTTATTTATTTCTTTCTTTACATATGTAAATATAGATTCCTCTTTTTAATGTAAATATATACTTAAATATTGTGTATATATATAAATGTGTGTGTATATCTGTATATATACATGTATATGTATCTGTATATATATATACTGTATATATGTATATCCGTGTATATATTTATGTAAGTGTATCTATAATGTATATATGTAAATATATTTATATATATGTATATATAAATAGATGTTTGGATATGTTTATTTGAATAGTTATGTGTATGTATGTAATGTCATGTAATGTAATGTAATGTCATGTAATGTAGTGTAATGTCATGTAATGTAATGTCATGTAATGTAATGTAATGTCATGTAATGTTATGTAATGTTATGGTATGTTATGTAATGTAATGTCATGTAATGTAATGTAATGTCATGTAACGTAATGTAATGTTATGGTATGTTATGTAATGTAATGTCATGTAATGTAATGTCATGTCATGTTATGTTATGTAATGTAATGATATGTAATGTAATGTAATTTAATGTAATGTAATGTAAGGTAAGGTAAGGTAAGGTAAGGTATGTATGTATGTAATGTAATGTAATGTAATGTCATGTTATGTAATGTAATGTAATGTAAGTATGTAAGTATGTAAGTATGTAAGTATGTAAGTATGTAAGTATGTAAGTATGTAAGTATGTAAGTATGTATGTATGTATGTATGTATGTATGTATGTATGTATGTATGTATGTATGTATGTAATGTATGTAGTGTATGTAATGTATGTAATGTATGTAATGTATGTAATGTATGTATGTATGTATGTATGTATGAATGTAATGTAATGTAATGTAATGTAATGTAATGTATGTATGTATGTATGTATGTATGTGCGTACGTACGTACGTAGGTATGTATGTAATGTATGTAATGTATGTAATGTATGTAATGTATGTAATGTATGTAATGTATGTAATGTATGTAATGTATGTAATGTATGTAATGTATGTAATGTATGGCATGTATGTAATGTATGTAATGTATGTAATGTATGTAATGTATGTAATGTATGTAATGTATGTAATGTATGTAATGTATGGCATGTATGTAATGTATGTAATGTATGTAATGTATGTAATGTATGTAATGTATGTAATGTATGTAATGTATGTAATGCATGTAATGTATGTAATGTATGTAATGTATGTAATGTATGTAATGTATGTAGTGTATGTAAAGTATGTAAAGTATGTAAAGTATGTAAAGTATGTAATGTATGTAATGTATGTAATGTATGTAATGTATGTAATGTATGTAATGTATGTAATGTATGTAATGTATGTAATGTATGTAATGTATGTAATGTATGTAATGTATGTAATGTATGTAATGTATGTAATGTAAGTAATGTATGTAATGTATGTAATGTATGTAATGTATGTAATGTATGTACTGTATGTAATGTATGTAATGTATGTAATGTATGTAATGTATGTAATGTATGTAATGTATGTAATGTATGTAATGTATGTAATGTATGTAATGTATGTAATGTATGTAATGTATGTAATGTATGTAATGTATGTAATGTATGTAATGTATGTAATGTAGTAATGTATGTAATGTATGGATGTAATGCATCTAATGCCTCTAATGATCTAATGCATGTTTATAAAAATTTTAATTGCAATAAATTAAATGTAATGTATGTAATGTATGTAATGTATGTAATGTATGTAATGTATGTAATGTATGTAATGTATGTAATGTATGTAGTGTATGTAATGTATGTAGTGTATGTAATGTATGTAATGTATGTAATGTATGTAATGTATGTAATGTATGTAATGTATGTAGTGTATGTAGTGTATGTAATGTATGTAATGTATGTAATGTATGTAATGTATGTAATGTATGTAATGTATGTAATGTATGTAATGGATGTAATGGATGTAATGGATGTAATGGATGTAATGGATGTAATGGATGTAATGGATGTAATGGATGTAATGGATGTAATGGATGTAATGGATGTAATGGATGTAATGGATGTAATGGATGTAATGGATGTAATGGATGTAATGTATGTAATGTATGTAATGTATGTAATGTATGTAATGTATGTAATGTATGTAATGTATGTAATGTATGTATGTATGTATGTATGTATGTAATGTATGTAATGTATGTAATGTATGTAATGTATGTAATGTATGTAATGTATGTATGTATGTATGTATGTATGTATGGTATGTATGTAATGTAATGTAATGTAACGTAATGTAATGTAATGTCATGTAATGTAATGTAATGTCATGTAATGTAATGTAATGTAATGTAATGTAATGTTATGGTATGTAATGTCATGTAATGTCATGTAATGTAATGTAATGTCATGTAATGTTATGGTATGTTATGTAATGTAATGTCATGTAATGTAATGTAATGTCATGTAATGTATGTATGTATGTATGTATGCATGTATGCATGTATGCATGTATGCATGTATGCATGTATGCATGTATGCATGTATGCATGTATGCATGTATGCATGCATGCATGTATGCATGTATGCATGTATGCATGTATGTATATGTCTTTGTCTATGTCTTTGTCTATGTCTTTGTCTATGTCTTTGTCTATGTCTTTGTCTATGTCTTTGTCTATGTCTTTGTCTATGTATATGTATATGTATATGCATATGTAT
>CAMXCT020000059.1:86455-173955 GCA_947184155.2 Cladocopium goreaui | reverse complement strand
GTTCTAAATCTAAACAGACTGGGGCTGGAGGACATGTTCGGCGAGGTCACTAGGCAGATGGCATCCTGCCAGGCCTTACACGGTTCCTGTCGAGAATTTGGTTGTGGTTCCAACAATCGTGGATGCAACGGTGTGGCCAACTGCAATCTTTGCTGCTTGACACAATGGGTGTAGCGGCTCCCAGAAACCTCCGTTTTTTCAGATTATTTCAATGTTCCACATTTTTCCTGTAAGATAGGGAACATTGGGAATGTTTGGATGTGAGCTGATGCGAGCACTATGAGCATTGCTATAGCTGCTAGAGACGGAACAGACCTGACACTTTTTCCACGCTCCGCCGCTAGCACTGCTACCACGGTGCAGCAATTGAGGTGACTGTTCTTCATCCTGCAATGAGAATGGAAACTGCTGCCACGATTACCAGTACTACTGCTTCGATGGTGGCAGGGACAGCGGAGGCGCAGAAATCGATGGTGATTCCTCTGCTTTCAGCCACATTTCGATGTCTAGTGAGTCTAGTGGATCTAATAGCTAGATGTCGTTATCCGGAATCCAAAATCCGGATGCGCAATCTTTATCTCTTGAGGGTCATTTGGGATTTATCTGGTATTACACTGCTTAAAATCTTCTCCAGGATGGGGTGATGGTGATGGCTATGATGCCTACGGAGACTACGCAGATGGAGACCAAAGTTATGGCCAGGACGAAATGGACCACAATACCACGATGGACGAGGGAACACGATGCTCCAAGCAGATTAAAACAACCAAAATTTGAATTTACCTATATTAAATTATATTTACCTTCTTTTAAGTACTCATAGGAGAAATAAAAAGCCATGGTTGCCACACCCAATGTTCGGATCTGCAGGATGATGGCTACGCTGAAGGAAGTGACTATGGAGATGGAGATGCTTCCCATTATCATCACTACCATTATCACCACCACCATTACCACAGCAGTTACCATGGCGAAGAGGGCGATGGCCGCGATGGTGACGATGGTGGCTCTTCCGACTACCAGGACGGATCTTTGAAACATGATCAATCAATCTAAGATCTATGATCATTTCATCCCCCTCATATTTAAGAATCTCCCAAATTGGGACCCCAAAATCAACAGATACAATACTAAACCATGGTTTTTGTCAGTGTTTCTGTGGCGGGATTAGCCTTGGTGCTTTCCTCAGATGGCAGGACAGCAGCGGTCACTGGGGTCCAGGGCGACAGCGGTCCCAGTTTGGCCCTTGGGGCAAAAACAGCCCCACGGAGGCAGGGCCTTAGCAAATTTTAAAAGCCACGACTCATGATTCATCATGATTCATGATTTGCCAAGAGTCTGACTCTCTGATTTCTATTCGTTTCTTTTCAAAAACCTGTTCTCTGATCCAAGATCAAATGACAGTGATGCGATTCGGGATCACCACTTAGACTCAACATATGTTTAAATCATGATAGATCATGATAGATCATGAATCAGATTTTGAAACCATTATAGAACCAGATATGATATCAGCAAAACTGAAAAGTCTCTGCTGATCAGGTCATTTCCACCGCTCCAGAAACCACCAGCGCTCCGCCCACTCCGCCTCCAAAAACCACCATCGTCTACGAGGCGCAGACCTACGACATTCTACGACATTTTAAAGGGGATCGATTCAACTTGTGACATGAATCAATGGTCCAACTCTATTCAACTCTATTCAACTCTATTCAACTTATAAGCTTAATGCTTCATAGTATGAGTTGAATGGAACAAGAATTCGACAAACCCAGAATCAGTCCCTTTTCAGAGTTGTTTGACTTGCTTGAACAGGTTCAGTTTTCAACCACTGTAAAAAAGCACAAACAATTGTCTACAGGAAGCTTATGCACAGGTTCCAGAATGTCAATTGATATTTTTGGCGAAGTTCAAACAGTTCAAGCAGTTCAAGTCCAGTGCTCTGAAGACTTGGCGCCAGGAGACCACTCCAGTGAAACACACCGAAGCCAGGCCAAGGTCCCATGGTCACTATGCTGGCACCCATGGCGCCCATGCTGGCCATGCTGGCCATGCTGGCCATGCTGGCCATGCTGCCGCCCAACGTGCGCACGAAAGTCACGAAAGTCACAAGGCGCCGAAGGAAGCGAAGGAAGAGAAAGGGACAGTCGGCGCAGCAGCTCAGAAGGAGACCTACGAGGCAGGATACAGCGGTACTGGCATGGGCGCATGAAGAGTCCCAGGGGAGGGTACTAAGATCATGCACATGGTGATGCAAATGGTGCCCGGTAGCATGGTTTTCTGCTTTTGAACATCCTTATAGCACACAATCACCTTTGAGTCTCATTCAAGCATAGAGTTCTGAGAAAAGTCTTGTGCCCTTTGTTCTCACTCGCAGTCTCACGTGGATACAGTAATATCGAAAAGCCTGCTAGGCAGATTTTATAAACTCCCACTAGAGTTGTCACATTTTTTGATGGTACCCATTGTGCTCGCTGATTTTGCATCCACCATGACGACCAGGAATTCACGGAGAGAGTGAAGAACTCCATGAGCGACGACGCCTCGCGGCATGAGATCTTCTCAGCACACCGAGACGCATGGCAACTCGATGGACGACAGCCACTGGTGACCGTTAGGGGACCGTTAGGGGACCGTTCGGGGACCGTTCGGGGACGGTGACGGTTGGTGGTGGTTGCTGTTCTTGAAAGTTTCTGGATGCTGTTGCTGGTTCTTCATATTTCTGACAGGTGGGGACCATTTTTCCAAGTCTTCCCAAGTCCGAGTCACTTGGACACCCCAGTTCTACGCCATTCAGGTTAGAGATGCTACAATGGCAACAAGTCTCTGGATGCCCTGCGCAAATGATGGACAAGGATGTGGCCAATGGCCCTTTGACTGCAGGAGATTGTTTTCAGCGTTCCGGTCTGGTTTGATCAGAGACAAATGACTCACATATTTTCCAGTGGCTTAAAATCATTTAAAATCAGTTGATCAGTCCAAGAAGGCTTTCTCCAGTTGAGAAGTGGACAAAATGCTGGCACAACGACTGATCGATGACTTATCCATTTTTGGCTCATGAAAATTCATGAAACAAATCACATTCTAATCTCATTCTAATCTCATTCTAATCTCATTAAATTGCATTAGGATTCATTAAGATTTATACTTTTTAAGCATTAGGCGAATCCGTCGCGCAGAGCGCAGAACAGCCTTGAGGTCAGGCTTTAGACAGCATTCCACATGCTCCTTGGCTCTCAGATTGACCGATTGACACCCTTAAAATGCGGGAGAATTTCCTCGTGAGTTATCTAATATGGTGGATATATGATGGATACGCGGCGGATGATTATAATTTATATAATCTGAAATTAGGGATAAGTTAGGGATATCAAATGACATTAATATTGCATCTGAAAACCCGCTCTACCTGTGCTGTTCGTTTTGGTTGTTAAAAACAAGTGCGTGCCAGAGGTTCACGGAACGTCTCTGGCAGCTTGAAGTGAAAGGATAAAGCATGTCACTGAGTTGACATAGGTATAGATCAGGTGTCAATCCATTCTTGGTGGTGAACGTTGGATTTTTTGGGAGCCAATGACTTGATCTTTATCATTGATGTCAGCATGCTTCGTCATCGTCATCATCATCATCATCATCATCACCACCATAATCATAATTAATGTATGACCCTCCACAAGACAGTCATTTAAGGCCGAATGGCCTTTCTGAAATGTTTGGAAAATTGGGATCGTTCTGCAATGTGCCACTTGTTTCTGCAATGTTTTTTTTACACACAGCATATGCAAATACCTCTAGCGAACTATTACCATCAACCACCCTTCATTAGTGCAATGGGTTGTTTGTTCATGCTTCAACTGAGCAAACTGTATTCTTCTATGTGCAACATGTGCAAGTCAATATCAAATGCGCCCGCTGAGACCAGCCAGCATTCAGTCTTTCACCCAAAAAAGCTGTTGGTGCAATCCACAGTTTGTTACAACATAGGAAAAACATAGGAAAAACATGTGCAGTGATCGAAACCCAACAAGGCAGAAATCCTGATTTGCGCCTTTTACCATCAAATTTCCTGGAATCTGGCAGTCAGGTACTGTGCAACAAACTTAGCATCCAAACCACACACAGCCAGCTCCTGTGAATCATTGATTCCGCTTTTGGCCCTTGCTGGACATGAGCATGGGTGCACGAGTCAAGCATCACCCCAGCATCTCTTATTTTTGAGGCCGACTTGCCAGATCAATGTTGTGGGCCTTTGAGATCAATGAAATCAGTGTCACAAGGCAAAATGACCTGAAACAGGAGGTCAAAGGAAGCTGCCGGTATATAATACTAATACATGTAGATAGATATATATATATATACTATACTATATACTATTTAATACTAATACTATATACTATATACTATATATATATATATAATACAAATACATGTATATATACTATATAATACTAATACTATCACATCCATTGAATCCATTTGAATCCACATCCGAATGATCAACTTGCCCGGCTGACAATTTGAGGTGCTCTCTGCAGCGGTTTGTCAACGTCTCTGCACGGAGAGAGCCGGCTGCGATGCGAGTGCCTGGGGAGGAGTGCGCCACAGACCAGGACGCCTGGGAAGTTGGAAGTAGAAGTGCCACAAGGGCGTCATGATATTATCATCCATATATGATTATATCAATATACATATACATATATATATAATTATATATATATATATACATGCCACCAAATTCTTTCATCCAAGTGTTCATCCACTTCCCAGTTTCCTTTCCGAATTCCATTCGTGTTTCTGGAAAGATGACTCTGTCAGGATTGACGAATGTGTGCTTCCTGAAGAGCACCAATGGCCCGGCGCGGTTCAAAGATAACCCGGGGGTTGTGGCCTCAATGGCCTGCTGCCGTGCTGGTGAGGACTGAAGATCTCCAAAAATTGACATATGAATTTTTGTACAGTTTCCGGTTATAAGTGTATATATATATATTGCAACATCTCATATATATATAATGCATCATAGCATGCTCCTTCTGGAAATAATGCACATTGAATCATATATATACATATTACATATGATGTATATATATATACATATATATGATTCACATTAAAAAAAAAGACATTCATCGAATTCCAGCCATTGCAGCGCCACAGGACACCAAGTGTCCTGAACTGGTGCGTGATGCAGACCTTCACACAGACGACTCCCTGCCACCTCAACCAGGCATGGCTACTGATAGCTACTGGATCCTTCAAGATCTTTAAAGAAATCTTGAGATCTGCACTTTTGAAGGAAAAACTATTAACTATTTGTTTAAAAACATGGTGATAATGTTTGGGCCATGTGAAAGTTGAGAAGTTGAAGTGAATTGAATATGTCAATCACAAGTATCTAGAGCGAAAGGATCATTTATCCATGAGTAGTCCTAAAGTTGCAAGGGTTAAATCTTCAAATTCTGCGCTGCGATGGCTTTCTCAATACTTGGATGCTTCAACTGTTGGAGACACTGAGGCTCAAAGCATGTTTGGATTGTTTCCTTGGGCTTTGACGGCTTTGCAAATGGAAATGCCACAGTTCCACAGTTCCAATGCGTCATCTGCGTTATCCCTCCAGTGTCCAGGTGTGGGCAGTGTGGGGGAGTGCCAGCAACTCTGCACCAAAAATCCAAGGCGCAGTGCAGCTCCAGTTGGGATCCATTTTTGTGAGTCTTAAAGAAAGGTACAGCCAGGTACAATATTTTACAGGGTGAAAAACAGCCTGAACTTGTTGGGAACTTGTTGGGAACTTCTTGGCCGCAAAACTCGGAGGAAATTGACCAATTGCCAGCTGAAACCAACTGGATGGCACAGGTGCAATGCTTTTACCTGGGGCGCGGATCGGCACCTTTGCTGTAAGCTGAGGACCAGAGACCAAATAAACTTTAGATCCCTTCCAAGCTGATAAGCTGGACAGTTTCTTTTTGGATTCTTTTTGGATACTAATCATATATATCATATTGGATAGATTTGGATAGTATATTGGATAATGGTATATGTGCTAGTATATGTGGATAGTATATTGGATGATTTCAGATCTCAGGCAGAGTGACGGGTTGATCGGGTTGGATTGGAGTTGCACCGAGGAATACCCCTGGGCTCACGGATGTGTGTTTCATGAAGACCATCGCAGAGGGCAATGCTCCCAGAGTGCTGGAGAAACCTGGTGTGGTGTCAGGCTGGGTGCTGAGTTTTCAGGCCAAAAAGTGACCAAAAAAACGCCCAAACGTGGCCAGAAGTGATGGTTGAAGTCCAAAATGTTCGAGATGAATTTGGGTCAATGGATTCAAGATCTTTTAAAGTTCCAATACTTCTTGGTCTATGGTTTTTGACTTCACCAATACTTTGGTGAAGCAGCACCGCAGTGAACGCCCGAAATCCCTGATATGCTGTGGGATCAGTGTATTATAGGACATTCGGACATTACTTGATAATATTGATATATTCTACACACTTATACCCCTTTCTTTATTAGGACGATAAACCTTGATGGATTTCATCTCTAGAAACATGACTCCCAAAAAAATGCCTGGTCAACGATGGCCTGTCAGGCCTGCCATGTGGCTGTCGGGCCCCAGTGGAACATGCCTTGTGGCCACAGAATGAGGCGATCATCCGGATCATCCCTAAATTGCAGCCATCTAAGTCGAATCAAGTGACAATCAAGTGACCAAAGTTGTCCAAAATTTGGTTTCACCTGGGATTTCAGAAGTTCCAAGTGTCCAAAGTTGCTATAGCCATTCACATTTCAGCAAGCTTCCCAGCTTGGTCTCCGAGCTGTGAAAATCGCCAGGTGGAACTCTTCAAGATGCCAGAGCCAGGAAGTCCACAACCAGCTGAAGTTGGGTCGGCCTACTGCGTGATCCTGCCACTCAGAGAAACTTCTAATGGCACAAAGAAATTGTACTGGAATACGTAATAACCCACTAAAAAATAGATGGCTGAATCTGGTTTAATATGGTCTACTATGGTTTAGGGACAAAAAAAAACAAAGTTCTAGATCCATAGAGTCCATGGTATCAGATGTTAGCCCTTTGGACGCTCTGAGGATGAGACCCTACACCTATGAGGCTTCGTTGTTGCAACTTCAGTTCAACCAGAGGAAGGGTGTCTTTGCTTGTCCTGGTTATGATGTCTTCAGCAACCAGGACGGCAACGCAATCTCTTTGGTGGGGGATGAAATGTGGGTAGTTTCTAGCTATTGCATGCTGCCCGCAGGAAATGATCTTGGCAGATGGGCTGAAGACAAAAAAGATCCGCAGCAGTCAGATGTGTGAAGTCGGTGGTGAGTAGCTCAACTGCACTATGACTTTACATGCAAAGATATGCCAAGATATGCCAAGTGCAGTGTGCTGCAGTCCCAGTCTTTCAGTAGCCGGCATCGAAGGTTTGTCTCAGCAACGCTGTAAGCATAAAGATCCTTCCCCGATCTCATCGAAATCATCGAAACAGCGAGTCCCTCAGCACCGGCAGGTTCAAAACAGCTTTGAATCTTCGGATTTTCGCGGCATTTTGGAAGGAGGTCTTCACACGGAAGGACCTGTCGCCGTGGCAGGAATTGACTTGTTGCAGTCGTTGCTGATGTTGCTGTGGATGTCCTTGGTGTCCTTGAGATCATTATTTTTGTTGAGATGGCTACCATAGATTGGAGGGTTGGGTTGGGTGCCAGTGACACTGCTCATGGTGGATGCTGTGGATCTGCCACCTGTTCCATGGCACTGTCTGAACTGTGAGTGGCATCATCTGTCACCTCATAACTTCTCTGAAGGACTACATGAATTACAACTGGCTGGTCAAGGCGGCTTCCTGTTGCGACTTTCTTGATGTTTCACCAAGAAGACATGCTTCACCAAGCATTCCCTGATCAGCTCCACTGTTTCCAAAAGCGTTCAAAAAGCACGTGCAATTTATATCGTTTGGGGAGAAAGCAGAGAACCCTTCCAGGTGTATAGTCACAGCAACTAAGCAGATCTAAGCAGCCAGGCTGATGCAGATACTGTCTTCTTTTATCATCGTTTGCCTGGGCTTCTCCAAGAGTACGAAGACAGGGCATCCAGTCCCTCTGGTGAGGGCGTCCCTTTGTCGAACAGGGCTGAGGATGGTGATGGTGACGTATCGACTGGGAAAGGTTGGAAAAATGTTCCGATGCCGACACCAAGGGTAGATGCAGTAGATGCATATAGACTATGGTAGACTGAATATGGTCATCATAGTCTCACCGCTGCGTATGTGCCTAACTCAATCGGTTCGAGCACGGCTCTTGCTATCTGTTGGTGCAAAGCCTGCCTGGTGCTTTAAGAAGTCCCTACAGGATGCTGAGCAGGGGGGACAACGGGGACAACAGGGACATAGCCTTGTGTAATCTTGTGGAATTCTGCTTGCATTCTGCTTGCATTCTGCTTGCTGAAAGATGGACTGGTGAGGTCTACTTCAACAACTGCAAGTTTGGCATGCATGGGCCGTTGGAAGTATTCTCCCAAAATGCCATCTTAGCTCTGCAGGGGCACTTCAAAGACTGCTGCTTGGCATGGGCCAACACGTCAATTCTTGGGCTGGATCTGAAATGGGCTGCGGTGTCAACCTGCCTGTTTAGCTGTTCCAGGTTATTTCTATTTCAGAAAGCTGTGCAGCGGAGATTGCAACTGGACTGCATGAAAACCTGAGGACAACTGCTTCACGTTGATCCTGAAGATGACATCCTACATGTACCATTGCAGTATCTACTAAATATATATGTATATATATATATTGTAACATATAGATAGTATATTGTATTACATAAGATTAGTTGCCAACTTCCTAAATGACAAAACATCTCATTTATCGTGTTTTTTTTGCACATGTGTATCATATTTCTACAGAAAATTCCATGGTTTTTCTCTGCGGGGTCGCCTGGGTCTTTGCCTGACAGGCCATTGGGGCGAAGACTTGTGGGTTGACCAATGCTTGAAGCGCCGAGCCAACGACCGGTGCCCAGTGGTTTAGATCTTTTCAAAAGCCCTCAGAAAACGGTGCAAAAAACAAGGCTGGTGCAAACCAGGAGGTTCAAAATAGGAGTGAGGGCTAAAGCATATGGGCAGATGGTGTTTTGTTTTTTTCTGCAGAAGTTTGTTTCCACACGACAGACATGGACATAAAAATTGGACATGGACATGCAATTTTGTTGCCCCATGTTGCATCGTCCAAAAATCAACTCTGGTACAAGGAGCTGACAGGTGTTCGGCTGTGGGCTGGTGGACACTGATGTTTCCAGAAGCTTCTAGGGTTGTGCCTCCGAAATCCCAGGCTTCTATTGGCCATGACATGCCATGACTTAAAGTTGATGTAGATCAGTTCTCGACTGTTTCCTTCATCGCGGTCTGAAAATTCATGAAAATTGATGATCAGATATTACTTTAAGTGGTTATGGTTTCTGTGTAGAGCGAACGAGGAAACCATTTCGCGGGTCAACAAGTACGGCCTGTTGGAGGAACAACATTGTGATCCAGAGGAGATCGCAATTCGCACGGCACGGCACTGATATCCTGGCAACATGAAACCTGGCCGGGATGCGTATCTTGTATTATCTTGTCGCCAGACGCCAGGAAGACTGGGACAGCTGTGAAAATCCGCACAAGGCCAGGATTATTTCAAGGATCCGGTTACAAAGACAGCAAGATGGTCTGCAAGATGTTCTGACATAATGTTATGATGTTGAAAAAAACATTTGTCACACCCCATGTCACCATGCGAACGCCGAAGTTGCTGGCATTCTGTGGCCAAAGGGGTGCCAAGCGGCATCACTGGTGGATGAGTTCCTTTGACACAACCCATGTGTCAATCAATGTGTAGTTTCTTGATGTTTCTGATGTTTCTGGTGTTTCTGGTAGTGGTTTGCAACCGTGAGGTTTATTCATGTTTATTCTATTGTGGTAATTGTGGTCTAAGGCATAAATATCATATAAATCCTTTCAGAGCGTTAAGGGATGTTAAGGGCATGCTTTTTCCACCAGCGCAGGTGGCATTTCATCCCTTCAAGTCGGAATCATCTTGGCAGCGATGCATGCAACATGCCGGAGGTTGAGGTGGGATCTTTCGCATCTGTGTAGTGTTTTGCTGGAGATGTCACGGTCACGGATTTTGCATCTGAGTTCACTGCCAGCCCAACTTGCTTGTGCAGTACCCCAGGAATCGAATCCCAAGACCAAGAACATCCAAGAACATCCAATCGATGATTACCAGAAAATCCATGAAAATCCTCAAGATCTAGCCTCCAAGCATTCCGCTTCGCATCCTTCGAAGCTGATCGCAGGTTCAAGAGCGTTGCTTGGTCCAGTGCTGTCCGGTGCACCGTAGGTCTGGTTTCACCATAGTGAAATCGCTGACGAGCTTCCGTGGGTCATGGTTTCAGAAAGTCACGAAAAAAAATGCCGAGTGGGTGACTCGAAGTTACACACCAGGAAGCCCTGAAAATTCAATGCTCCAAGATTCCAAGATGGAATGACTTATAAAAAAACTGCTTTGATTGAAGCAGAAGACGACCCGCATCAAGTCAGGATGTGAGAGGTTGATCTTGGCCTTTGTCAAAGGCCAGAAACCATGAAGATTGTCGATCTGAATCAAGAGGACTCATTTCCATATCCTGCCATCCGTGAATACATGTGAAAACATGTGAAAACAAGAATGTAGTAACACTTACCAGTTGCATCCGGTTGCATCCAGTCCAGTTCGAAAGATTGCGGTCGCTTTCTGCCTCGTGTCACTCTTCGACACATTGTTGGCATCACCATGTCACCGACGTCGAAAACAACCGGCCACCGGCCCCCAGCCCGCCGGGCCCCACCCGGCCCCATTGCGCCATTGCGCTGCATCGTGGTGACATCGAAAGGTTATGAAATCGACCAACCCGCGTCTTGAAAATATGTGGAGCATTGTGTCTAGCTTTTATATGCCTTTATGCTGAGAAAGGCAGACTCCTGGAATTGTAAGAAGACCGCTTACTTTCTTTTGGGACATATTATATGAATATATATATATATGAATTATATGTTCCTTTTTTTGTTGTCCTTTGGAGTTGACCGAGCAATTCCCGTACTCAAAGCCGGCAGTGTGGCCGATTCCCGGTGCTGAACTCGCAGCAAAGTCCAATCACCGGGGAGCGGAGTCCAATCCTACAAGGCAAACGAGGCAAAGGATTTATGAGTTACCTGTGAGTCAGTTTCAAACCCTTCTCCAGCTTTAGCCACTTTACTATAGCCACTTCAAGGAACATACTGCTTCTTAGGTTGAATTTAGATTAATTATTTAGCTTGGTATCATGATGTGCTTATGTTTGCAAGGAAAGTGAAGACGCAACAGAGTGGAGAACGACACAGGCATCTATGACATAGGTGTGATGTAATGCCATCCCAAAATAAGAAATGTATAAGCATGTAACACCTAATATGACTCTCTTTTCACGATTTCCAGGGGGGACCATCGGATAATGCTCACCCGGGCGCCAGAGACATGGGGGCTAGTTTGTGGTGCTCTCGCTGGCTGTTTCAGCATCTTTCAACCACAAAATATGTCAACAACTTGGAGGCCACACTTGCTCCTGCATCGACTGCATAGACCCATGGAGAAACATTGGAGGAAAACCTGACCCATTGGCCCAGAGTGGGAGAATCTGTCAAGCTATGGCTATGTCAAGCGTAAAAAGGTCTTCCTCCTTGGTCCAAAGATGACACCTCTCCTGTGCATCACTTACCTAGAGGCGGCGCGTAATCGCGCGGTGACCAGAAACAGACGTCAGCTGTCCATTTCCAACACTTGGGTGACTTGAAACACCTATACACAGCTCAACTTCTATCGGAGAGCTGAGAATGTTCAATGCTGGAAAGAGTGCAATGAATTGCACTGAAACATGACAATATATCGATCGCCTTATCTTATCTTGGCCTGAAAGAAGAGAGGGGTTTGGCGAATCATTTGAACATCTTTGAACATCTTTGAAGCACCGAGGCAAAGCTTTGCGCGTTTGGGTCCATCGCTCTTCGCCTATGGCCTGTCGTGTTTCTTGGAGTATCAGCACCTGCAATTTGCAAGGCCCGTAGGACCCATTTTTCGGACCCGTAGGAAACCAAAAGGCAAAACATCAGTTTGACGTAGCATGAGTTGGTTCCCACATGTTCCCACATAATCAATCATAATCAAGCATCCAGCATGCTTCCATGCTTCCATATGCTTCCCATTTGGGTCTCCAAACGACCATGCGGTTTGTGCATCGAAGATGACGCCACTGATGAGGTTTGGCCTTGTCGCCATTTCCATCGGACTGCATCCAACTAGACCTTTCTTCGTTGCCTCATGGTCTCGTACAACCAGGTGCCAACGGAACACATTGGATGTGGACGGCTACCCTCTGGTAAACTAACATAGCTATGGAAAATCACCATTTTTAATGGATGGCCATTTTCAATAGCTATGTTAAATTACCAGAGGGTAATTCTAATGGTCACAACAGCTTGACGTTTTTGGAACCGGCGAGTTCGCCTCAGTTGAGTCTCAGTCATCGGGGGTCGTACCAACTGCGCTAAAGACTGACGGGTGAATTGGCCACGCATTGTGACGTCGTGGAGAAATGCTGGAGCTACTTACATTGTGAGACGTTTTTATGTTATTTTGTCCCAGTATATCCTATGGTTCACCCAAATTGGGAGTTCAAAAATCATTGACCACTCCATGACTTGACATGACAGTAATCCAATGATATCGATCATGATTCAGCTCCAGGCCTGGTCTCGTTGGTCTATGGAGTGGCTCAGTTGGGCTCATTGCTTTCAGCCTTGGATCTTGTCCACTTGGGATCTTCCCTGGCCGCTTGGTTCACTTGCTTCACTTGCTTCACTTTATTTTCTGAGTCCTGAGACCAAATGGCATGGCATGGGACATAGATGATATGTGGGGATATATGGACATATTGATGAAATATCATGAAATAGGATAAAATATCATGAACTATGATGACACATGGGATATTTTTTTGGAACTGCCGGATATCTTGGAAGCTGATAGAAGCTGTTTGTTGTGGGCATGGCTGTGACCAAACGGGTGGTTGGACAACCAAAACAAGGAGCTGTAGTTTGTCTACTTCGTAGGGGGATCCATCCTTGTTTTTAGCCAAGTCAAAACCCTTGTAGTCCACGGTTTGTTGGCCATGTTGCTTTGACTGAGTTTTTGCACAGCTTTGTGCGCTTCGAGCTCCTGATGTCCGTGTTTGGCTTGTCAGAATCCCAATGCGTTGCTGACTGCACCGTATCTCCCTGACGGCAGCCTTGGCACATTTTGGCAGCTGTAGGTCGCGATTGGAATCCTCTCCTCCGGTGTCAGATTTCATTAACCCCGAGCTGACAGTGCCCTTGAGACACTCAATATGCAGTAGAGCCAGGAGGAACGTGACACAAAAAGGGCTGGCAGAATCAAAGTAGATCAGAATGACAAGAGAATGTATATACTTACAATGCATATCTATATTTATATGTATACATATATGTATAAATGTATATACGGATAGATATCAAAATACATACATTGGTTTGCATCTCTGTGAGCAACATACTAGAGACACCAAGACATCATTTGATGGCACAGTTCTGAGTCGAAGATTTGAGGGTCGCCTATTGTCATCGCCTAAGGAAGCCCCATATGTCCTGATTTCTTGCTGTCAGTATACGGTATGGTCGGGAAGCCCAGCATGCTGCAGACTAAGATTTTGAGCCAATGGATGATGGATATTGATGGATGACATCCTATGTGTCCATGTTTGATTTCACATCCAGGTTTTCGCACATGGTTTTAACATGTGGGATGGGGTTTATTGTCAATATTGTATCAATTCTTCAGAGTCGTTCAAAGTTGTTCATGGTAACTAACCGCAACATTCCACAACATTACATAATAACAAATGGCTATCAAATGGTATTGACCATTATTCTATGGCACTAACCACTCTTAACCATTATTATATAACCAAACATTGCTCCCATTCCTCAAGCGAGGCCAAATTAGAGTCGCCTCTCTCAACTCTGGACTCCACATCCCTGGACTTATTGCTGCCATCGAAGTCTCTCGTACGTCGGGGCCTTGAAAAGGCGCCATGTTTTGACGTCAAAACATGTAGGAGTGCACTTGCCATGCAGTCTAGCACTTGCCAAGGGGCCTTTTTTGTGATTTATAGAACTTTGTAAAAACCAGATCTGCCAGATATTAACCAATATTAAACACTTCTAGCCAGATATTAACCAGATATTATGTATTTCTTTGTTTCGTTGCAACATCTTTCAAACATCAACCACCAACCATCGATCTGAGGTCTGGGTTTGGTGCCTTCATTGTTTGGATTGACCGCCATGGGCTTCTCGTTGCCAGTGTCGGACTCTGTGCATTTGGAGTGCGGATGCCCATCAGAATCCCAGGTTTTGGACCATCATTTGAAGTTTCAATATGTCCCCCTTGGACCATCACTGACCATCACTGACCATCATTGTCATTCAGCATCATTCAGCATCATTCAGCATCATTCAGCATCATTGACCATGGAATACCATGAAAGGAAACGGTTTTTGTCCATGGCACACCTTTGAAATGGCACCATGGCTTCAGGTCGCCGTTGTTCTTGCGCAGCTTTGCACGGGGCGGGTTCTCGCTGTCAGCCTATGGCATGACCAGACCTGGAAGCCTGTCGTTTGGAGACTCAGAGCAACACAGCCATGGGGCCGCAGGGAAATGCAGTGGAAACTGCAGTGGAAAGGCAAGAAGCTTCCTTATTTTATCTTATTTTGTTATAAAAAAAGCCACTGGCAATGTTTGCTCTCACTAAATCCTTAGTTCAACATGTTTCAAGATGTTTCAACATGTCTAAACCTCAATGCTTACCCAGCTAACCCCACAAAGCACATTGACTGAGGTCAATCTTGGATCATATCTCCTTGGAGCCGCTTCTATCACCGAGATCCTTCCTGCGCATGGGTTTCTGCCCATCGGTTTTTGGCATCCAACGCCCTGGTTTGTTTCTGTTGACTTTGGACTTTGCATGGCCAGATTTCTTCATGTCCTTGCGTGGCCTTGCTTGTATTGGATCCGAGTCACTCATCTATGGCCTGAGCCACATGGAGCTTTTGCTGTTTGCGTTGGACTCTATCTTCATGAGCTTCTTGCTGTCCTTGCAATCCTTTGCACGTTGCGAGTCTACTCTATTCATCTATGGTCTAAGCCGCGTTGGTCTTGCATTGTCGGTCTTGGATTTTGTCAATGCAGGGTCATCACTGTTGTCACATGCCTCCGTTTGCTTGGGCGTATCCCTGTTCCCATACAGTACGTGTTCCCTTGGTTTCTTGCTGCTTATTCTAGATTTCATCTCCTTAGGTTTGGCTGTGCTGTTGCATGGACCTGCATATCTTGGCCTTATGCTGCTTACGTATGGTCTAACATGGATAGAATTGTCACTCCCAATACTGGACATCGTTTCCTCAGACAGTTCTCTATTTTCACGTGGCCTCATGTGTTTGGGTTCCAGCTTGCTGCCCTATGGAGTCACTTGCTTGGGTTTTTCACTGTTGATTTTGGACCTTGTCCGGATGGGCTTGAGCCTTTCTGTCAGAGGCTTTTTACGATCAGAACCACTTCTATCGGTCTATGGCATGTCTTGATCAGATGCCTTTCTGTTGATCTTGGACTGTATGTGTCTTGGGAGCTCATTGCCCCTAAAGAGTTTTGCATGCCCAGGCTTGCTGCTGTTCCTTTTCGGCATGGCACATCTTGAAGGCGGTTTGCCTGTTCTGGACCTTGTGCATATGGGCTTTCCTTTGTTTCTCAGATCTTTCGCATGGCTCGAGTTCTTCATGTTCATCTATGGCATCTCCTGTTTAGGCTCATTCCTTTCTGTCCCAGGCCTGTGTGAGTTTGACAGCACCTTGTTTCTCCGGGCTCATTTGCGCATAGGTTTAGTCATGTTTGTTTACGGAGTGTCGTGTTTGGGCCCTTCCCTGTCAGTTCCTGACATGATCGCTTTGGAACTGTTGATGTCTTTGAGAAGCTCTGCTCATTTGGACTCCGTGCTGTCCATTTGGGGCTCAACATCACTTGAACCCATTCCATCATTGTTGGATTTTCTGTCCTGTGGTTCTTCTTTGTCTGCTCGTAGCTTCGTGTGTTCGGGCTTGGCATTGAGCATTTTCGGCCTCACGCAGCTGGGGTTTTTGATGCCGGTGCTGGATCACATTGCCGTAGGTTTGTCGCTGTTGCCACACACCTCTGCACGCCCAGAGCTGCTGCTGTTTGTCTATGGCATGACCTGGCTTGGATTCATCTTGCCATTACCGGATTACGCAGACATTGACCCACTTTCGTTGCTGAAGAGTCTTATGCACTTGGAGCCATTTTTGCCCGCATATGGAGTTAGCACCTCAGGTTTTTCCCTGTTGATCTTGGACTTCATCCATCTTGAACTGTCACTGTCCTTGCAAGGTTCCTTGTGCCTTGGTTTAGCCGTGTCTATTTATGGCGTTTCCAAACTGGGATTCTTGTTGCCAATTCTGGACTCTATCCATGTTGGCTTCTTGCTGTTGTCAAGATCTCTCTTGTATCTTGGACTAGCTCTCCTGGTATCTGGAATGAGTGGACTTGAATCATTCCTGTTTGCTTTGGACCATGTGCACATCGAGCCCTTCACACCTTCGCACAGCCTTTGCCGGACAGAATCTTCACCCTTGGCGTACGGAGTGTCACTCTCAGGCAGCTTTCTGTTGGCATTGGACTTTGTACTTCCAGGTTCCATTTTGTCAATTCAAAATTCTGCGCAACTTGACTTCAGCCTGTCAGTTTATGGTTTGACCAGACTGGGATTTTCTCCGTTCGCCTTGGACCTCGCTACTTTGGACTTCCCACTATTTGTGCAAACCCTCATGTGTTTAGGTTTTCTGCCACTAGTCTTTGGTATGAGTTGTTTGGACTCTTTGCTTTTACTGTTGGAACATGCTGTGCCAGATCCTCCCTTGTTGCTACAAACCTTCATGTGCTTGGGATCGTTGCCTTCCGTCTACGGCGTGACTTGCCTGGGACCGTTGCCTCTTGCGCTGGACTTTCTGAACCCTGGAAGTTTCATGTTTCTGCGGTCATTCCTTCGCTTCGGTTTGGCCATCTTGGTCTATGGAACAAGCTGCTCAGGCTTCTTGCCTCCCATGTTGGATTTCGCCTGTCCAGACTTGACCATGTCTTTGCGAACATTTTGCCAACCTGAATCTGTCTTGTCCGTCTTTGGTTTGTCGCGTCTTGACTTCACCCTGCCGATTCTTGATTTCGTGCAGATGGGATTTCCTCTGCCACTCCAGGGCTTCAATTGCTTGGAACTGGGAATGTCAACATATGGCATGCTTTGTTTGGGCTTGAGCTCGTTGGTGTTGGATTTCTTAGATGCAGAGCCACTGATTTTCCCCCGGGCATTCGTACACCTTGGACTATCTCCTTCCGCCTTCGGACTGATGCGTCCTGACCCTCTCCTGTTGCTGCTGGACTTTGTCAATGCTGGTCTCTCTTTGTCAATGCGTAGCCTTGTGCGAGCTGGAAGTGCACCTTTGGTCTACGGAGTAACTTGTCTTGGATCATTTTTGTTGGTTTCAGATTTTGCACTCATCGATTCGCTCATGCCATTGCAAAGGCTTGGACGCCTAGGATTTGCCCTGCTCATATTGCATGTCCCAAGGTTCGGTTTCACAGCATCCACCTTTGATTACTGTGGGACAGGTTCATTGGCGTTCTCACAACACTACGCACGACTCGATTCTGCAGCATCACTGTTCCACAACGTGCGCCTTGACTCATTGGTGTTGCTGTCCGACAGCATGACCATCGGATCTTCAATGTCAGTGCGTGCTTTTGCACGCTTGGGCTCGGCCATTTTTCTATTCTCCTTCGCGCGCTTCGGATCCGAAATGTTGACCTTAGACTTTTTGCACCTTGAATCATCCATGCTGCCAAGGGGTGTCTCACGCACTGGCTCCACAGTCTTCATTTGGAGCCGTGGCCGGCTAGCATTGTCCTCGTTTGTACCTGACTCTTTGCATTCAGATTCCTCTCCCCTGATACGTTCTCTTTCACGTACTGAACTTCACTCCTCACTTGCTGGACGGTCCCGAACTGGTTCGAGCCCATTCTTCTTGGATGCTGTTCAAATTGGCTTCTTTCTATCGCTCCAAGCTGTTTGCTGTTCAGAGTTCTTCGTTCCATTGGTAGGTGTTGGTAGCTCTGAATTCAGCCTGCCTCTCTTGGACAGAATCACCCTAGGCTCCTTTCTGTTGCTCAGAAGCCCCGCGCAACTGGAGTTGATGCTACTGGTGCTGGCATTTGCCAACATGGAACTGTTGGTGTCGCTTTTGGACCTCGCAGAATTTGGCTTCATCCCGTTGTCCCATAATTTTGGAAGAGTTGATTCGACACCGCCGGCCTCCTCATGTGCACAGTTTGGGCTGCCTTTGTTACTCTTTGATTTGTCATACTCTGATTTGGTGGCATCAGCCAGAAGCGCTACGCAGCTTGGATCCATGCTGCTCTTGTTTGGCATCTTCACCATGAACTCGTTGATGTTGATTCTGGATCATTCGAACCTTGGGTTACCTCTGTTGCTGAGAAGCTTTGCACGTCTTGGAAGTACGTTCTCTGCATTTCAACGTGGATCGATGGACTCCTTCATATTTACCCTTGATGCGCAGTTGCTGGACTTGTCCTTGTCGCTCAGGTCCCTGTTGCAACCAGACTCTGCGTTTTTTCTCTTTGGCATGACCAGAATGGGTTCCATGGCGTTGCTTTCCGATGCAACAATCTTTAGCAGTTTCATGTCACCAAGATCATTTGCGCATCTGGAGTCATTTCTTTTGGTCTATGGCCTTAGTCGTTTGGACTTGACGTCGTTGCTGTCAGATTCCGCTACGTTAGACCTGTCGTTGTCGCTCCACAGCCTCAAGTGCTTGGGTTTCAACTTGAGTATCTTCGGCACTCAACGATTTGAGTTGTCACTCTTGGTATTGGACCTTCTAAACTCGGGCAGCTTGTTCTTGCTACGATCCCTCTCGAGGTTAGGCTCCACAACCTTGCCCTTCGATACAGGCAGATTGGATTTCTCGATGTTTGCCCTCGACTTCTTGCATCCAGGATTGTTGCTTCCGCTCAAAAGCTTTGCATGACTGGACTCCAGATTCCTTGCTTTTGGCAAGACTAATTTGGGCTTCTTGATTTTGCTCTTGCATTTCGCAAGTCCCGAGAGTTCCTTGTCACTCCAAAGCCCTTCACATCCTGAGCCTATGTTGTTCGTTGTAGGTGTCAGCAGACTAGGCTTGTTTCAGTTTGTGTCGGACCATTCGCTCATCGGCTCCTTTGTGTCCCTTCGTAGTTCTGCACGCTCCGGATTTACCATGTCGGTGCTGGACATTTCTTTCTCCGGATCTCTGTCGTCGCTTCAAAGCCTTGGCTATTTGGGTTTAGTGCCACTTACCTTTGGTCAGACAAATCCAGAGTTGCTGCCATTGATTTTGGATGCCACTTGCCTGGAGCTGCCTCTCTTAGCACATAGCTTCAACAGGCCAGGTTTGACCGTGCCAATTTTGGGTATGACATGCTGCGGCTCCATTGTTTTGCTATTGGATGCCATGAGAATTGACAGCTCTCTTCCTCTAAGAGCCGTGGCATAATCAGGGTTCATCATTTTGCCCAGTGGCATCAGTTGCTTTGAATTCTCTTGCTCAATCATTGACTTCATGCCTTTTGGACTGATTCTGCCACTGCAAAGTACGGGAAAGTTGGGCTCATCATTCTCATTATTTAGCAGAAGCAGCCCAGGGTTATCCTCCCTGCCTTTGGATGCTACGTGCTTAGGATTCTCCCTGTTGATGCAATCCTTTGGACAATTGGGATCCCTGTTTTTCATCTTGACGGCTGTGCGACCTGACTTGTCGCCCTTGGTCTTTGATCTTGCCGGCTTCGGCTTTTTCACATCAGTGCGAGACCTCGGCTGTTTGGGTTTAGTGTTGTTGTTGGTATCCACCTCCCGTTTCGGCTTGTCCATGTTCGCCTTTGACATGGCGCACACCAACTTCTTGTTGTCCTTAAGAGTTCTCGCAAAAGCTGGAAGCCAGCCATCCCCCTTTGGGCATTTCCGACTGGGTTTCAGCCTGCCTCTTTTGGACTCCTCACATTTGGACTTGCTGCTGTCAATAAGGCATTTTGCACATCCAGCCTTTCCATTCTCTATCTTTGGATCTGCAAAGTCAGAATTCATGCTGTCATTTTTGGATGTCATGAGAATTGATTCAACGCTTTTACTACAATCCTTTGGATGGCTTGAATCTATCTTCCCAGCCTTCGGAATGGGATGAATGGGCTTCTTCCCGCTTGTGCTGGACCCTCTGCATTTAGAATCGTTCTCGCCGACAAAAAGCTGTGCATGTTTGGAGCCATCGTTTTCCATGTTCTCAAAGGCACGCTCAGGGTCAATGCTGTTGCTTCTTGACCACACTTTGTTGGACTCCTTTTTGTCGACTCGATCCCTGCAACAGCTCGGAAGCGCGTTCAGTTGTTGCGGCATCAGCAATGCCGGATCTTTAATGCTAGTCCTGGACCTTGCCCATCTCGACAGTGTTTTGTCCTCAAAGGGATTTGCGAAATTTGGACTCACTTTGTCAGTCTTTGATTTTTTGCATCTGGAGTTCACTCCTTTGCCAAGGTCGTTCTCATGACTGGGTTCAGCATTCTTCCCAACTGGTTTGGCATGCTTTGAGCCATCGTTGTTTGTTTTGGATCTCTTGCACCTGGACTTTGTGTTGTCGCTGCATAGCCTTGGACATCTTGACTCTGCGCTGCTCACGTTGGACTTTTTGCGTCTGGGCTCGTCCTCGTTTCTCCGAAGTTGCGTCCACGTGGCATTCTCGGCGTTGATCATTGGAGCTGCTCGATTTGGCCTCCCCTTTTCGATCTCTGATGGCATGCTCTTGGGGTCTTTGTTGTTCATCAGGTCCTTTGCTCGAATAGACTTCCACTCATTGGCATTCCAACGTGTGACCTTGGGATCCTCCACACCAGCATCCGACTCCCTCAACTCAGACAGCTCTTTGTCACCACACAGCTTCGCCAAGTTGGGGTCCGCATTCTTAGCCATGTCATCCACACAACTAGATCCATCATTGCTGTTACTCGACATGGTCTACAGTGGCTCTTCGATGCCATCGCAAAGCTCCTGTCGGCTGGACTTCTCACTTTTGATCATGGACTTTCTGGCACTTGGATCTGTGCTGTTGGTCCATGGCCCTGCACGATTGGCTTCCACGGTCTCCGCTTTGGACTTCCTGCATCTGGACTCCACCCCGTCAGTCCGAAGTCTTGCTCGGTCTGGATCCATTCCATCAATTCGCAGCTCCATTCATGTGGGCTTGGCCTTTCCTCTTTGTGGCTTGGGCCACCTGGAGTTCACACTTTTTGCCTTGGATCCTGTGCAGCTGGGAAGCCTTCTGTTGCTTCGAGGCTCCAGTTGAATGGACTTTGCAGCACTGATATTGGATCATCTCCGTTTAGGTCTCGCCTCGTTGATTCGGTCTGTGGCTCACTTGGGATTCCCTTTCTCCGTTTTCTCCGCAGCGCGCTTGGGGTTTGCACCCTCGGTATTCGATAGTACGCACCCAGGCAGTTCCATACTGCTGCAAGCAACGGCACAGCTTGGTTTGTATTTTTCAATTTTTGGGGAAAGTTGTTCAGACTTGACCTTGCTGCTCTTCGACTGTACCACTTTGGGCTTCTTGATGTTCATCCGAGCCTTGGCCTGCTCTGGATTTTACTTCTTGCCCTTCAGTCGTGCGCTGTGCGGACCAAGCTTGTCGATTTTGGATTTCCTTCACTTGGAAAGCTTGATGTTAGCAAGAAGCTTCAGCAGGGTTGGAAGTGCTGTGTCAATCTTGGATTATTTGCATATCGATTCCTCCATGCCCTCGCAAAGTGTGCTGCAACTGGACTCACCTTTCTTGGTCTTCAGCAATGCACGGCTTGGATTTCTGCTTTTTGCTTTGGATTGCATTGTGATGGGCTTGGCCTTTTCCTTGCAAAGCTTTGCCCACTTTGAGCTGCCGATGTTGGTTTCAGACTTCGTTGGACTTGGTTCCTCGGTGTCTCTCAGAAGCATGGTGTGTTGTGATAGTTTGGTCTTTGTCACGTCCCGTGGTCGATTTGGTTTTTCACTCCTCATCTTAGATTGCGTAGCGTTGGAAAGTTTCCTGTCACTCCGAAGTGCTGCCAGACCTGGATTTGGGTTCTCGATCTTCGGAAGGACGACCTTAGGCTTTTGCATGTTGGTTTTGGATCACGTGACTCTGGACCTCCCACTGTCAATTCAATCTCTCAGCTATTTGGGCTTCTCAGTGTCTATCTTGGCATACTCTGACTTCGACTTTACAGTGCCTTTGAGACCCTCCGGATACTCAGAACCTGTCTCTCCAATCTCTGGTGAAGCGCGTCTTGACTTCCGGTCCTCAAATTTTGATTTTGCCGCCATGGGTTTGAGCGCGTCACTGAGATCGATGGCTTGTCTTGGCTCGATGATGTTTCTCTTTAGCAAGTTGACTCTGGGTTTAATGCCTTTGGCACTGGATAGTGTTCATTTGGGATTCAGTTTGTCCACAAGGAGTCTTGCACGCTCGGGCTTTTCACCTTTTGTTCTGGATCTCTTCAGGCCAGATCCTTGCATGTTGGTGCAATCGATGATGCGTGTTGGTTTGGCTTTCTTAGCTTTCTCCACAACCCGATTTGGCCTAGCACCGTCATTGTCGGAGTATGCGAATCTTGACTTTGTCGTGTCACTCAGATCCTTCATGCAACTCGGATTCACTCCACTGGTCATGGACTTTGCAAAGATGGGATCCATTCTGTTGCCGAGAACCTATACCAGATTTGAACTGTTCATGTCCTTGTTCGGTAGAGCTTGCTTTGGCTTCGTGTTGCCGGTCCTGGATTCTTTGCATCTTGGAAGCTTCCTGTTGTCACGATCCATTGGCTGTTTCGGTTCCTCTTCCTTGATATGGAGCAGGTGGTCACTTGACTCAGCCTTTTCTGTGTTGGACCACATGGATTTTGACTTCACTTCATCCCTTCAAAGCTCTGCCCGCTTGGACTTCACTCTGTTCCTCTTGAAATGTGCAGAGCTGGACCTGTCCTTATTGTCGTTAGATTTCAGTGAGCTGGGCTTCATCATGCCATTCAGAGAAGCCTCATGTTTTGGACCTTCCCTGTTCACATTTGGCATTGCTCGCTTCGACTCTGCCCTATCGGTGTTGGACCTTATGCAGCTAGGATTGTCTGTCTCCATGAAGAGCAACTGTCATGTGGATTTATATTTCTCAGTGTCCGGCACTGCGTGCTTGGGATCTAGTCTGTTCGTCTTCGACATGAGTGCACTTGAATCACCAATGTCATTGAGATCATTCGGCTACCTGGGTTTCGCTATGCTCCTTGCTGCACTTGCTCGGTTTGATTTGACAGTATTTATTTTTAACATGGCGATGTTGGGTTTCTCCACATCTGTGCGGGCTTGCGCTCGAGCAGAGCCACTCTTGTCTCTGTTCAGCATGATGTGTCTTGAACTCAGTTTGCTAATGCCGGATTCTTCAGCTCCAGGGTTCTCGATGTTTATGCAATTGCTAGGGAAATCAGGTTCAAATCCATCAGTCTTCGGAGCGACTTACCTGGAATCCACGCTAGCCATGTTGGACCCTAGTCACCCAGGCTTGATTTTGTCCATCAGGGGATCATCCCAACTAGATTCCACCACGTCTGTCTTTGCTGGCAGAATTGGAACCCTGGTCTTGGTCTTGGATTTCCTCCACATAGAACCTCTGTTGTTGATGAGGGGTGCAGTCCAACTTGACTTCACCTTTCTTCCATTCAGTGCTGGAAGGCTAGGTTCAACTTCTTTTGTTTCAGACATCGGCTGCCTTGGCCCCTCCTCATCCATGCAAAGCTCGGGACGTTTAGACCTCACTTTGCTGATTTTTGATACAGTTCGCATGGGCTTCAGCCTACCTCTCTCAGGTGTCTATGAACTTGATTTCTTGATGTTTGTGAGGGCATCAAGCCGTTTTGGCAGCGCTCTATCTGTCATCACTGCCGTCCGCTTGGGGCTCTCACTGCTGGCTTTTGACATCGCCGAGTTTGACTCAGCATTCTCATCTCAAAGCAGGACATGTCTTGGTTTCGCATCATTCCCAATTGGCCGTGGGCGCTTTGGATTGCTCATGTTGATCTTGGACCATTTGAGGCTTGATCCTTCCCTGTTTTTCCAAAGTCCCACAAACATGGGATTGCGGTCCCCAACTTTTGGCAAGATGGTTGTGGGTAGCTTTGTACCAGTCTTTGACTTCGCTTCCCTTGAATCCATGTCGCCAGTGCGATCTTCTGCTCATTCAGACCCTTTGTTGTTGACCATCGGACTTTCGAGACACGAATTGTTGACGTCACTCCTGGATCTTTTGAACTTGGGATTGAGTCTGTCCTCGAAGTATTTCGCATGTCCTGGCCCAAGCATGCTGCTTTTTGGAGTGTCACGCTTTGAATTCCGACTCTCAGTATTTGACTTAGCAGCTTTAGATTCTTTTCTGTTGATTCGCAGCATGGGGCATTTGGGTTTCTCGCCATTGGTCTCTAGGGAAGCCTCCGTGGACTCCTTGATGTTTCCCCTGGACTTTTTGTCACTGGGCTCCTCAACTCCACCACAAAGCACGGCCCGAATGGACTTGACCACGTTGCTAATCAGCTGTGCAAGACTCGACTTGGCACTGCTCATGCTGGATGTTATGAAAATTGATTTTCCACTTCCCATCAGGAGCTTTGCTCAACTTGACTCAAGATTCTTGACCTTCAGTACAGCACGTCCAGCGCTACCCTTGTTCATCTCCGATTGCACGGCCCTGGGATTCTCCTCATCACTCAGAGCCCCAAGCAGATCAGAACTTCTGATGTCGATCTTCGACAGAGTTCATCTTGGTCCAAGCATGTTACCCCTTGACGTCGCAGAGTTGGGATCGTTCCTTTTCATCAGAGCCTGCGTGCGTACAGGTCCAGTGATGTCGGTTTTCTCCTGTGTTCGCTTCGACCTTTCCCTTCTGGTGCTTGATAGTGTTCACTCAGGATCGTCGCTTCCAATGCAATCCCTTGTGTGGCTTGGATTGATGCTGCTGATGCTGGATGTCGCACATTTGGGTTTGGCCATGCCATTGCATTCCTTTTCTCGTTTGGACTCTGTGTTTTTCGCCTCCAGTTCTGTCAGGCTGGGCTTCCCTCCCTCTGCCCTTGGTTGTGCAGAGATGGGATTCATGACGTTCTTCAGGAGCTGTGCTCAACCTGATTTCACCATTTCAATCTTTGGCCATGCGCGTGCAGACCTGAACCTGAGCATCAAAAGCTTCGCTTGTTTGGGCTTTAGTCTCTCAGTCTTCCAAGCAGTCAGATTGGGTTTGTTGCTGTTGGTACTGGATCCTGCACGGCTTGGCTTCTCGATTCCACTCCAAAGCTTTGCCTGTTTGGGATTGGCCACGTTTGTGATGGATCATGCAAGAATGGAATCCTCACCGTTGATGCGAAGTGCAGCTCGTTTCGGACTCATTTTGCCCGCCTTTGGAATGACGTGCTTCGGTTTGAACTCATCAGCTCTGGATTCTCTGAATTTGGACAGCTCTTTGCCACTACAAAGCTTCTCCTGGTTGAGCAAAAAAGCATCGGTCTTTGGTACTCTCAGATCTGACTCTCCAACGTTGGTGTTAGACTTTTTGCAACTGGGCTTACCACCGTCGGTGCAACAGCTCATGCGGCTCATGTCTACATTCTTTGTCCTAGGCCTTTCACAGTTTGACTTGTTCCTGTTCATGTTGGACCTCAGTAGTTTTGAGTCCATTCTGTTTGCACGCTCCCTTGCTCGGCCTGACTCCGTTTTGTTCGCGTCCGACCGCGCGAAGTTGGACTTGTCCATATCCTTACGAGCGACGACATGGCTTGAATCAATGCTTCTGCTTTTTGATGCTGTGCGTCTTGGCTTGGGCATGTCAGTCTTGGACTTTCTGCACCTTGGCTTTCTGTCACCTGTGCAAAGCTCTCAACGTCCAGAACTCACAATTTTCTTCTGCGGTTTCCTGTGGCTAGGCCCCATGATGCTTACTCTTGATTTGGCCACGTTTGAATTATTGCTGCTAGTGAGAAGTTCAGGTCATGCAGAACTGACCTTTCCGATTTTCGGAGCTGCCCAAATGGACTTTTTGATTCTAATCCTGGACCATTTGCGCCCAGCCCTTTCCTCACCATTGAGGTCACTTGGTTGTCTAGAAATGTCGTTCTCAGCCTTTGGTGCTGTTCGTCTGGGCTTTCCAATTCCAGTTCTGGACCCTTTGCACCCGGGCCTAGCCTTGTTTGTGCGCAGTTTTACAAAGTCGGGTCTGTCAGCACTACTGCTGGACGGTTGTCGCCTTGACTCGGCGATGTTTCTGCGATCTATGGCACATCTGAGCTTTTCCTTCTCCGCCTTCAGCGCAGGCCAACCAGGCAGCTTACCGTTGGTCCTAGACTTTGCTTTGGCTGGTTCTACCCTTCTTCTCCGCAGCTCTGTTTGGCTGGAGCTTCCTTCACTGGCTTTGGAAGCGGCAAATTTCGATTCGCCGATCTCATCGCAAAGTTTTGCTTGACTAGACAGCTCCATGTCTCCCTTTGGACAAGGCTGTTTCGGTTTCACCCTGCCAGTGTCAGACCTCGGTGAGCTGGGTTCGTTTCTCTCACTGAGAAGCTCTGCACGACTGGAGTTCGTGTTGCCTTTGTTGGACCTTTCTGCTGCAGGCCCCAGCTTGCCTCTGCGATCCTTTGCCTCACTGGGTTTGGCCTTCTTGACCTTCAGTAGAGTAGAACTAGACTTCTCAATGTTGCTCCTTGACCATCAGTTGCCAGGCTCCTCCTTGCTTCTTCATAGCTTTGCTTGATCAGGTTCAGTGTTGTTGGTGCTGGATCTCTTGCATCTGGAATTGCCATTGTTCTTGAAGGGAATGTCTTGATCAGACCTTTTGGTGTTTTTGTTCTCATCGGCACGTCTTGGACCGCTCTTGTTGGCGTTCGACCTTCTTCATCTGGGTTCTTCTTCGTTTGCGCAAGGCATCAATCGAACCGATGCATTTCCTTCAACCTTGGACTACACACAATCTGATTTGGCCCTCTTTGTGAGATCCATGTGTCGGATGGCACTGACCTTGCCAGCCATTGGAACAAGTTGCTTCGAATCAATCCTGTTTGTCCTTGATTTTGCAATAACGGGACCTTCGACATCAATTCATAGCGTTGCGTGCCTTGACCTACCGCTCTTCGCATTGGACATCTCCAATTTGGAACTCTCGCTGTTTCTACGTAGCTTCGGACGTTTCGAATTGCTGACGTCAGTCTTCAGAGAATCGAGTCCGGAGGTGTCAATTTCAGCACTGGATTTTCTGCATCTTGGTTTCCTGCTGTCAACACACAGCCACGCACATCTCGGCTTCTCCGCGCCAGTCTTGCGAGTCATACGGTTCTCTTCCTCCTTGTCACCCAGGTCATTCTCCTGCTCTGAGCCAAATCTGTCTGTTTGTGGCCTAGCTTGACTGGACTTGTCGATGTTGACCCCAGACATGACTAACACGGAGTTTTCCTTGCTGCCGCAATCATTTCTTTGTTTGGGATCGACGGTCTCAGTGTTTGGCGTCTCTCGCGTGGGTCTATCCCTTTTGGTTCTTGACTTTGCCTGCCTTGGTTTCTCCTTGCCTTTGCACGACTACTTGCGTTTGGGTCCTCCAATGTCGATTTTTGGACGGTCATGCTCTGGTCCAACACTGTTGGTGTTTGATCATTCCTTATTTGGATCAGTCGCTTCAATGAGGGTGCATACATGCCTGGGTTTGACATCCCCTATTGTAGGTATGGCCAGACTCTACTTTCCCATGTCACTTCTGGGAATTGCAGAATTCGACTCGCCCTTGTCTTTGAAGAACTGGGTGCATCCTGGTGTCATGATGTTTGTCTTCCGTGGTGCATCATTTGAATCGTCCATGTCAGTTTCAGACCACAGCTACTTTGGCCTCTCACCTTCTGTGCAAAGCCTCGCAAGAATTGACCCTGCAGTCTTTGTCTTGGATTCCTTGCACTCAGCTTTCGCACTGTCTCTACGTAGCTTCACTCAACCAGGATCCTCAGCATCTCCATTCGGCAGGTTGGTCATCGACTCCATGCTGTTTGTTTTAGACTTCCTGCATTTGGACAGTGGATTTTCAATGCGCAGCTCTGCATGCTTGGGCTTTCCCATGTTCGTTTTGGATAGCGCTAGACTCGGTTCTTTCACGTTCATACGAGAGATTCTTCACTTGGGAAGTGGCCTGTTCTTGCTAGGCTGCTCTCGTTTTGACTCTATTCTGTCGGTGTCAGATTTCCTGCACCTGGGCCCTTTGTTGCCACTTCAGCAGCATGTCCGACTTGGACTGCCAACATTCCTCTTCAGCAAGGCTCGACTTGATCTTACCACTTTCGTGTTGGACCACACTTTCACGGGTTTTTTGTTGTCAATCAGATCATTTTTCCAAGTTGACCTCTTGGCATCAATCTCTGATTGCGTTCGTTCGAGCTTTTCGATGTTGCTCTCGGGTCTGGTCGAACCTGGCTTCACTCTGTCCTTCCGATCTGTCGGTCGCCCAGCATCGAATTCGTCACTCTTTGGTCGCTTACGGCTGGATGTCTCCATTTTGGTGCTGGATAAGACCTTCTTAGGCCTGTTTCTGCTGATGCGGAGTTCTGTTTATCTCAACTTGTCGATGCTTGTTCTGGACCCTACACAGCTGGGCTCAATGATTTTGTTGCATCAACCGGCATGCTCGGCTTCGATTCTGCTGGTCTTCGGTTCTGCCAGGCTTGACCTGCCACTTTTTGTTCTTGACCTTTTGTATCTTGAAAGTTCCTCATCAGCACGCAGCCTCGTCAGGTTTGAATTTACAGTTTCAACACCTAGTTTCACACGAATTGACTTTTTCATACTGGTGTTAGACCTTTTGCACTTGGGCTCCACCTTGTTTCCACAATCATCTTCTCAAGCGGGTGCAGCCTTTTCAGCATTTAGGGCAGTTGAACTGGGCTCCAGTTTGCCAGCATTGGATTTTCTGCACTTGGACTTGGTGCTACCTTTGAGGAGCTCTTCTCGCCTTGAGCTGATGCTGTTTCCTCCAAACTTTGCCAACTTCGGATTGATCTCATCTTTGCGGAATTTCGCTTAACCTGGATCAGCGGTATTGATATCAGACCGCCAGCATTTAGGCTCACTCATATCATTGCATCAACACGGACGCTGCGGATCTGCCTTGTTGGCATTTGGCCTGAGTAGATGTGGATCAAACTTTCCGGCATTGGACTTTGTGAATTTGGGTCTAGTGTTATCAATACACAGTTTCAGTCAATTTGAACTGACGACTTCCCCTATCGAATTCGCTCGTTGTGGTTCATCCTCTTCCATCAGAAATTGCTATCGCCCTGGTTTCGCCTCATCCATCTTTCAATCTGCCAGATTTGATCCTGGTGTGTCTGTTTTCGATTACCTTCGGCTTGGTTCCATCCTGTCCCTCAGATCCATGTTGTACGGAGGACCGTCGATGTTTTTGCTCGGTAGGGTGCGGTTTGGTCTTTTTCTGTTCCTGGTGGATTCCGCATACCTTGGACTGCTGCTGTTTTTGCATACCTTCGCCTGTTTAGGTTCCACCCCACTTGTCATCAACTATATTCACATTGGCTTTCCTCTCTTCTTAAGATCAACGAATCACATGGGTTCAGCCACGTCGTCAATTAGCTGTGCGCGTTTGGAACTGATGACATTGACATTCGACTTCGCTCAGTTGGGATTCTCCATCTTTTTGAGGAGTTTTATCAGGATGGGCTTCCTGCCGCTAGTCTATGGCATTTCCAAGTTGGACTCTCTGGTGTTTGTCTTGGACTTTGCTCCTTGGATGCAGATGCAGACATTGCGTGTTAAAATCAATGTGTGTGTTGATATGAATGTGTGTGTGTGCGCGTATTATTGTGTTCGATGTCTTGTTCAGACATCCAGAAATATCAGGTGTTTGAAGTCGAAGTGCAACAATCAACTTGATTTTTCAGAGGTGTCTTTATGTCGCTCAAACAATCCTATGTCAATCAGCCAGATGGACAATTGCTCTCCGCAAAAAAAAACATGCTTGAAACTTGAAACTGGCATTTTTGACTTGCCCGCACAAATTAAAATGTTACATGGCAAGACGGGTATCATGGGAGACTTAAGCTCCAAATTCTATTCACTCAGACCCGGCAGTTCACCGCTGGGATTTTGTGAATGTTATAGATTGCTATAGCGGTAATAAACACATATATCTTTCTATGATGTGTAGTTATGCGGATCTATAATGTAAGATATGTGATATTATATTCTGTATAGAAGGATGTGTAGATACACATATTAAACATGTCATAGGTTATAATCAGCATAATCAGCTCGCTGTGCGCTACCGCTTCAAGGTACACATGGGTTCCACCACACCTTTGCGAAGTCCTGCACAGCCGGACTTGGCACCCTTGGTGTATGGCATTACGACACCTGAGTCCACGTTGTTCACTCTCGTACCTGGGACTTGTTTGGCACAACAGATGCTGTTTGACAGGTGATCTGGTGGTGGATAAAAATGGTGATGAGGATAAAGCAAACATTTTATGGATGGGAATATATGGAAATTGGAAATATATTATTTATTTTAATATATATATATATATGTGTATATATGTATGACCCAACAAAATTGGGTGTGACAGTGTGTCTGAAAATTGGGTGTACCCCAAAAAATGGCATCGTTTTTTCGGCAAGATGATTAACCAGTGGATTTGGGGGTCCTCTAATTTGAGACAAACCCAGTGTCGCAAATTTATGGCTATGCATGGCTCGAAATATCTGGAAATTATTTGGGTCAAATTTTGATCATTGAAGAACAAAAAATCAGATCTGTCGGTCCATATGTCGCTGTTGTGTGCAACGAAAACGTTCGGTGTCTATCTCGACTTTGTATTTGTCTCTGATTATTGGGACTATTTTGCAAACCAGGATACCCAGATCAACTGAGATTTAAATAGATTTCCAGTACAAGATGCAGACATGCATTCGTTACATTGTAATTGATTCAGGGAGAATCTGTCCTTCAAAGGGGTTCGACCAAATATTCTGCTGATTTTGAAGGACGATTCTCAAGATAGCGTTGAACACTGTTGAACCATGGGGCTATTTGGGTCCTAAATGGCCCTACATAGTCTGATCACCTTGGTCAGTTGCTGGACATGTATAGGTCAGAAACCCCGAGAACACTGCGATTTTGAAGATCAAAACATGTGTTGCAGAATGGTGCCTACCTAGTCTCTAGTCTGACAACCGAACATCTCAGGACTTTCTACATACGGGCTCCTCATGTTCCTTGCAAAGTTCGATCCACGTCGGCCTGAGATTTTTCATGTTTGGCCAAACGCGCTTTGATTTGATGCTCCTGATCTTGGACCTTGCATGTTCCGACTCCGCCGCATCCCCACGAAGCTCCGGTCGTTTGGGATTGGCCATTTTGGTCTACGGGCTCACACGTTCAGGATCAAGTTTGTTAATCTTGGACTGGAGCAATTTTGATTTCTCCATGTTTCTCAGAGGTCATACGTGCTTGGAATCCATGCTGTTCGTGTACGGATGCAACAGGTTGGGAAGCATTTTGTTGGTCTTGGACTTTTTGCACTCGGACTTGACTGCATTACCTCAAAGCTTGATTCGTTTCGGCTTTTGCGCCTCTGTCATGGGCATCGGTCAACTTGGATCGTCCTCGTTGGTGCTCGACTTTTTGCACCCTGGATCCCTTCTGTTGCTGCGAAGTTCTGTTTAAATCGATAGTGTTCTGTTGGTCTTGGACTTCTTACACTCAGACTCGATGCTTTTGCTGCGTTCTTCCGGCAGGGTAGACTTGATATCGTCAGCGATGGATTTCTTAAAGTTGGAGCTGACCCTGTTTCTGCAACAGTTCTCGCAAACAGATTTTGCGTTCTCGCCACTAAGTCCTACATGCCCAGATGTTGCACCTCCAGTGATGGATTTCGCTCACTCCGAGTTCTCCATGTTGTTAAGGTCTTCCATGTGGTTTGAATTGGTTCTTTTGGCATTGGACTCTTTGCACCTAGGCTTAATGCCACTCTTGCGATCATTTGGTCAACCAGAATTGTCTTTGCCAACCATCGAAAATGTTCGTTTGGAGTCAGCGATGTTGATATTTGACGTCACAAGACCAGATTCGTTGTTGTCCTTGCACGGAATGGCCTGCATGGGACTTGCATTTCTTGCTTCAGGAGAGTTGTGCTTAGGCCCATTTCTTCCTACGTTGGACCTTGTTCATCTGGCCTCATCGGTATCGTTGCAAAGCTTCAGTCACATGGAAGCCTTGCCATTTGTTGTGGACTTTACACTTGTTGGTTTACCATTGTCACTTCAAAGTTTCGCAAGACTCGGTCTCGCAGCTCCTGCGTCGGACTTTTTGCATTTGGGTTTCTCACCCTTGGTCAGGGATCTGGTGCATTTGGGCTCCAGGATGTTTCTGATGGGCAAGTGTTGTCCAGAATTGATTTTATCGCTGTTGGATGTCGCAGAATTCGACCCTTCTCTGTCCCTGCGGTCAGTTCTTCGTTTGGACTCACTCTTATTTGCCTCAGACTTCGTCGGCATGGAATCACTGATTTTCCTGCAGCAGTCCTGCCATTCAGACCTGATATCGTCAGCCCTTGGTTTGACGTGTCTTGGATTTGTATCCTCCTCGTCAGTGATTGACTGGACCATTCCGGGCTTGATGTCATTGCTCCGAGAATTTGCGTGACCTGAGCTGCCTCTTTCGGTGTTGAATTATGCAAGGCTTGAACTACTGATGTTGACTCGAAGCTTCGTTTGGCTCGGATTGGCGTTGTTGGTGTTGGATCTCTTGCACCTGGGGCTGTCCGTGTTTCTTCGAAGTTCCGCTTGGCTTGGTTCGGTTTTGCTTGTGCCAGACTCTTTGCATTCGGGCTCCTCACTTTCATTGCAAGCAGTCGTTTGTCCTGAAATTGCCACGTCACCGATGAAAAGGTGCACTCTTGGGCCGTTTCCTTTGGTGCTTGACTCTGTAAAACCAAGTTCTTCAATATTCTTGAGGAGTTTCGGCCACCCAAGCTCAGCTCTTTTGGTTTCAGACTCGGTGAAACTGAGTTTGTTCCTGTTCTCAAAGAGCTTCTGTTGCCTGGACTCGATGTTGCCCGTGCTTGGACTAAATCGTTTTGGCTTTGTTTCCTTGCTGTCAGCCACCGATGATACGCATTTTGAACCCGTACTGTTTGTAAGATCCTTCACTCGGATGGGCCTCATGTTTTCTCTTTTGGACTTTGCCCACTCTGAAGTTCTGACGTCAATTCGATCATGGAGCCGCATCGGGCCCTTCCTGTCAGTCTGTGCATGGTCGAATTCAGGATCTTCTTCGCCAGTGTTGGATCATACGACACTCGACTTGCCTCTGTCTGTCAGATCTTTCCTTCAACTTGACTTTAGCCTCTCAGCACTGGATTCTTCACGCCTTGGATTCTTTTCTTCTGTTCAAAGTTTCATCTATTTTGGTTCCGTCGTGTTGTTGTTCGCTGGTGCGACCTCAGGATTCATCTTGTCCATCCTAGATGCAACTCATTCGGGCTTATTGCCTCCATCGCAAAGCTATACCTACCCAGAATCAAATCCGTCAGTCATGGACTTCGCACACTACGAATCATCGCTGTTGATTCAAAGATTCTTATATCCAGGATCCGTTGTGCCAATGATGGGAAGCACATCTTTTGATTCATTGCTGCTGACCTTGGATTTCAATCACTTAGAGAGTGCCTTGTTGGTTCACACCTTTGTAAGAATGGCGTCGATGCTGCTAGCACCTGACCTTTTGCATTTGGGGAGTTTGCCACTGTTGCAAGAGCTTTGCCACATTGGCGCAGTGACGTTGGCGTCCAGTCGTTCATCCTCAGGCAGTTTCTTGCCTGTTCTGGACCTTCTTCATTTGGGATCAGCGCTGTCTCCGCAAAGCCTCTCTTGACTTGGCTTTTCCATGCTGGTGTTGGATTTTCTGACTCTTGAGCCTTCCTTGTCATTGAGAAGTGCGACATGCGCTGATTCCAGACCTTTGGCAATAGGCATGCTCAGACTCGAATTCATTTTGTCTCTCCCGGATCTTTTGCACTTGGGTTTCACAGCTTCTCCTCAAAATTTTGCAAGATCAGGTTTCTCCTTGTCCATCTTGTATCCAATGAGACTGGGTTTCTTGCTTCCAATTCAAAGCTTTGCCCATCTCGGCTCTGCAGCATCAGTTTTGGACCTTCTGCATCTGGGACTCTCAGCATCAGCTCAAAGCACGACTTGCACAGCCTTCTCCTTCCCCTTGTTGACTCGTACAGCTACGGACTCTCCGGTCTTTGTCTCAGACTTCTTGCACCCAGAACCCTTGATTCTGCTTCAAAGCCATTCCCAACTGGGCCTTTTTTTGTCGATTTTGGACTTCGCACGTTGTGGTTCTTTGCTGCTTTTGCAGGCGGCCGCACGCGTGGCGCTTACACCTTCAGTCTCAGGTTTGACCCGCCTCGGTAGCGTCTTCTTTCTGTCAGTCATCGATGTCACCACATTCGACTCGTTTTTTTCTATCCGATCCTTCGTCTGCTTGGGTTTTTTCATGTCGACACTGGACTCTTTGCATCTCGATTCAAATTTGCTGCTTCGGAGTCCATGCCACCCAGAATCCGCTTTTTTTGTCTCTGGTACAGTCAAGTCGGATTCAACATCGCTGCTACTGGAACATTCAAGTCTGGGTTTGTTCTCACCATTGCACTCCATGTCTCGCTGTGGCTTAGCATTGTTTGTACTTGACTTCCTGAGATTAGACTTCATGCTGCCTCTGCACAGTTTTACTCAGTCCGAACCTCCATTCTCAGTTTTTGGAATAGTGGAGATGGGCCCATTCACGCTTTCATTGGAACGTTTGACCCTGGGTCTGCCTTTGCCAGTGCATAGCTTTGCTTGTTCTGATTCTGGCTTGTTAGTGCTAGACCTCCTTCACCTGGAAAGCTTGACGCTCCTGAGAAGTTTAGGTCAATTTGACTCCCTGTCTTTTCTGCTTGGCTTATTGTGTTTGGGTCCCCTGTTGCTGTTGCCTGACAGCATTCAACCAGGCTTTTCACCCCTGCTACACAGCCCTGGTCGAGCAGAATCAGCCACCCTGGTCTCGGACTTTTTGCATCTTGACCTCTTGCTGTCAGCGCAAGCCTTCTTACGAATCAACTTTGCTTTGTTGCTTTTGGGGTCGGCTCAGCTCGATTTTTTCACGTTCGCCCTGGACCCTGCACTTCCAGGCCTGACTTTGCCTGTGAGATCGTGTGCTCAACTCGAAGTCCCGCTGTTTCTGTCGGATTTTGTCCACTTTGATTTCTTCACGTTGACACGAAATCTTGGCCGCATGGGATTCTTGCCGCCTGCACTTGACCTTTTGACACTTGCTTCATTTTTGTTCTTGAGATGCTACACTTGTTCGGGACCTGTCATGTCCCCTGCGCAGCGGACGCGCTTTGACAGCCCTTTGTTGGTGTTGGACTTCCTCCATCTTGGACTCTCCCTACCGCTTCGAGACTTTACCCGGTTGGGTTTGCACACGTTGGTCTCAGGACTTTCCCGGTTGGACTCAAGCTCCTCTGCGCTTGACGCAGTTCAACTGGACTTCATTACGTCTCCGCAGTCTTCTGCACGTATTGGAAGTGCAGCACTGGTGCTTGCGATGACCAGATTGGGATCTTTCATGTTTTTGCGACAACATGTGCGCTCTGACTCTTCGTCGCTTCTGTCCGGAACTGCATGTCCTGATGCTCCGTCGTCTGTGTCGGAGCATGTCGAATTTGGTTCTTTACCTCCTCTGAGAAGCTGTGCTCATCCCGACTTCTTGTTCCTGGTTTTGGAGGTTGCTCATTCAGAATCACTGATGTCACTGCAAAGTTTTGCACGTGTTGATTTCGCAGTGTCCATGCTTGACCTTTTGCGGCTAGACTCCACGGTGTTATCAAGGACGTTTACTTGAAGTGGATCGACTTTGCCAGTGATAGGTCTAACCTGTTTGGCATCCGTTTTCTCACTGTCGGTTATTGATACAGTGTTACTTGACCTTGCAGTGTTTGTTCAAAGCTATGCATACGCTGGATTCGTAGTGTTTGCCCCGGATCTCCTGCACCTTGATTTGCCGATGTTACTCCAAAGCTTTGCCCAATCGGCACCAATGGTTTCCACATTGGACTTCCTGAAATCAGGTTTGTTGCTCCCGCTTCAAAGTTCTACTTGCTTTGGACTAACTTCCTCAGTCTTTGGGGCTTATCGCATGGAACTATATTTCTCAGTACCAGATGGGGTGAGTTTGGGTTTGTCAATGTTACCTCAAAGTTTCACATGAGTTGACTTTGCGGTGTTCACACTGGACCTTTTGCGCCCAGGTATCTCCTTGCTGCTCCAAACCTTCACATGATTGGGCTTTGCACTTTTGGTGGTTGGTGCCATTTGTTCAGACTTCATCCTGTCAGCTCTTGATGGAGCTTTCTCGGGATTTCCGTTGCTTCTTCGAAGCTCTTCCCTCCTGGGCTTCAATCTGTTGGTCCTGGATTTCTTGCATTTGGGACCTACGGTTTTTTTGCAGCATTCTACTCGTCTTGCATTTCCACCTTTGATTTTGAGAGTTGCTCGCTTTAGCCTGACACTTTCCGCTTTGGACAGAGTTCATCTGGAGCTTTTGCTTTCACCCAGAAGCTTGGCGCGCTGCAGCTCTGCGCTGTTGGTCCTGGACTTTACAAACTCCGACCCCATGCTGTCAGCACAGTCCCTGGCGAAGCTAGATCTTGGGCTGTTGGTCTTGGATTCTTTGCATTTGGGCTTCCCACCTTTCACACGGACTTTTGCTCAACCGGACTTGGTGTTGTTTGTGACTGATCACCTATCTCCAGGCTTTGTTTCGTCTCCTCAAACCTTCTCATGTTTGGAGCTGAACTTGCCGGCATTGGACCACTTGCGTTTGGAGTCCTTCCCACCTCTGCGCAGCCTTATTTGCCTGGGTTTCATATTGCCACTTGGCTCAATGGCTCAAGCAGAATCAGGAGATTGGGCGGCTTAGGACGCTATCCCAGGGATGTGATCGCATCGGTTTTAAGTCCAAAAAAAAAAACGAAGAGGTACATACACACATCATCCAAAACACGAATGATACGAATGTATGCCAAAGATTTCTCACTTCCAGTCAGATCATTGGTGACCAACGGATTGTCTTGGGGCTTTGCTGACATGACTGGGATGCTGGAGGAAGAAACAAACGGTTTCAGATCGCTGATTGGCTGCTCTTCGTGCGCAAGGTATTTTTGTTGGTTTATAATGACCTTAATGGCTTACGTTTTTGCCCAAGCAAACAGAGCTTAGACCGCAGAAAAGGCCTGTCGGCTCTTTACTGCACTCTGCATATATGGCATATACATGTTGCAGTTTAAAGTTTAGAGCCTAAAACTTGTTCTGATGCAGTAGGAAAGGGTGACGCGTGTTTGGCTGTTAAAATAGTCATCGTTCTTCATTTTACATCATTCTACCATGTTGTTTCCATAGCTGCTTGAATTCTCATGAATTATCATATTATGAAATATGAATTCTGTTGGCTATCGTCCAAGGTTGGTTTTGGACTTCACCACGATGGGCCTCTCTCCATCCTTGCGTCAATATGTCCGTTTTGGCAGCTTGGCAATTGTTCTCTCGAAGTTATATCTGGTGATTGAGCAATGATTGTAAATGAAAATAAATAAATAAATTCCAGTCATGTAAAGTTGAAGTGAACATACAGGAACACTATTGCCATAGATAAGATAGCAAACTATTGCCATCTATTTTCATACTTAGAGACCTCTGGCAATTGTCCATATCCTGAATCCAGCGAGGAGACTTGACACTAAGGTTCAACCTTTTCCTCGTTTAGTCGAGCTCACTTTGACTTGATCACGTTGGCTTTGGACATGATTGAGTCCCTTAGCAGCCTTAGCAGTGTGGCTTCATAAGGAAGTGAGTCCTCTAACGTGACAGTTGGGGAAACTCGGAATAGGATCCTTTGCAGGATACTGCAAGGCATTAGGGCCGTCGCACTCAAACTGTGCTGCAATGATGGACATACCGACATACCTCTCTCCCTTTGAAATCCTTGCAAAACACGTTTCTACTGCGGCAAAAAGCCATGTTCTAGCAGTGACAATTTGCCAGTGTCGTCATTAAGACGGACAGATTCGAGTCTGAAACTCCACGTTGATATACATTGATGCTGCATTGATGTTGCATGTGAAGACCTCCGAAAACGTCGTTTCTATATGTCTATACGGTCTATACGGTCTATACGGTTGACTTTGGTTCGCCATTGCCCCTAAGGTCAGACTTCTTGCTGTTCATGCGCAGCTCCTGCTACATGGATTTTGCGCTGTCAGCCCTGGACTTCTTGCATTTGGCTTTGTCACTTCTGGCGCAGCAACTTGCTTTTGTGGAACTCTCAACGTTGCTCTCTGGCAGATCATGTTTAGAGCCTATGCTATCCACTGTAGATTCCACAACCATGGGCTTTCTGCTGTTGGTCCGAACATTTGTTTGCCCTGGTAGTGCGGTGTTTGCCCTAGACCACTTGCGGCCTGAACCCTTGTTGTTGCTGCACGGCTACACACACCTTGGCTTGGTGTTTCTTGCCTTGAGCGCTGCAAAGCTTGAGTTTTTGACGCCCTTGTTGGACTACGAGTATCTCGATTCACTGCTTTCACCCAGAAGTTTCTGCCAACTAGGCTTTATGCTTTCAGTGTTGGACTTCTTTCACCTGGGAAGCCTGTTGCCAGTACACTCACTCACAAGATTGGGTTTTGCGGTTTCAACCCTGGACCCCTTGCGGTTGGGTTTGTTGATGTTGGTGCAAAGCATGGCTCGGGTCGATCCGATGATCTTGGTCTTCGGGGTTGGCCGTTTAGGTCTTTCATTGCTTGTTTTGGACCATGTGATTCTTGGCAGTGCAGCTTTGATCCGAAGTTCCTCACAACCTGACGTGTTGATGCCATTGGCAGACTTTGCACAAATGGGCAGCTTGATGTTGCTGAGAAGTATGATCCACCTAGAATCGGCCATGCTGGTGCTGGACTTCTTGCATTTGGACTCAAGTCTTTTGCTGAGATGCCATACGAGACTAGAATTGATGTTTTTGACCTATGCACAATCTCGATTCGGCCTCACTATCTCGGCGCTTGACAGTTGTCTTTTGGAATCCTCGGTGTTCCTGCAATCCATGCTGCGTGTTGAATTTGTGGTGTTTGCATTGGATCCTTTGAAACTAGATCCAAGTATGTCGTTGCAAAACCTTGGTTGCCTAGATCCCAACTTTTTGCTTGTTGGCATGAGTTGGTTGGGTCTCGTAGTCTTGTCATTGGATTTTGGAAAATCAGAATCACCAGTGTTGCCACGCAGCTCTTGTCACCTGGGTTTTCCAATCTCCACCTTGGACTACTTGAATTTGGGCTCAAGCATGTTTGTTCGCAGCTTCACGCGAATTGAATCCAGCTTGTTGTTGCAAATGTTTGCCTGTTGTGGTTCTGCATATTTGACCTTTGGCATGATGTGCTTGGCCTTGATCCTGCCATTGCTGGACGGATGTCATACGGGGTCCTTCCTTTCTACTCGTGGCTATGGATGCTCGGCGTCTTCGCTGCCAGCCCTCGACTTTTTGAGATTGGAATCGATCTTGTTCTTACAAAACCCTGCATGAGTAGACTTGCCATCTTCGATTCTTCGCATGGTTTGCTGCGAACTCTTTCTGTCCCTGTTGGACTTTTCAAAACTCGAATTCTTCGTGTTGCTACAATCGCTTGCCCAGCTGGACTCGGCATTGCCTGCCTCAGACTTTCTGCACTTGGGTTCTTTTCTTTCGTTGCACGCCTTTGCTTAGTCGGATTTGGCATCTTTTCTGTTGGGTGTTAGTTGCTTGGGTTTTTCCTTGTCGGCTTTGGATTTTGTGCAGCTGGGTTTCACATCATTGTCACATAGTCTTGCCAGATGTGGCTCCGCAATTTCCGTGTTGGACTTCCTGCATTCAGACTTGTTGCCATCGGTGAGAGCCCTTGGTTGTGCTGATTTTCTCATGTCCCTTGTTAGTCGATTGCGACTGGGATTCCTGTTGTTCGCCTTGGACCATGTTCATCTCGGATTCATGATGTCAGTGAGGTCTCCTGCCAACTCTGATTTTTCGTCGTTTCTGCGAAGCTTTGCCAAAGCAGATCTGGCCTTCTTGATTTGTAGCGGGACTTGTCTTGGTTTCACCATGCCTGTCTTGGACCTTGTAGAGCTGGGACTTTCGGTCTTTATGAGGAGCCATTTCCAATCAGAATTCGCTGCACTGGTGCTGGACTTCTTACATCCTGACTTCACAATGTCAGCCCAAAACCTTGCCCAATTAGGTCCTGCCTTTTTGATTTTTGGCCTTAGTAGAATGGGTTCCACCTCATCTCTGTTGGACTTTGATATGCCAGGCTTTATGATGTTAATGCAATCCCTGGCAAGATTCGAAAGCCCCACCTCCGTGCTGGATTTTCTGCACTCAGGTTTGCCCTTGCCTTTGCACAGCTACGCTTGCTTGGACTTGCCAATGTCTCTTGTCATGAGAGTTCGAGTCGACTTCCTTCCTTCGCTTCCGGACCTTGTACAGCTGGACTTCTCTATGTCCCTCCAAAGCTTTGCTTGCATGGAATCTGCGTTTTCCTGCTTCCAATGCATTCGCTTCGGCCTTACTCAGCCACTCTTGGAATACGCCCACTCTGATCTGCTGCTGTTTTTGCAAAGTCGCTCAAGACTTGGTTCAGTGATGCTGGCCTTTGACCTTTTGCATTTGGGCCTCATGCCACTTGTCCGAAGCTTTGCTCACTTTGATTCATGCCTGTTTTTGCGAATGCTCGCACAAGCTGGTTCTGCCTTTTCAGCTTGTGGAATGAGTTGCCTTACCTTGTCCCCATTGGTACTTGACTGTGCATTCCTGGGCCCGTTGGTGCCACTACGATCAAGCGCTTAATCAGCCCCATCACCTTCTGCTCTGGATCTTTTACATCTGGGATTTTCGATGCTGGTCCAAAACTTTGGGCGCTTGGGCTTTCCACCGTTGTTGTTTGGAAGGGGATGGATGGACTCCAGCACATCAGCCCTGGATTTCACGGCTCTCGACTTGTCGTTGTTTTTAAGATCCCTTGGCCACTCAGGCTTGGCGTCATTGGTCTTGGACCTTCTTCACCTTGAGCCACTGTTGTTTTTGCAATCTTTCAACTACATGGAGTTGGTGATGTTTGTTTTTGGCATCTCCCGAGTGGAATCAATGCCACTGATCCCTGATCTTGTGACCTCAGGCTTGTTGCTGCTGATCAGGAGCAGTGTACAATTGGCCTTGGCCATGTCACTGCTTGACTACTTGAGTCTAGGACTCACATCGCTCCCTCAAAGCCTTCTTCGAGTTGAATCCTCTTTCCTGGTGTACTGTCGTGTCAGAACCGATCCTATGCTGCCCCCATTAGACAGTGCTCAGCCTGGCTTATTCCTGTCATTGCATAGTCTGGCTCGCTTTGGACCCACATCACCGGTCCTAGACTTTTTGCATTTGGAGCTATCAGCGTCGACACATAGCAGGACCACTCTGGGCCTTTCCTCCTCAATTTCTGGTGCATATCGCATGGAATTGCTACCATTGCTTCTTGACCCCATCTACACTGGTCCTCTCTTTCCTTTGCACAGCCTAAACAGACTAGGCTTGACACTTTTAGTGCTGACTTGGAGTCGGCTTGGTTTCTCAATTTTAGCACTAGACTACACCCATTTTGGAAGTTTTCCACCAACCCGCAGCATGGCACTCTTTGGCTTCACACCACCAGTTTTGGACTTCTTGCATTCAGAGCCGCCACCTTTGGTACACAGTTCAATTCAACTAACCTCTTCGCCGTTGGCAATTGATTTTCTGCACCTTGGACCAGTCATGTTTCTTCAAAGTTTCGCTCATTCGGGCCTGTCTGTCTTCGTGTTGGACTATGCTCACTCAGAATCCTTGCCATTCCTTCAAAGTTTTGCTCACATTGGGCTAGTCATGTCCGCACTCGACCATTTGAGACTTGATCTCTCCATCTCCTTGAGATCTTTGGGCCACATGGAACTTGCTATGCTAGTCTTTAAGTACAACGCGTTTGGCTCCACCTCATTGGTGTTGGACCTTGTGATTTCAGGTCTCGTAACTTCAGCACGTAGCTGTATTCATTTCGACTTCGCAGTCTTTGTGCTTGACTTTCTGCGTTTGGAGTTATTCCTATCGCTACAAGGTTTGGCAAAGCTGGAGTTGGCCTCTCCTGTCTTTGGCATAACCTGAACGGAACCGAGCGTGTCATCATCGGATAGCATCAGTTTAGGTTTTCTGCTGTCCATGCGAAGCGTCGCACATTTCGGCTTTGCACTCCTAGTCTTGGACCTTTTGCATCTGGGTTTCTCATTATCAGTCCGCAACTTTGGCAGATTTGGATCAGCCTTTTCAGTCTATGGAAAATTGCAGACGGACAGTACGCTCTTGCTGTTGGACGCAGCGATGATGGACTTGCTGCTTTCTTTACACAGCCTGGCACACTTAGGCTTTGCGGCATTGGTGTTTGACCTTCTTCACATCGATTTTTTCCTGCCGATGCAAGAGCTTGGCTGTTTAGGCTTTTCACCTTTTGCCTTTGGAAACTTGAGGGTTGAAAGTACAATGCCACCTTTGGACTTTGCGCATCTGGGCAGCTCGGTATCAGCACGAAGCTTTAGTTGTCCAGGTTCGCTTTCTTTGGTCTTTGCCCGGGCACAGCTGGGATCCATTTTGCTCATACCTGATATGAACTATTTGGAATTCGCCATGTTCTCGCAAAGCCTTTCTTGTCCCGATCTCGTCTCGCTGCCTCTGGATTTTTTGCACTCAGAGTCGCTCGCGTTGCCAAGAACATTCTCTTGTACGGACTCTGTCGTGCCAGTGTTCGATCTCTTGCATTCAGATCTCCTTCTTTCAACGCGAAGTCATGGTTGCTGTGGCTGTGCAACATTGGTACTTGACTTCATCCACACTGAATCCTCTTTGTTTTTGCGATCTCATGCATGCATGAGCCTGGCTGCATCAGCTTCAGACCTTCTCCATATGGAATTGACATTTCTGTTGCACAACTACATATGATGTGGTTCTACACACTCAGCCTTTGGACAGAATCGACTGGAATTGCTTCTATTCATATCAGATTTCACACTTTCAGGACTTATGCTGCTGTTGCAAAGCCCTGGGCGACTGGACTTGTTGACATCCGTCATGGATTCTTTGAAGCTGGGCTCTTCCCTTTCCCTCCACAGTCTCGGTCGTTCTGAATTCAAAGTCTCAGCGTTTGGAAAAACGCAGCTGGGCCTCATGCTTCCTGTGCTGGACCTCTCGCATTTGGCGTTGTCGCCCTTGATCCAAAGCTTTTCGCAAGCTGATTTGGTCATGTTAGTCCTTGACCTTATCAGTCTGGGACTCTCTCTTCCTATCCGGTCTCTTGCACATCCTGACTTGGTCCCGTCCGTTTGCGACTTTTCACACATAGACTTCAGTCCTTTGCTCAGGAGTTTTGCTTGATCAGGTAGTCCGATTTCCATAGTGGATCTGACGCACATCGGTTTTTTCTTGTTTTTGCGCAGCCCGTCGCATTCGGGATCGACGCAGTCGATGCTGGGACTCTTCGCACTTGGATCATCATTGCCGTCGCGCCACACAGCTGAAGTGGTGGGGAAGTGGGAAGTGATGAAAGGTGATAATCAAAATGATCAAACTTGAACTAATGTGAACCAAGTAAGGTGTTGCAAATCTGGGGAATTGATAACGTAGCTATGGATTGAATGTCGACTGCGGACTCAACTGACTTAACAGTAACAGTGACTCTCGACATGATTTCTGGATATTTCTTGGGGATCGGATATTTTTTGATCGGGCGATGCTTAAAGTTCTCAAAATCACCTGGCAACGACGAATCTCAGGTTCCTTTGCATGCCTCGACCTGCTCCTGTCAGTCGAAGCCTGAGCAGATCGCGGAGCAGCAGTTGGGGTGTGATACACGATGTCACGATGTCATGTAATATACTTTAGCTGGAGCCGACCGGAATAAACAAGGGCTGTTACCATGCTGTACCATGCTGTACCATGCTGTACCATGCTGTACCATGCTGTACCATGCTGTACCATGCTGTAACACTGTCTTTCATCATCTTTAAGCTACAAAAAAACATATCTACCCCAAGGGACATTTTTGATGTCGATGTCAATGACCGTCAATTCTCGGATGGCCCGAGCTTTTTGTCTGTCGGGAGATCTCAGCCATTGCTCCCATTGGTCCCATTGGTCCCCAAGGGGCATCCCACAGTTATGGCCATTTATTAGCTATAACTGGTTATTTCTATGGGATTATACATTCTATAAATGGGGTTTTCTTAGTACTTATAACTTATAACTGGTATAACTCGGGCCTTGGCATCCTAGGTCTTGGACTGTGCTCATTTGGGCCCATCTCCACCGGTGCAAAGCTGGGCGCATCTTGGTCTTTCCGCATCAGTTCTGGATCTCCTGCACACCGGTTTCGTGCCATCCCCCAGGACATGACATTTCGCTGACATGGCTGACACATAGGAATTTCAGATATTGCAGGCTAAGCCGCTGAGTGATTAATATAATTGATATACCCTCTGGTAAACTAACATAGCGAAATGGAAAATCACCATGTTTAATGGGTAAATCCACTATAAATCACCATATTTTCAATAGCTATGTGAAATTACCAGAGGGTAACATCATCAGACCATGGTACACCAGTTCTGAATGGCAAATTCTCTCTTCCACTGCGCTTCGTTGTGGAATGTATTGTTGCGCAGTGGAGCCGCATGGAGCTGACTACCTGGGCTTTGGAATCTGGCCAAAGATCCTGTTGACATTAGAAGCAGAACAATGGAAATCAGAGATGTAGCTGCTGCAATTGTACTTGTAACATCTTGTAAAGTGTGTTTGTGCCTCAACAATATGTCTGTTGCTTGAAGTTGGTTTCAGAAAGACTTGTGCTTCGCGAGAGTCACCATGGATAGAATTTCATACATCAAGTGATATCAAGTGATATCAAGTGATGTGCAGCCTAATACAAATGTGGCATAAATGATACCTGTCAGGAAGGATTATGAACTCTTGTGACTCTTGTCCTGATTTTTCCTGTGAGATCTTTGGGCAGGAGCCCCGGACGTGCCGAATCTGTGACTTCAACCATGGCCGGAACAAAGTTGGGTTCCTTCCTGTGCTGTCCTCAGGCCACGCAATGACACCAGCCAGGCAGCCATGCCAAAAAGTCTGCGGGCTTTGCGGAATCCCCAAGTCACCATGGTTGTTTCAATACTAAAATGGAGTGAGCGACTTGGATGATTTGGGGGGTAGGGGCCCCTACCTTAGGAAACCTCCAGATATTCCAAACAGAAAATGTTCAAAACCTGACCATCTGACTGACCGCTCAGGTTGGTCATTGATGTCTCATGCTTGGGACCAGCCATGCCGTTGCGGTCTTTAGTCAGGCTGATCACAGCTGGAATTTTCTACAGAACAAATGGGGTGCGTTTTTTTTTAGATGATTTTGAAAGGCCATTGCAATGCGGATGACACAAAGTGAATAGGAAAGAAATGATAAGAACATATCAGAAACTATGTTCATTTCCTCAGTTCACACTTGACAAACAGACGGATGTCCGGATATCCTTGTAGTGGTTTGTTGTGAGTGACCATTAGATCAATCAGACTGCTACAAAACATGCAATGATAGCATCCAGAAAGAGCTTGAGAGGGTGAGAGGGAGGGCGATTTTGTGGTCAAAAGTAGAGGCCATACGTGATTCTTTTGCAACATGGTACGTTGATGATTTTGCAAGATGGATACAATAGATTCATGATTCTGCCCTTGCTGTATCCAAATTCTTTGCAGATGGGATCAACTCTGGCTCATCAATATGATAACAATCTTGAGACCGTCCCCTACAGTAGTGTTACTACTTCAGAAAGCTCAACTAAGCCCTGAGCAAACATGATTTTTTGTGGGTAGACTTCACCAGACCGATAGGCTTGGGAGCGCGGCATCGGCATTGGATTTCCTTCACCTGGGCTTTGCTTTGTTGCTCCATGGCTTTTCCCGCCCTGAGTCGAGATTCCCGGTGTGCGGGCAGGCGAGGCCAAAACCAAGCAAGAAAGAAACACTACTGGCTGTTTGCTAATTTCATCAATAAACTGAAAAGCAGCGTGGCAGATGTATTCAGAATGGCTCACGGCTAACATCACACTGAAGAAGGACTTGAAAGTGGTATGTGTTTAGCCTGTTTAGCTGACTGTGTTGCAGTGTTGGTGTTTCCTTGTGACAAATCGGTGCCAGGTTAACATGGGCAGCTCTATATTTCTCCTGGACTGGGTTCACTCGGGCCCAGTGCTGTCAGTGAGAGCCTCTGTGCGCATGGGTTCTGCGTCGTCAATGCTGGACTTCATGCATGCGGAGCAACTTGGAAGCACGCAGTGTGCCTTGTGTGCCTTGTGTGCCTTGTGTGCCTTGTGTATTGCCATGTATTGCCTATTGCGCTCCCTATTGCATCCCTGACAAAAATGATACGGGGAGTCCAGGTATGCACAATCATCCAGGTACTCGAAACTCGCTGTATCTCCCTGTTCTATCTTCATCAAGGAGGTTTGCGGTATTTTACGGTGGTTATGGGATTTCACATGATTTCACAGTGCTTACCAACAGTCGCCAGTGGCTGTACGTTGTGCCATGTTGTGCCATGTTGTGCCACACCCAGGCCATCCAACCTGTTCAGGTCGACGGCAGATTCTGTTCCCCAACCCCTCTGTGGCCCTATGTTTTACATGAATGTCAGCGTGTTTCCCTTATCGTTGATAGCCATATTTTGAGGACATCCCCTGAACTCTCAGATCCAATTGTTTGCTACTTATCAATGCTTATCATATTTCCACGTCTTGATTGCACCATCCGAGATACCATCCGGAATACCATTCCAAGCATATACAGTATGTGTATATGTACATATATATATATATAGATATACACACGCATGCGCAAGAAGATATTATCAATAGCAGATATAATGTATATATACACACCACACCATACTATTATATTCCATTTCCATTCCATTCTATTTCCATTCCATTCCATGTCCATTTCATTACATTATATCATAATATTGCATCACTATTATGATCATAATAATGATAACCATATATAATACAAGATGTCCACAGAATCCAAAGCCATGTTTTTGAGGTTCACATCGCTGACCCGATCAATGGCTCGCTTGGCTTCCACCGCCTTGCCCTTGAACTTCGTGCATTCGGCCTCGAGCACTTCAGTGAGGAGCAGTCGCTTACAGAAATGAGGGTTTCACTAAGAACGACGTGTTGCTTGGATTTATGATTTATGATGTATGATGATTCTCATATATATATATAGTAGATATACAAAGAGTGAGAGAGGGCTTCAGATATGTATGTTTGATCATTTAAATGCTGATGTATTTGCTGGTGTTGTTTTGATATTGATGCGACAGTTTTCGGATAAACACGTCCGTGATGGAAATCCGCTGGGACTCACTGGTATGCCAACGTGTTTCACAGGGATCCCAACGTGTTCTGTTCACAGAGATTCTTCATCTGGGTTTGTGTGAAAATAGGACGCCCCAAAGTCCCAGAGTTTATTCATGTTGATTCATGTTGATTCCCCCATTTCCCCAGTGAAAAGGGCTGGCAGGGTCTCTTTTTCTGCCCACTGAAAGAGACGCCGGCAGGAGCTTTGCACGTCCTGAATCACCTGTGCCCATGTTGGACTTCATGTGTGTAGAAAGCATCCCATTCATGCGAAGCCTTGCTTGATTGGGACTTTTGGTGTTTCCCCTTGATCATATACACCTTGGATCATCACTATTTGTCCAAAGTGTGGTGAAGCTCGACTTGATAACGCTGGCTGTTGATTTTGCTCATCCTGGTTTGTCTTCGTCGCTGCAATCCTTTGCTCGATTTGAACCTGGCATGTTGGTGTTGGATTTTTTACGCTTGGACTTCTTGTTGTTTCTGCAAAGCATTGGGAGAATCGGATTCTCTTTCTCCACCTTCGGCACCTTCGGTTGCCGTTTGGACTCGACCATGTCACTTCCTGACTATGCTTTCATGGAATCCTTGATGTTTCCTCAGAGTTTTAGCCATTCAGAGTTCTCCCTCTTGCTCATGGATTCTGCTCACTTTGGCTTCCCATTATTGCCTCAACAGTTTGCACAATCCGGTTCTGTTCCGTCAAGTTCCGGCCTTGTGAGGTTTGATTTCCTGCTGTCAGCCTTGGATTCTGTGGCCATGGGTCCATCTTCATCCCTACGAAGCTTCGTGCGCTTAGAATTCTTGATGTTGGTCCTGGATTTTCTTAGCTCAGACTTTCCCTTCTTCCCAAAAAGCTACGCATGTTTGGGCTTTGAGTTCTCAACCTACGGCAAGCTGTGGATTGGATTTTTCTTGCTATCACCTGACGATGTGTTCTTAGGATTTCTGTTGTTGGCACAAAGCTCAGCTTGCTTTGAGTCAACGTCATTGGTCTCAGATTCCCTGCACCTTGGACTCTCCTTGCTCCTGCAGCGATTTGTGCAGCCGGGTTTGGCATTTTTGACCTTCGGGCAAGGCCGTCTTGATTTCTTCCTGTTTTTGTCAGATGCTGCCCACCTTGGTCCTTCTCTTTTGCTGCGAAGTCTCGCGCACTCGGGCTCTCAGATGTTAGCCCTGGATCCTTTGCATTTGGGCTTGCCTATGTCGTTCCAAAGCCCCGTGCGAACAGATTCTGTGGTGTTTGCCCTTGATTCCTTGCATCTGGACTTTTCGCCGTTTCTGCATTCCATGGCACAACTTGACTTCATCACTTCAGTGATCGGCAAAGGTTGTTTTGACTTGTGCTTGTTGGTGCAAAGTTCCACGACACTGGGACCTATGTTCTTTGTGATGTCTTGTGCACGCATAGCTTTGCTTTTGCTAATCCTCGATTTCGCACAGCTTGAACTCCCAATGTTGCTTCACAGCTTCGGATGGTTAGGCTTCCCGCTGCTAGTTCTGGACCATTTGCAGATGGCCTTTCCAATGTCACTCCATTCTTTGACTCAGGTTGATTCTCCAGTGTTTGCTTCCGCTTATGCGAAATTTGGGTCATCAGTTCTTTCATTGGACTTTTTGCACATGGATTTGGTGTTGCCTCTCCAAAGCCTCACGTAAACGGAGTTGGCACCTTTGGTTCTTGACCTTTTGAAGCTGGACTTCTTGCCATTTTTACGAGGTCATGTGAGCCTGGGCCTTGCACCGTTGGTCTTTGGTTTGGCACGTACTGACTCTTTCCTCAGCCTATCCGCGATTGACGCAACCATCCTTGACTTCTCATTGTCAGCCCACAGCTGTGTACGTCCAGGTTCTGCCTTGCTGCTTCTGGACCTCTTGCATTCAGAACCATCCACCCTGTCACAAAGCTCCGGGTGTATCGATTCAGCTTTGCTGGTCTGTAGCAATGCCAGGATGGAGCCGCTACTGTTTGTGTTGGAGTTTGCTCAATCGGGTCTGGCCTTGTTGTTGCAAAGCTCCACTTATCTAGCTGCGTTGGTGTTAGCCCTGGACCTTCTGCATCCTGGTTCTACGTTGCCAGTGCACAACATGGTTCGCACAGGATTTGTTATGCCAATGCTGGATCCTTTGCACCCGGGTAGCTTCCTGTCACTGAGGTCATTTGCTCGCACGGCATTCGTGGTTTTTGCGGTTGGTGTGGCCTGAGCTGATTTCTTCCCATCAATCCCGGACTGTGCAACTTTGGAGTCATCCCTTCCTTCACACAGCATGGTCTGACTGGGCTTGGCTTTGTTTGCAGCAGATTCCGCACATCTCGATAGCCCTCTTTCCATCAGATCTCTTGCACAACTTGATCTGGTTCTTCTGGTCTTGGACTTCCTTCATTTGGACTCCCTGCTGTTTCTTCAAAGGTACGCCTACATTGAGTCCGCTGCCTCTTCTTTGGGCTTTGCAAAGTTAAATGGTTCGGTCTCTGCGTTGGATGCGATGCACCTAGAGTTATTCCTGTTTCCCCAAAGTCTTGCACATTTTGATTCGCCTTTGTTGGCACTTGATTTCAGCCATTTGGGCCTATCATCACTGGCACGGTCCTCCAGTCGTTTTGACTCCACCATGTTCACCCTCGACTTTCTACACCTGGGCTCTCTCCTTTTGCTGAGAACCATGGGATGTCCTGATTTGCCCATGTTGCTGTTGCAGTCTTCAAGGTCAGAATTCATGCCTTTCGTGTTGGACAGCACTTGCTTTGGCCCATTTCCACTTTTGCACAGCGTTTCTCGATTCGAATCAGCTCTGTCGGTGTTGGACCTTTTGCATCTTGACTTCGTCCTGTTGATGAGGAGTTCTGTCAAAGCCGGCTTTGTAATGCTCACTCTTGGCCTGTCACGCGCAGGATTCGTGTTCCTTCTGTCCGTGATTGATTGCATTCACTTGGGTAGCTCCATGCCACTGCAAGGCCCGGCATGAATGAATTTGTCGCTGTTAGTGCTGGACCTTCTTCATTTGGAGTTGACGCTCTTCCCAAGGGGCACTTCTCACACCGAATTTGGTTTGCTTGTCTCGGATTCTCTGCACTCGGGCTTTTTGCTGTTTCTGCATTCCCACAGTCAATCTGACTTCGCGATTCTGATTCTTAACTTCGGGCATCTGGGGCCTGTTTCATTTCCACAAAGCTTCGCCCGTTTGGAATCAGCTGTTCTTGCCCTGGACTTCCTACACCTTGACTTGCCGCTGAGCGTGAGGAGCTCTGTTGGATTAGGCCTCACCGTTTTACCACTTGGCATTTCAAGATCTGATTTGTTGCTTTCACTCCTTGAGAAGATCAGTCTTGGTCCTGTTCTATCAATTCAAAGTTTCGCATGTTGCGGCTTGGCATTGCTGGTTCTCGATCTTCTACACTTAGAATTCGTTTCGCCTGCTCACAGCTCTGGCCGTTTGGGCTTCACAGCCTCAGTCTTTGGCATGTCTTGACTTGGATCGATATCTTCAACACTGGATCACGTGGAACTCGGTTCTTCACCACCATCGCGAAGTTCTGCATGATTAGAGCTCCTTGTTTTTATTATATTTCGATTTGAAAAAAGATCAGGAATCAGTGGGAATCTGTGAAATTAGGGCCCGGACATGCTTTTGTTTTTCTTTGTTATTCTTGTGGTTGAAACTTGATTGAGATTCACTGCAGGCTTGTTTCGGCCTGGTGTTGAGGACTTGTGTTCAAGTAACCAAAGTGATCGGCGCTTCAAAATGTAAGAGGCTTGTGATACCCCAAGTCCTTTTTGTCTATTGAAGTTTGATAGGCCATTGAAATCCATTGAAACCATCCCCAGTTCGCATGTCCCATGGCTCCCATGGCTAAGGTCAGTGCCATCGGCCTTTGACCTTCTACATCCTGAGTCCGCTTTGTTGGTCCGAAGTCTCGTACGCCTTGGCTTACCTCCGCCCATTTGTTCATTTGCTGCCATGGGAAGTATTCCGTTTCTTGGTGGGATGAAAATGGATGAACTTTTTGCGTTAGGATTGCGCAGAAAACCCTCTAATCTTCTTAGATTCAACATGCTCAAATTAGCAACATGTGAACGAGAAGGGGGCTGAAATGGGCTGAAACAGCCAGCGAAATATCCACCTGCCATCCACCAAACTACCAGTGCTTTAGGTTGGTCCTGGACTATGTGCTGCTTGATTCATTCTTGTTGGCGCGTTCCATGGCGCAAATGGCTTCGGCGGTCTTTGTTTTGGACTTCCTCCGCCTCGACAGTTCCTCATTGCTGCGAAGCATGGCACCTTGGAGCTCAACGGGTGCCCAAATCCACGGGTTGCGCTTTCGACAACTGCTTTTGCGACGGATGATGAATGCTGTACACATTTAAGTACACATTTAAGTACACATTCATAATCATTTACACATTTGCAATCATTTGCAATCATTTGCATTCCACCCTCATTGATGTAAGCCTAGCATTCTGAGGCATACTGTGGATTTCTATCCTTGGCCTTTGGCATGAATCGCTTTGAGTCGATCACACCTGCGTGCCTTGCACCAAGCCGCGCCTAAGTCCTTGTTTGCCTTCGAATGCACTGCTATGCCTCATGATTCAAATCTGCAATCATAGCATATCCAAAGTATATCATAGTAAATCATGGTGTATCATAGTATACCACAGTATATCATAATGGTCATAGTTCCAATTTTCTTCAAAGATTGCTGTGATTGATGTCATTGGTGCCGCTTTAGTGCGCAGTGTGTACGGAGTGTACGCTTCACATCGTTGTGGATCGCCCTTCAGGCACAGCTTCTCTTTGACAGAGTCCATGCTTTCATTGTTTGGAATTGGCCAACCTGCATCCAGCCACTTGGAAAATCTTGGAAACACAAAATCGCGCTGCAAGAGTAGTGATTTTTTTGTGGACCTGATTGAAAGTGGCTACATCCAACACACACACACACACACACTTGCTCAGAAACAACATTGCGAATTTTGTTGTGGAATGCATCACACGTGCACAAAACAATCCCTTACAAACTGCCAGGAAAAAATTAGTTGATCCAGCGTGAATTTCAGTGCGAAGTAAGCTTTCTACGTCCTTGCTCTGAGGAAGGTTCTGATGCAGCTGAACCAGTTGTAAATAACCAAATAAATCCAGATAGCGACAACAGTGCAGTAGACAACCCTCAAGTGGAAAATATCGACGTGCCGGTTCTTGGCTTGGCCGGTTGCCATTGACGGAAATGAAAAATTGGTGCAGGTACGCAGATTGGCGTCCCAATCTGTATCACCAGATCAAATGGGTGTCTTCGTTGGTAGCGGTCCCAAATGATCTGCCGCTACCCCCTGCTTTATAAAGGATGTTTAGAAGTTTTACATCTTTACAGATGGTCCACACACACGCCTCGCTGCCGCGAGGCTGTTTTGGCAACTGAGGTCCCGACAATGAGATGAAAATGAAGAAAAAGGGAAATGAAAATGAGGTGAAGATGACAATGAGATGAAAGTTACTTAACCAGGACGCAAAGAGGGGAACGCAAAAGAAGAGGGAAAGAGCAAACACCAACACAAGAAACCTAGCCCAGAACGGGCAACTCTGGAAAGGCAAGGGAAAAGAAAAGCGGAGGCCGACGGAAAACGGAACAAGACCAGCGGAGGAGGGGGAGGACAGAAGCGCCTGAACCAACCTGACACGGCGAAAACCTACAACAACCTCAGCACGCAACGGGCCAAACCTACCTGGAGAGAGGAGAACGCAAGAACACATGAAATAGGGACCCATGGGGAACTAGTTAATGACATGATGCATCCGCAACGCATGCAGTATTCGTGATAAGGCTCAAAGGCCCTCGGCTTTCAAGTCACAACCCTCTGGACGGCTTACGTGTTCAACCCCTGAATTACGTGCACAATTGAACCTCACCAACGACCATCAAAAGAAAGAAAACCACACCTAAAGCATGTCCTGACGCCTCCACATGGATCCATGTCATGATGTATCTTGTCTGTCAAGCTCTCGAGCAACGTTGAAAAAGAAGGTTGTCGCAGCTTCAGGCTATGCAGTGAGAAGTCCACTGAAAAAATTGAAGCCCCACGGCGGCCAGTTGTTCAACCAAACGACAACGACAGGGTGAAAAGCGAAAAAAGGCCAGCAGTTCACTTTACTTAAACGAATTACTAATTCAAAAGTGTAAATTCAGACATCGATTTACTGTCAATTGTTAGCCTGGAAAGGCTTTCCCCGAAGGGTTCCTGCCAACTTGACGTATACAGCAGGAATGACACACTTGCTCAGAAACAACATTGCGAATTTTGTTGTGGAATGCATCACACGTGCACAAAACAATCCCTTACAAACTGCCAGGAAAAAAATTAGTTGATCCAGCGTGAATTTCAGTGCGAAGTAAGCTTTCTACGTCCTTGCTCTGAGGAAGGTTCTGATGCAGCTGAACCAGTTGTAAATAACCAAATAAATCCAGATTGCGACAACAGTGCAGTAGACAACCCTCAAGTGGAAAATATCGACGTGCCGGTTCTTGGCTTGGCCGGTTGCCATTGACGGAAATGAAAAATTGGTGCAGGTACGCAGATTGGCGTCCCAATCTGTATCACCAGATCAAATGGGTGTCTTCGTTGGTAGCGGTCCCAAATGATCTGCCGCTACCCCCTGCTTTATACAGGATGTTTAGAAGTTTTACATCTTTACAGATGGTCCACACACACACACTTGATCAGAACTGTCGTTGCGAATTTTGCTGTGGAATGCATCGGACGTGCAAAATACACCAACACAACAACATAACACGATGAGATGAGACTAAATATATCTATATATGTACTCACAGTAGACGTTGACGGTATAAAACAACAGCGATAAAATATATGGGTATGGATCAATACCTATTAATACCATTTTTAGGGGGATGAACATCCATTTACCAGCTATTTTGATGTTCACCAGGGGTACAAGGTTTTGACACACTGCCACATGTCCCCCCAGCTGCGACTTAGATGCGCCCAGGGGTGGGACTATATTATACGTGCAGGTACAGGAATGTGCGTCCACATTCCCTTCCAGCTGAATCCCATAGCTTCGTTAGCATGGCTAGGGAAACAGCTGCCATGCCCCATGCAGCAAGAAGCTTTACATCTATACAGATGGTCCACACACACACCCTGCCGCAGCAGGGTTGATGAAATGAAGGTGACAATGAAGTGAACATGACAATGAAGTGCCGAGCTACCTAACCGGAACACGAGACGGGGAACGCAAAAGAAGAGAGGAAAAAAGAGAAAACACCAACACCAACACACCTGGCCCAAAGCGGGCAAACCCTGAAAGGGCAAGGGAAAAGAAAAAGCGGACGGACGAAGGGCCAAACACCAACCAGACGCGAAGGGCCCCAACCTGACAAAACACGGGGGCACGCATGGGGAACTAGTTAATGAAAAATAATGCATCCACAAGACGTTGCAAGATTCGTGAAAAGGCTCAAGGCCCTCGAAGTTCAAGGCACAATCCTCTGGACGGCTTAAGTGGTCAACCCTCGAATTAAGTGCACAGTTGAACCTCACCAACGACCATAAAAAGAAAAAACGCCACACCTAAAGACATGCGACTGCCTGTTTCAACACAAGGACCGACTGAGTGAGACCTGAAAAAAGGCCAGCTGTTTCACTTTACTTAAACAAATGGGAAATTACCATGAAGGCCTTGCTTCGCCGTAATTGAAATGACATGGGTGGTTTTTGGCTTGGCCAGCTTGCCACGATACAGAAATGATGTTGAAACTGGTAGGTAGATTCTGCGCCCAGAATCCATATCAGTGACTTGTAACAGCCTCTTCGTTGGGTTGCCACTGTTACAAGCCACGCAGCCCCCCTGTTTTGAAAATAGAAAATTAAGAAAGGCCCCGTGCAAACAAGGATTGACTCACACACACACACCCGCGCGCACACACACGCACACACACACACACGCGCAGAAGAAAACGCGCAGATCTACATGCGGATGCAAAGTGTGTTTGTGTAAGACCCCTCCATATGGCAGGGGGAGGCAACCACCTGGTTCCTAGTGGCTCCTTGTGGTTCCAAATGGCTCCTGGTGGCTCCTTGTGGCTCCTAGATCAGTCAGATCTTGATTTTTCCAAGTTGGTTTCTCGAATTTACAGCATTTTATAGTTTTCCAAGTATCGGAATGTACACGTCAGTAGGCCCCAAGAGACTCTGGCATTGATGAACAACATATTCCCCACATCTTTGTGTGAGGTTCTTGTTTTTGATTCTATATCCCGCCTCCGCCCCGCCTCCGTCCGCCTCCCACGCCGCCAACTCCCATAACTTTGTCACAGACCATCTTTCACACACAACTTTGTCACACACCATCTTCCACACACAACTTTGTCACAGACCATCTTTCACACACAACTTTGTCACAGACCATCTTTCACACACAACTTTGTCACACACCATCTTCCACGCACAACTTTGTCACACACACCATCTTTCACACACAACTTTGTCACACACCATCTTTCACACACAACTTTGTCACAGACCATCTTTCACACACAACTTTGTCACAGACCATCTTTCACACACAACTTTGTCACACACCATCTTCCACGCACAACTTTGTCACACACCATCTTTCACACACAACTTTGTCACACACCATCTTTCACACACAACTTTGTCACAGACCATCTTTCACACACAACTTTATCACACACCATCTTTCACACACAACTTTGTCACACGCCATCTTTCACACACAACTTTGTCACACACCATCTTCACACACAACTTTATCACAGACCATCCACACACAACTTTGTCACACGCCATCTTTCACACACAACTTTGTCACACACCATCTTTCACACACAACTTTGTCACAGACCATCTTTCACACACAACTTTGTCACAGCCATCTTTCACACACAACTTTGTCACACACCATCTTTCACACACAATTTGTCACACACAACTGACCATCTTTCACACACACCATCTTTCACACACAACTTGGTCACACATCATCTTTCACACTCAACTTTGTCACACACAACTTTGTCACACACCATCTTTCACACACAACTTTGTCACACACTCATCACACACAACTTGTCACACACCTCTTTCACACACAACTTTGTCACACACCATCTTTCACACACAACTTTGTCACACACCATCTTTCACACACAACTTTGTCACACACCATCTTTCACACACAACTTTGTCACCATCTTTCACACACAACTTTCACGCCATCTTTCACACACAACTTTGCCACACGCCATCTTTCACACACACCTTTTTCACACACAACTTTGTCACACACCATCTTTCACACACAACTTTATCACACACCATCTTTCACACACAACTTTGTCACACACCATCTTTCACACACAACTTTGTCGCACACCATCTTTCACACACAACTTTGTCACACCATCTTTCACACACAACTTTGTCACAGATCATCTTTCACACACAACTTTGTCACACGCCATCTTTCACACACAACTTTGTCACAGACCATCTTTCACACACAACTTTGTCACACACCATCTTTCACACACAACTTTGTCACACACCATCTTTCACGCAACTTTGTCACACACCATCTTTCACACACAACTTTGTCACACACCATCTTTCGCACACAACTTTGTCACACACCATCTTTCACACACAACTTTGTCACACACCATCTTTCACACACAACTTTGTCACACGCCATCTTTCACACACAACTTTGTCACACACCATCTTTCACATACAACTTTGTCACAGACCATCTTTCACACACAACTTTGTCACAGACCATCTTTCACACACAACTTTGTCACACGCCATCTTTCACACACAACTTTGTCACACACCATCTTTCACACACAACTTTGTCACACACCATCTTTCACACAACTTTGTCACACACCATCTTTCACACACAACTTTGTCACACACACCATCTTTCACACACAACTTTGTCACAGACCATCTTTCACACACAACTTTGTCACAGACCATCTTTCACACACAACTTTGTCACAGACCATCTTTCACACACAACTTTGTCACACGCCATCTTTCACACACAACTTTGTCACACACCATCTTTCACACACAACTTTGTCACACACCATCTTTCACACACAACTTTGTCACACACCATCTTTCACACACAACTTTATCACACACCATCTTTCACACACAACTTTGTCACACACCATCTTTCACACACAACTTTGTCACACACCATCTTTCACACACAACTTTGTCACACACCATCTTTCACACAACTTTGTCACAGACCATCTTTCACACACAACTTTGTCACACACTATCTTTCACACACAACTTTGTCACACACCGTCTTTCACACACAACTTTGTCACACGCCATCTTTCACACACAACTTTGTCACACACACACACCATCTTTCACACAGAACTTTGTCACACACCATCTTTCACACACAACTTTGTCACACACCATCTTTCACACACAACTTTGTCACAGACCATCTTTCACACACAACTTTGTCACACACCATCTTTCACACACAACTTTGTCACACACCATCTTTCACACACAATTTTGTCACAGACCATCTTTCACACACAACTTTGTCACAGACCATCTGTCACACACAACTTTGTCACACACCATCTTTCACACACAACTTTGTCACAGACCATCTTTCACACACAACTTCGTCACACACCATCTTTCACACACAACTTTGTCACAGACCATCTTTCACACACAACTTTGTCACACACCATCTTTCACACACAACTTTATCACACACCATCTTTCACACACAACTTTGTCACACACCATCTTTCACACACAACTTTGTCACACACCATCTTTCAGACACAACTTTGTCACACACACCATCTTTCACACACAACTTGGTCACACACCATCTTTCACACACAACTTTGTCACAGACCATCTTTCACACACAACTTTGTCACACGCCATCTTTCACACACAACTTTGTCACACACCATCTTTCACACACAACTTTGTCACAGACCATCTTTCACACACATCTGTTACACACTATCTTTCACACACGTGCCATTTGCATGGCAGGCCTGGCACTTGCTCACTTGCGTGGGTTGGATGTGGTGGCGCGCTTGGGCGCCGTTAGTTGCCCGCGGCGCTGTGGCACTTTGCGTGGTCGTTTCACGTGGCAGGCATGGAACTTGGCGACATTCACCTTTATTTGGCTTGGCAGGCGTGGCACTTGGCGACATCCACCTTCGTTTGGCGTGGCAGGCATGGCACTTATGACACCGGGTTGGATCTGGTGGCGTGCTTGGGCGCTGTTAGTTGCCCGTGGCGCCGCGGCACTTTGCATGGCAGGCGTGGCACTTGGCGACATCCACCTTCGTTTCACGTGGCAGGCGTGGCACTTGGCGACATCCACTTTCGTTTCACGTGGCAGGCGGGGCACTTGGCGACATCCACCTTCGTTTCACGTGGCAGGCGTGGCACTTGGCGACATCCACCTGTGTTTTGCGTGGCAGGCGTGCCACGTATGACATTTGGTTGGATCTGGCGGCGCGCCCGGGCGCCATAGTCGCCCGTGGGGCTGTGGAACTTTGCGTGGCAGGTGTGGCACTTGGCGAAATCCACTTTCGTTTCGCGTGGCAGGCATGGCACTTATGGCAACGGGTTGGATCGGCTGGCGCGCTTGGGCGCTGTTAGTTGCCCGTGGCGCCGCGGCACTTTGCATCCACCTTCGTCTGGCATGGCAGGCGTGGCACTTGGCGACATCCACCTTCGTTTGGCGTGGCAGGCGTGGCACTTGGCGACATCCACCTTCGTTTGGCTTGGCAGGCGTGGCACTTGCTCACATCAACTTTTTGCGTGGCAGGCATGCCAATTATGACACTGGGTTGGATCATCATTGCTGCGTCACTTGGTCACCTATTTCTGATCTGGTCGCTTTGGCCCAATGTGGTAAGAGGCCACCGGAACAGAAATTCGACATCTTTTGGTGCCATGTCTTTTGCGCCTGCTACCTGTGGCCTTGTGACGTTGGACTCGGGCGATTTGTGACAACGTCCCAGCTCCATGCGAATGTTGGGCGATTGCGAGCCCGACCTGCAGCAGAAAGTTTGCCAAGACGGATGACATCATTTTATTTTACATTTCACAGGACGAAGGCGAGCACAAGACAGAATGAAATGGATCGGTGCCGATGGTAGGCGAGTTTGTTATTCGCTGCGAACATACAGGCTGTGCTGCAAATGGTTTGACCCACTGCATGATCGGGACTGTATGGGTTTCCAGGCTCGTGCTTTTGCTGCGTCGGCCACTTACGAGTCTCTTCCAGTTGCACCTCATGTTCCCGCGGTGCATGCACAGTTTGACTGATTTTCCCTGCCCCAACAAGCTTTCAGATTGCGTCATGGTTGATTCATTCAACCTTGTTTCTCCGCAGGCTCAAACATGTTCATTCCCTAATCTGGTATCTATATTTTGCGCATTAAGCGCACTTGTCGCCAGTCCCATTCTTCCCGTGTGTGATTGCCAGGGGCCCATGAGTTGTCCGGTGTCCCAAAAAACGTGGCTTTGATACTTCAAAAGCATTCCGAACACATTGGTTAATGTGCACCCATTGCATCTGGTATGCAATGGTCGGAATACTGAACCATCTGTATTGTTTTCGATTAATTAGAACACGCATGAAACAGTGTGACGTGGTATCTTTGCATTATGTTTGCTGAACTTGATCTGCCTTTGCATCGCGCCCAGGTTCCCCTTCCATCTTCTCCATGGGCGGCGGAAGACAAGCAGGGTTTTCACTGATGGGCAGTGCATCTATTCCTCGACTGTGTGCGCTGGTTGTTAGCTTGATGTGTCATATGATGCTCTCGGATCTTGCTGCAGTAGCCGCATAGCTTTGACCCAACGTGGAAAGAAGCACTTGCATCTCTTAGTTTTGGTCGCTATGCATGTGCGTGTGTGCTCCTGGGCCATGCAAAGCGACATATGGTCATCTGTCACCCCGGTGACCGGTGGAAGCACTTGCATCGTTTAGTGGCGCGTCACTGTACACAATCTTTCACACACATAATTGTGTCACACACATCTTTCACACACAACTTTATCACACACAACTCTTCACATACAACTTTTTTAACTTCTCGATCCTCCACCACCTGCTTTGTCCTTCCTTCCTTCCCCGTCCCGCTACAACTTTTGTTTCTCATTATTGGAAGAAGTTGACTTGTGGTGTTTTCCGGTCCTTTAATTTTATGGTCTATGTATAGTGTAGGATTTGCATATGTACAATGTAGTGAAATACAAATAATTATTTAATACTTGTAAACATCATTGATCCAATATCAACATCGCAATTCGCCATCAGATTGCAATCCAATTCCGCCATCGCAACCAAGGTCTGCCAGCATTGGATTACGCAATGTTGGGTTCCGCAATGCTCACCCGAAGCTTTGTGCGTCTTGGCTCTGCGTTTTTTGCACCTCAGCTGCAGACCGGACTAGCATTTGTTTAAGTATTTTGAAACACGCAAGAACGGCGCCATGTGCCATTTGGAAATGCAAGAAAAACAAAAATTTGAGAGGAAAATCTCAGGGAACCAGATACGTTTTGAAGCAAATTCACGTGGGAGCATCAAAGTATCAAGTTTTCCACGACTGTGATGCCTCGTTTGTTGACTTTAGCCGACACAAAGGACAAGGATTTGCCATGTCGGTGTCCCACTGCCTTCCTGCCAGGTCTTGGACTTCCTTCATTTGGACTTGTCAACATCTTCGCACTCATTTACAAGGCGCCGTGATGCGCCGTAAACCTTCAGGGCGCCGTTCACCAATGGCGGGTGATTGGATTGGCGTTGCCGTTTCAGCGTTTTTGTGACAGGAATTTGAAAATTTTGTTTTGAAACTGGGGCTCTTCTATGGTGTTTCACTGGTCACAGGATTGACTTCGTGGTGTTTATCATGGCCCTGGGCCGCTGTGACTCCATGATATTTGCTTTGGTGCTGGCCTCAGAGTACAGACGCTATTTCCGGGGATGAACATGTCCTGAACATGGATAGTTCCCAGTTATCTTGATTTATTATTGGACTGGGTCAAAAATCAAAACCTATACCAATAACTAGATTCAATTACCACGTTTTAGGGGGATGAACTGATGAACACGAGTCCCAATTATTTTCAAGTTCACCAGGGCTAGGTTTTGACATGTTTTGACCCAAAACCACATGAAAACCACCGAGTTGATCGCAGGACGTTGCGTTGTCAGACTTGCCCTTGTCACTGCGAAGCACAGTGCAAGTGGATCCAGCATCTTGACAATTTTCTGTTTGGGGGGGAATGTGATGGTTCATCAGTGGATTCGGGATATAGCATGGCAAACCCCATCTATGATCACGGAAATTCCAAGTACTACATCGCTGGACATGTTTGGACTTTGTGCGGCTTCCATTGGAAAGATTTGAAAATAGAAAAGTCGGACCCCACAACCTACATCATGAGTTGCATTGCACATGATTCAAACAGTTTGCTTAAGACATGTTGAGACATGTTAAGACAGGCAGATAGTCATGTTCGCACAAGCTGTGAAAACCACAAGGCTTTTGCCAGGGAGTAAAACTGAGATCAAGATTTTCCCAACATTGAGCTGGTGAAGCACATCAACGGGTTTGACTCCAGGACTTTTCAGTCAAGTCGGTCAGCTATCAACATTCAAACAGTTGGTTGTTGTTGTTTTACCCATTAAATGTGCGGATTGGATTCTTCGGCATGTGGTTTTCCAAAAGTATGTACAAACGAAAGTGCCGACCCATTTCAAATTTGTGGGTTGGTCAATGCATCAGGTTTGATATGTCAAGTTCCCATCTATCTAGATCCATTCAGAATCATATTTATATAATTAAATAATTACATACAAAATACAAAAATCTAGTGGTTCCCGGTGACAGAAATTCAGTACATCCAACTCAACTCAGCTCAGGTGACGTTTGCTCCAGATCCTTTGCATCTTGATCCACTTTTGCCTTTGCAATCGATCGCACACATCGAAGCAGTGACTTCAACCTTTGACTATTTGCGACCTGGATTCTTGATGTCATCACAAGCTAATCTGCAATTGAGCTCACTGATGTTGGTGTTTGGAAGGGCCTGTCTTGAGTCTTTCATGTTAACGTTGGGCTTCGTTCACTCGGGATCCTTTTCGTCAGCACGCTCATTCTGTTGACCCGGCCCTTTATTGTTCACTTCGGACCCTTCGTTATTAGACTTGCTGCTGTTGGCCAGAAGCTTGTGTCGCTTGGGAGTTGTCTTGCCAACTTTTCGCATGATATGCACGGAGTTGCCAGTGCTGGTGCTTGACCCCGCTGAATTTGAGTTACCTTTTTTGGTACACAGTTTGAACTACTTTGGATTTTCAGCATCCATTCTTGGATTGGGCCAAGTGGGCTTGAGTGTTTCCTTGCTTGATGCAATACACACTGAGCTCTCAATGTTGCTCCAAAGTTATGCTTGACCTGCTTCAGTGATGTTGACCTTGGATTTCCTGCACCCGGGTCTCATGCTGTTTGTCAGGGCCTTTGTTTGCTTTGGCTCCACCTTGCTGCTGTATAATGACTTGTACTTCCCAACAGGATGGGCAGGAGAGACCATGTCAGTCCTGGGCAGGGCTCGCTTCGGTTTCTTGCTGTCAGCACCAGACCTTTCACATTTCGACCTTTCCATGCTGCTGAGGTCCGTGGCTCAACTGAGTTTGATCCCTTTGGCACTGGACTTCCTGCATCTGGGTTTTTTCGTGTTTTCACGAAGTTTCACGAGATATGGTTCAGTTCTGTCGATATCAAGTAGGACAAGAATTGGTTTCCCCACATCACTGATGGATTATATTGGCCTTGAATTGTCAATTTCACCACAAACTCTGGCACACTTCGAGCCGTTTTTGCCAGTGTTGGACCTTCTCAATCTGGGTTTGATGCTTTTCCCACAAAGCCTTGTATGCTTAGACCTGTCCTTTTTTGCTCTGGATCCCCAGAAGGTTGAGTCAACATCGCTGCTCCGAGACTCTGCAAAGTTTGGCAGCAGTTTCTCGATCCTCAAAATCGCCAAGGTGGAATCAGTGGTGTTCGTCTCAGATTTTGTTTCTTTGAGCTCACCGCTGTTTGCTCAAAGCCCCAGCTGATTGGGTTCTGCCATGTCGGTTCCGGATTTTTTACACCTTGGCTCCATACCGCTGTCGCGTTCCTTCGCCCACCCTGGCCTAGCAATGTCGATTTCCAGTGAGACTCGTTCCGATTTTTTCTCGTTCGTAGTGGACTCCGTGCACCTTGCCTCACCAGCATCCATCCAAACCTTCGGCCATGCTGATTTTTTACTGCTTGCCCTGGATTTTACAGGTTTGGGTTTGTTGTTTCCTTTCCATTCGTTTGCTCAATGTGACTCCGCCCTGCTGCCATTTGGGCTGTCTAGGACGGATCCATCTTTCTTGATCCTGGATCCTGTGAAATCTGATTTTCCTTTGTCCATTCGGAGCTTTGCACAACGTGACTCAGTGCTGCCAGCTTTGGGTATCTCTCGATTGGACCTTTCCATGTTGCTGTCAGATTCTGCGATTCTGGAGTTGACACCCTTGGTTCAAAGTTCCGTGCAGTTGGGATTGGTGCTTCCAACACTTGACATGATTCATGCAGACTTGAATCTGTTTTCAAGAAGTTACACATAACTTGGTCCCACTGTCTCAGTGCTTGGCTTGACATGTTTGGAATTTGTTTTCTTTTTGTTAATGTTGGACTACGTGCATTTAGCTTTGGTACCTTCAGCCAGAAGCTCTGTCCGACTGGGTCCAGCACTGTTGATGTCGGACCTCGCGACGACGGAACTGCCAATGCTCCTGAGATCTTTCGCTCGTTTAGGGTCAGCGGTGCTGATCCTTGGCATGGTTTGTTTTGAGTCTACCTTGTTTGTCCTGGATCATTTGCATTTGGACTTCCCCATGTCGTCAAGGTCTTCTGCCAAATCAGGCCTGATTCTTCTAGCTCCAAACATGGTTCATTTGGACCCATTGATGTCATCGAGGTCTTTTGCTCGAGCTGGCTCCGTGGTTTTCTTGCTGGGCACCTGTCGCTTGAGTAGTTCGCTCTTTGTTTTGGGTGCCATGAGAACGGAACTGCTCCTGCTGTCACAAAACCTTTGCAGATTGGGACCTGTGCTGTCGGCTCTGGACCTCCTGCGGATAGGCTTTTTGATGCTGGTCCAAAGCCCCTGCCACATTGATTCTCTGGTGTTTCTGTTGGGCTCAAGTCGCACAGGGTCAGTCTTTGCTCTGCTTCTAATAGACTATAATCATTTGGGGCCTTTACTGTTGACTAGAAGTTCAACAAGGCTTGGTTTTTGCCCACTTGTGTTGGACTTTGGGCATACAGGTTTCTTGTTGTCGCCCCACAGCTTTGCTCATGTCGAATTGGTGATTTTGCTCTTGGATTCAGCACACCCAAACCTTTCTCCGTTCTTGCAATCCTTTGCACGCCTTGGCTCTGCGCTGTCAACCTCAGACCTTTCGCACCAAGAATTACCGCCTTCACCTCACAGCCATGCTTAGCCAGAGTCTGTTACGCCTATACCTGGCTTGCAGAGGATCGGCCCTGTATTCATTTTGTCGGTGGTCGCAGAAATGCATTTGGGCTTCTCTCTCTCACTGCAAGCCACTGGATGCATGGGTTTGGCAATGTTGACCTTAGACTACTTGCGTCTTGACTTCTCCCCACCCCTTCGTGGCTCCGGTAGAATTGAATCAGCATTCTCAGCTCTGCAATTGGCTAGATTCGAACCTTTCTCATCACTTCTGGATAGAAGTACTCTGGGATCCTTTCTGCCGATGCAATCATTTGTTTGCCTCGACTTAACATTGCTTACATTGGACTTCATCCATCATGAGTTGCCTTTGCCGTTGCATAGCCACCTTTGAGCTGACTTCTTTCTATTTGTCCCAGGATTGATACGACAAGGTTCCGTTTTCTCACCATTGGTGACAGACAGCACATATTTTGGTTTCTTTCTATCACCTCGAAGTTTGGGACGGTCAGGTTTATTTTTGCTGACGCTGGAAGGTGCATATTTAGGCTTGTTCTTGTCTGTACACAGCCTTGCCTGCCTCGAACTTGTCTTGTCCGTACTTGACTCCTTACATTTGGGCCTCCCATTCTCCCCACAAGGATTTGGTCAACTGGCATCCGCCTTCTTCACAGTTGGCCTTTCACGCCCTAGTTCTGTCTTTGTTTTGTCAGTCATCGACACAGTTCATTTTGGCCTCTCGCTCTTGGTGCGAAAATTTGCGCAACCTGAATCCGCGGTTTTGCCGCTGGACCTCCTGCACTTGGCATTTTCCATGTCAGTTCAAGGCTCTGCGTGGCAAGGCTTCTCTGTGCTGATTTGGGGCTTGTCACGAGTCGGTTTAGTCTCCTCACTGCCATTGCTTGACAACACTCATCTTGATTCCATGTCGCTGATGCGAAGTCTTGGTCAGCTTAACTTGTCTCTTTCTGCCTTGGACTTCCTTCGTCTTGGGCTCTTTTTACTTGTGAGAGGGTACACAAGACTCGGCAGTGCAGTGTCCGTCCTGGGAATGAGTCGAGTTGATGTGAGTCTGTCACTGCTGGACCATACCGAACCAGGCTCCAGTCTGCTCCTGCAAGCTTCCAGCCACCTTGCCCTGCTGTTGTTGGTACTGGATCCTCTTCATTTGGACTTGCCGCCCCCCATGCGCAGCTGCATTGATCTGGGCTTGGCAATACTGATTCTTGGCTTCACAAGGGTGGGCTCTGTTTTCTCACTATTTGTCGTTAGCTCTGCACTTTCAGAGCCATTGTTGTTTGCAAAGAGCATCGCATGCTTTGGCTTTCCAACGCTGGTCCCTGACCTTTTGCACCTTGGCCTCGTCTTGCCCGTGCACAGCTTCAGTGGTGTCGAATTTGCCATGCTTTTATTGGGCCTGTCTCGAGCGGGTTCCGTCTTCTCCCCATCTCTTGTGGATGTCACGACCCTTGGATCCCTGCCGTCTGCACGCAGTATGGCCAGACTGGAGTTGCTGCTATCCATTTTGAAACATCAACACATTGGCTTCTCATTGTTTACCCAAAGCCACACCTGTTTCGAACTGATCGTGCCCTCGTCTGGAATTGGCAACTCTGGTTCACTGCTGTTGGTGCTGGACTATGTGCTCTTAGGACTTTTGCCTTCCACCCAAAGCTTTGCTCATTGTGGCCTGGCCCTACCAACCCTCGACTTCCTTCACTTGGGCTTCAGCGTGTTGTCACATAGCCTCACATGATCAGACTCCACACCCTCAACTTTCGGTCTTAATCGAATTGGTTTTGTATTCTCCCTCTCACTCATCAGCTCCAGCTTTCTTGAATTGTCAGTGCCTTTACAAAGCTCCAGTCGTCCAGATCTCGCAATGCTGCTTCCTGACCATTCGCACTTTGGTTTTTCCATGTCCTCAAGGTCCATGGTGTATCCAGGCTTCGTATTGTCATTCTTCTCTCAGGTGCGTTTGGACTTGTCATTTCTTGCCTTGGAGTTTGCACATCTGGGTGCTTCGTTGCTGTTGCAATCTATCAGCTACTCTGGCTTCGGACTGTTTGTACTGGACTTTTTGCACTTGGGATTCTTAGTATTCATACGTAGCTATACATGCATAGATTCCTCCATGTCAATGTTGGGTCTAAGTTGCTCGGGCTTCGTTTTCCCATTGTTTATGATAGATGCAGTTCACTCAGGCTTCATCTTATTTTCACAAGGCCTGAGCTGTTGCGAATCGGTGATGTTTACCATAGATTTTCTGCGCTTGGAGTTCCTTCCTTTGGCCCAAAGTTTCGCATGTTCAGGTAGCACCGCGCCAGTTATTGGCATTTCATGCTCAGGATTGCTATCCTTTCTGTCACTGATAGACAGCGCGCATTTCGATTTTCCACCGTTTGTGCATGGCTGCGCTTGACTGGCCTTGTCTCTGTTCGTGTTGGATCTCTTACACCTTGGTTTCTCGATGCTTCTGAGAAGTGCTGCTCAACTGAACTTACCATTGCTGGTCCTTGATCCCTTGCATCTGGAACTGCTACTATTTTCAAGAAGTTACGTGAAGTCAGATTCTGCCACATCAATGTTTGGTTTGACTCGTGCAGACCTTGTCTTCTCACCACCAGCCACTGATGCAATGCATTCTGATTTTCCATTGCCCACCCAAAGCTCGGGCAGATTGGAACCAGTGATGCCGGCGCTGGACCTTCTACATCTTGGCTTGGTGTCGTTCTTGCACTCCTTTACCCAAACGGAATTTTCTGTTTTGCTCTGTGGACTTGGCTGCTCTGACTTTGTTTTGCTTTTGCCTGATCTCAGTGTTCCGGAGTTGTCTTTGTTTGTCCGTTCGCTTGCACGTTTGGAGTCAAGCGCTTCTGCCTTGATGTTTGCTAGCCTTGACTTCTCTTCGTTTTTACGTGCCTTGGCTCATCTGGACTCCACGCTGTCAGCCTGCAGATTGGCAAGGCTCGACTCGCCCACGTTTGCGTTGGACCTTGCACTCTTGGGCTTCACTTTGTTCGCACAAAGTCTTGTCAGAATGGGACTCGCACTCTTTGTAACTCGCTGGCATCTGGTGTTAATAACATGAAATTAACCATAACTCACCCACATATTTGATTTCACTTGATGTCACTTGATTTCACTTGATTTCACTTGACTCTTTCTCGTGTGTGAACATACGGGTTTACAATGCACTAGTGTCTCGTTTGTGAGGGCCAAGGTCGTGGCAACCATTTTGAAGTGAACTTTTGAAAAATTCTCAGCTGCCCACCATCCGTTACCATAGTGCCACTCTAAGGTACTGGACCCCCTGCATCTTGGACCGCCCCTATTTGTGCATGAACCTGTCCGGCTCGGCTTGGCTCCCTCAACCTTGCAGGTTCGATGAAACTTAAAACTGATGGTCAGTTTTTCGACTAAGGGACCCTCCGAAGACGTTGAAAATGTTGAAAAGCAGGGAATGATGGGAATGTGAAAATTGTGAAATTATAGATAACTTATAGATAACCATCGAAATGGCATGCGAACTCAGAAAAGGATGATCTGGCAGATTGCAAAATGACACAGCTGTGGAGGTGAGCCGCCTGGACCTGACAACATCAGCACCTGACTTCCTTCACCTGGGTTTGCCGTGGCACCAGCGAAGATTGAGATGATGAGTGCATGTTGAGTGCATGGAGGGTGTAATGAGCTATGAATATCTATGAATCAGTGACCATTCAGTGACCATTCAGTGACCATTCAGTGACCATTTAGTGACCATTCAGTGACCATTCAGTGACCATTTAGTGACCATTCAGTGATCTCAATGTTCAGTGGTCATTTCAGAAACGGTGAGACTAAAACGGTTTGCAACGAGGTTGCTCTTTGATAAGCTGCAACGCCGTAGAGTTCAAAACGACTGACTAGAGTTAATGGAATATGGAAAAACTATGATGACTCACCATGAGTCATTGCTATTCATTTGTGAAGATAAAGCGATGATGAATACCCAGCTGATTGATGGTCAATATTAACGGCCAGGATGCTTCTGAGAAGTCTTGCCAAGTTGGGCGTTGCAACGCTGCTGCTGGACCCTGCGCTAAAATCAACACCTCTTTTTGCACACTTAAGGATCAACAAATATCAGCAGATTTCAACAGATATCAACAGGTTCAGAATGAAATGAGCTTGAGACAAATGCCTAGAAATCCTGAGAGAGAGAGAGACTGATTCTGGAAACACAGCTTGAGATGATGCGCATTTCTCATCCAAATTTCCCACAGATATCCATATCTCAATAGAAATCAGTGAAACGGTGTGACAATTTGACATAAATTGACATGACTTGACATAGTTTGACATAGCTTGACATGGTCACAGTATGTCACAGTCACATTCACATGATCTGAAAAGTGGTACACGTACAGTACACGTGGAAATCATCGCAGGATCTTCTGCATTCGGGTCTTCCTTTGTTCGCTCGAAGTGCTGCCTGCGCCGGCCCAACTGCACCCCTCTTGGGTCTCACCAGATCAGGCGACAATGGACATGGAATGGCATATAGGCACTACGGTGTACCATGGTGTTTACCATGGTAAATAGCATGGTAAATACCATGGTAAATAGCATGTGGATCGATGTGGCATATCACCAAAGTAACCACGAATTGATTCCAATGATAGCCAGCAGTTTGGTCAGCAACAGCTTCACCCAAAGAGTCACGGCACATCCCCATGGAACCCCATGGAACCCCATGGGACCCCACGACACAGGCTTTGTCTTCCTGCTGTTGGTGTGGACCTCAGAAGGCCAAGGCATGCTGGCCGAATTGCTCGTCACATTCTTGTGAGAAGAGAATCTCCAGAATGCCCACCATGATATGTCATGATATGTCATGATGTTTCATGTTGTTTCTTGAACTTACTGACACTGTACATGTCACTAATATAATACTTATATATACTAATCGAAGGAAGTTTAGAAGTGAAACTTCCGACAGTATGGACAGTTGAAAAGCAGAGGTGAGAAGAGTCAGAAGAGACAAGATCAGAAGAAGGAAGATGCAGATGCGCGAAAAGGTAGGAAAGTCGCGAAGCACTGTGTTTTTCCAATGATTTGTGGCTCCGGTGGGTCGAAAAGTAGGCTCGCTAAAGCGGCGGGTGCGGAGCCAGCTGGCCAGATGAGAGATGAAAAATTGCACGCCGTTGTGGCGCGAAGCACATTTCCAAGTCAAAATGGACAAAACACTAGAGGAGCGGACCACTTTTGGAAGTTGCGATGTCGAAAAAGTGCACGCCGTTGTGGCGCGAAGCACATTTCGAAGTCAAAATGTACAAAACACACCAGCGTCGGACCACTTTTGGAAGTTGAGATGTCGAAAAAGCGCACGCCGTTGTGGCGCGAAGCACATTTCCAAGTCAAAATGTACAAAACACACCAATGTCGGACCACTTTTGGAAGTTCCGATGTCGAAAAAGTGCACACCATTGTGGCGCGAAGCACATTTCCAAGTGAAAATGTACAAAGCACACCATTCTCGGACCACTTTTGGAGGCTCAGATGTCGACTTTCAAAAAAGTGCACGCCGTCGTGGCGCGAAGCACATTTCCAAGTCAAAATGTGCAAAACACACCATGTTCGGACCACTTTTGGAGGCTCAGATGTTGAGGTTCGAAAAAGTGCACGCCGTTGTGGCGCGAAGCACATTTCGAAGTCAAAATGTACAAAACACACCATGTTCGGACCACTTTTGGCGGTTCAGATGTTGCTTCGCTTAACTCGACTACACTACATTACACTACACTTTGCTGCACTACACTACATTACACTACATTACATTACACTACACTTCACAACACTACAGGTTACAACTACAACTACACAACTACAGTCCACTACACTCCACTACACTAAATTACACTGCACTACACTCTCTACACTACACTTCACTACATTACACGACACTACACTCCACTACACTACAAATACAACTACACCTACACAACTACACTCCACTACACTCCACTACACTACAGTACACTACACTACACTACCTTACACTACACTACACTCCACAACACTACAACTAAAACTACACAACTACACTCCACTACACTACACTACCTTACACTACATTACACTACACTAGACTCCACTACACTACACTACATTACACTACACTACACTACCTTCCACTACACTTCACGACACTACTCTACACTACACTCAACTACACTACACCTACAAGTACAACTACACTCCACTACATTACACTACACTACATTACACTGAATGACACTGCACCAAAGATAGACAGGTAGACAGCTAGACAGATAGATAGATAGATAGACAGACAGGTAGATAAGAGTGAGAGAGATCAATCGCCTTTCAGTCCAGCAGTGGCTTCGCTCTGCCATCTCTGATTCACAACAACCAATCTCTCCTATAGGTTTCCTATTTTTGAAACTTCCGCCACCGCCTTGTGCGGTACTACTGGTATATACTAATATATACTAATATATACTAATATATACTAATATATACTAATATATACTAATATATACTAATATATACTAATATATACTAATATATCACAGTGACAGTGACGCAGGACGAGAAATTGGATAGCTCAGAGCTTGCTGAGGTGTTGGACTTTGCTCACACGGCATTCTTCGTGTCACTTCGAGGTATCGCATGTCTCAACCTGGCGGTGCCTTGGTCGCCTTGGCCGCCTTGGCCTTGGTGCTCATGGACTGATTGTGACATCATTGAACAGGACTATGTAACTATGTGTGATGTACACATAGAAACTCTATATGAAACATGAAACTATATATGAAAGTGTGTTATTTCATGTTTGCCCATAAACGTTGTTCTTTGTGTTTGATGGAGTTACTGCAGTTTCTTACAGCAGTTTGGGCCGTTTGGGGATGTTGATCTTCGGAAAACTGATCATTTGGTGAAGACAAAGTCCTACGCGGCATCAAATGTGGTCAGGTCAGAAGATTCAGAACGCAGATATCCAAAGGATGGGTATATGGCTCTGGTGTAAAATCGTATCAATTGTTTTTTGAGTTTTCGAGCTCAGGGATTTCAAGACTTTGAAACTTGGATGTAGCATTAGCATGTGCCTCCCACACGAAGGTGTTGGTGCTGGATTCCTTGAGACTGGACTTCACGCTGTTGCTCCAATCTCCTGCACAAATGGGGCCGATTCTGTTGCAGCTCAGCAGAAGCCAGGTCTGTCCAGGTCTCCAGTGATTCAAATTGAAATCTGTGAATCTATGGAGTGAAATTTGTCGAAGAATTTTGGGGGTTCTCTCATAGTCTGTTCAAAGTCTGTTTTGTCGAAAACTCTTTTTTGCGAATTCTATCGAAAAATCCAAGGTTTCCGGAGGACATTCCAGGCCCAGAGGTTTCTACAGTTTCCCTTGTTGTCTGAGGTTGATGGGCTTGGCGAGACTTGGCTTTCCTGCGTTTCTTTCAGAGTATGCAGCGCTTGACCCGTTTGTGTTGTTGCATTCTTCCAGCTGACTTGGCTTCCCCTTGCTGGTTCTGGATTTCTTCCATTCAGACTTCTCTTTGCTTGTTCAACAGCATGCACGTTTGGGCAGTGTAGTCTTTGTCTTCGGCCTAGCATGCTTGGGCTTGCCATTTTCTCCTTCAGATACGGTGTCTTTAGGTCCACCGACATCCTTGCAATCTCTTAGCCACCTTGGGTCACTATTGCCCGCCTTGGATCTTATCAATCAAGGTTCGTCGCTGTTGTTGAGAAGTCTGGCATGCGTAGACTTCGCATGTTCAACCTTTGGCTTGGTTTGCGTGGGAAGTGTTTTCTCTTTGTTTGCAACAGATGTAAGCACGTTGGGCTCACCCTTGCCGTTGCGACAGATATCTCAAATGGACTCCTTAGTGTTCGCTCCAGATTTTCTGCATTTGGACTTTTTGATTTCTATGCATAGCTTCACCTGCTGCGGTTCGCCAATGGCACTTCTGCGGGCTCTGAACGTGGAGCCGTCTTCACTTCTATTGGAGCCCGCTCTCTTTGACCCACCGATGTCGCCCAGGTCTTTTGGTTGTCTCGGCTTCGCATTGCCGGCATTGGACCTTCTGCATTTGGGATTTTCGATGTCAGCGCAATGCTTCTGCCGTACTGGCCTGGCCTTGTCCGTCTTCGGCAAATTCAGTTTCGGAGAGAGTAGTATCTCTGTGCTGGGGAGGGTCATGTTTGGTCCCTCGTTGTTGGTGCAAAGCTCTAGTCACTTTGGTTCAGCTATTTCTGTCTTGGATTTCATACATGTGGACTTGGTTTTGCCACTGAGGAGTGCAACCTGCTGTAGCAGTTCAACCCCAGTTTGGGGACAAGTTTGCTTGGGTTCCAGCCTGCTGGTGTTGGATGCTGCACATATGGCGCCACCTTTGTTGCTGCAAGCATTTGTATGGTCAGCTTCGTCACTGCCTATCATCGACATGTTGAGCCTTGGCTTTCCTTTGTTTCTGCAAGGCTTTGCTTGATTTGACTCGAGCATATTTATCCACGCTTGCAGCCGCATCTCTTCTTCACTGTTGCCCCTGGATTCTGCACATACAGAGTCTTTCTCGTTGCCTCGCAGCCTTGCACGTCTTGGCTTTCCGATTTTGACCTTTGACGGTGCTTCTTCAGGCTCCCTGGTGTTGCTTCAACAGTTCGCCCGCTTGGACTTGTTTATTTCTGTTCTCGGCATGGTTTGCCTTGACCTCCTGATGTCGACATCAGAGACGATTGCACTAAGATTTTCGTTGTCTTTGCACAGCCTTTGCAGATTGGCCTCATCCCCACTTGTTCTTGATACAAGCCACCTGGGATCTTTGTCATTCCTGCAAAGCCTGGCTCATATGGGATGTTCCATGCTGTCGCTGGGCATGTCTTGCTTCGAATCTCCAACGTTTGCATTTGACTTTTTGCATCTGGGCTCCTCACTCTCCTTCAGATGCTTTGCGTGCTTGGGCTTAGGTCTGCTGGTGTTGGACCATGGGAATCTCGACCTTTCGCCCTCCTTACACAGCCTTGCACACTCAGATTCACCGTTTCCAGCCTTGACTACATCCCGGTTGGAGTCTTCCCTCTCCACATTTGATCTCGTTCCTCTTGACTTTTCATTGCCAACCCACAGTTCTGCACGGCTTGGATTGGCACTACCAGTTTCAGACCTTCTTCATCCCGAAAGTTTCCTGTTGGTCAGATCTCTGGCACACGTGGGCCCCTCCTTGTCCATTCTCAAATTAACCAGACTCGGTTTCTTTTTGTTGGTTTTCGACCATGCGAGTGTTGCCTTTTCGATGCTTTCGCACGGCGTTACTTATCTTGGCAGCGCACCTCCAGTGCTCGAACATGTTCATCTTGGGCTGTCATTGCCAGTTCAATCCCTAGCATGTTCTGATAGTTCACCTTTAGTTGTGGACTCTGTCCATTCAGAACTTTTGTTGTTGGTGCAATGTCTCAGTCATTTCGGCTCAAGTCTGTTTGTGTTTAATTTTCCCGATCCCGACCCTCTATTGTCTCCAAGGAGTTCCTTACAACTGGGCAGCATGGTTTTCTTGTTTGGCCTCGGTTGTGTTGGCAGCGTGTCCTCGTTGTCACTTGTGGACAATGTTTCTTTGGGTTTGTCCCTCTTGCTCCGAAGTGCTGCAAAGTCAGAACCTGTTGCGTTACTCTTAGGATTGACACATTTGGGACTTCCTTCACCATTGCAATCATTCGCTTGGTTGGGATTGAGCCTATTGCTTCCGGACTACGCTCACTTGGGTTCATTCGTGCTTATTCGAGGATTGGGATTTGTAGAACTTGCGTTGTCGGCCATTGGCATTGCATGTTGTGGCTTACTGGTGCCAGTTCTGGACCCTACGTGGTCGGAGCCATTCCTATCAATCAGGAGCCTTGCTTGCTCGGAGTCAACCATTTTGGTGCTGGACGCAGCGCATTTGGAACTGTCAACGCTGCTTCAAAGCTTCCAATGTTCTGACCCCACAGCGTCGGCCTTCGGCTTGTCATGTTTGGGATTTGTCTTCTTGCTCTCTGTGATTCACGCGGCAACTCTTGGAAGCTCATTGTCGGCACGGTCTTCTGTTCGTCTTGCCTCATCTGTGTCACTTCTGGATTTTGCAGCAATGGGTTCAATCTTGCTGATTCGATCCCCTGCTTGCTTGGGCCCAGCAACCTCAGCCTTTGACCTCGGACATGTTGATTTCTCCATTCTGTCGCACAGCATGGGTCAATTAGACTCCCTTTTGCTGTTGTCAAGAAGGTCATCATCAGATCCGTTGCTGTTGGCCCTTGATTATGCTGTTTTGGGATTCTTTCCATTTCTGAGGTCTTGTGTCAGGACAGATTTGGCCATGCTACTACTGGATCTGAATAATCTTGAGCTGTTGATGTTGCTGCGTGGTGTTGCGAAATCTGACAGTGCTCTGTTCGCAGTGGGCATCTCTCGACCAGGAAGTTGTTCCTCACTCTTGGTGGTTGACAGCAACAGTCTTGACTTTCCAATGCTAGTGCATTCATTTGCTTGCTTAGAACTCTTGTTGTTGGCATTTGGCTGCATGGCAACAGGCTTATTGGTGTCAATGCATTCACTCGTGTGTCCGGGTGATGACTTACTTCTTTTTGGCCTCTCCCGAATTGGCTTTGTCTTCTTACTGCTTGTAGTTGACGCTGCAACTTTGGAGCCCTCCATGTTTTCGCAACACCTTGGTCGTTTTGGATCCGTGACACTGATGTTTGATTGCGTGAGAATTGCTTTGACCATGCCTCCACAAGCACTCGCTCGGTTGGACTTCACGTTGTCACTACTCGCAAATTCCAGACCGGGACTTTTGCTCTTCATGTTTGACCACAATCTCATGGGCCCCAGCATGTCCGTGAGAAGCCTTGCACGTCTTGATGTCTTTCTTTCAGCATTGGAGTTCGCACATGTTGACAGCTTATCATTTGCGCAAAGTCTCGCTTGATCTGAAAGTGTGCTGTTGGCTGTTGGGATTTCTTGCGCGGGCCCAGTTTTCTCACCGTTTATTGCAGATAAGCTGCACATTGGTTTTTCCTTGTCAATTCAAGGGCTGGCAAGAACGGCTAGCTCTCTATTGGTCCTGGACTTTTTGCATTTGGACTTCCTGGTGTTTCTTCGAAGTTCCTCTTGTCTCAGCTCACCTTTGTCAGCCTTTGATTTTTTACATCTTGCATCTCTGCTGCTGGTTCGAAACATGGATCGCCCTGGGCCCACTTTCTCTATGTTTGGTTGTGGATGTGCAGAGCCTATCATACTTATCTGCGACTTAGCAAAGTTAGGCTTCTCGCCCTTTCCCAGAACACTTAGCCACCCAGAACCGTTCTTGCCAATCTTGTCAATGGCTCATTTGAACTCTTCTGTGTTGCTGCATGCACTCGCTTGCCCTGATTTGTTGCTGTTGTTTGCTGGATTCAATCGTGTGAGCTCAATCTTCAGCCTGTCACTAGTTGACTTTGTGTGCTTGGACTCACCAGTGCCAGTGCAGTCACCCTCACATCTAGATCTCATGCTGCTTATTTTAGATGAAACGCATGTGGGCTCGAGCCTCTCTGTGCACAGTTTCGCCCGCATGGAGTCGTCATTTTCAACGGCGGGAATTTCCAGGCTAGGCTTCGTATTCGCACTGTTGGTGTCGAATGAGATTCACACCGGATCACTCCTACTCATACGAAGCTCTGCTAAACCAGAATTTGTGGTGCCATTGACGGAAGTTGCTGCTATTGGCTCCTTTGCTTTTGCGCGCAGCTATTGTCGACCAAGCTCTTCTCTTTTGGCGCTTGGAGTGGGCAGATTGGGTTTCCCTGCATCCCTTTTCGGTGCTGCAAGTGTTGAGTTTACGCCTCTACTTCAAAGCTCCTCTCAATCAGGTTCCGCTCCGTTGATCCTGTCACTTGTAAAGCCAGACAGCTCCACGTTTGCCAGAGCTTCCGCACAGCTTGCTTTGATGTTGCCTGTGTGTGGACTTAGTTGGGCAGGCAGTATTTTCAGCCTCTCTGTCATAGATGATACACACATTGGATCACTTTTGCCACTGCAATCGTTCGCACGCCTGGGATTTAATTTGTTTGTCCTTGACAGCAGCTTCCTGGGATTTGTGTTGCCAGTGAGAAGCTACACACAAGTGGCATTCCCTTTGCTGCTTTTCGGTTTGGCTCGGCTGGGCTTTGTGTTCTCTCTATTTCTGGTGGATGCCGCCCATTTTGACTTTTTGCCGTTGGTTCACAGTTTCCTATGCCTCAGCCTGGTGCTTTTGGTCCTGGATACCGCAAATATGGACTCATCCGTTTCGTTGCGTTCTTCCAGTCATCTTGAAGTTTCATCACCAGCCCTGAGCTCTACAGGTGTTGACAGTTTGATGTTGGTGCGGCAGCTCGCTTGTTCCGAATCTGGTTTTCTTGTGCTTGGCATGAGCTGAATTGGATTTTGCTTCACTCTCTTTCTTCTGGATAGATGCATTACAGATCCACCCTTGCCAGCTCACAGTCTTGCCAGCATTGGTTTGGCCATCTTGACTTTGGAGTACATTGCAATGGACCTGTTGGTGTCAACGCAAAGCCTTGCGCGACCTGGTTTGTTTGTGCTTACTTTGACAATGGGCCATTTGGGTTTGCTCGTGTCATCGCATAGTCTTGCAAGGCTAGAGCTGTCACTCCTGACCATTGGCCGCTCAAGCTTGGGATTGGTCTTCGTTCTGTTTGTGATTGATGGTTGTGAATTAGAGCCAAGCCTTTCAATCAGGTCATTCACCCGAATGGACTTGGCACTGCTTGTGTTGGATTTTTTGCACCTCGAATCATTGTCTTCCACCAGGTCTTTTGCCCGGCCTGAATCGGCCGTAAGTTTGATGGGCACTGGCCTGGGTAAGCTGGACTTCTCACTGCCAGCGTTTGATCTTGCAGACTTTGACTTGGCCTTGTCCCTCAGATCCTTTTCGTACCTCGGCTTCCCTATCTTTGCACTAGACTACGTAAAGCTAGGTTTCTCCCTGTCATTGCATAGCGTTGCCAGGGGAGACTCAGTGTCGTTGGCCTCTGGCTTGATGTGGTCAGGCTCCTTCTTCAGCTTGAGTGTTGTAGATACCACAAGGACGGAGTCATTCCCTTCTCTACAATCTTTCAGCCACATTGATTCCGCTCTTCCAGTGTGCGACTTTCACATGCTTGATTTGTCAACATTTTCACATGACATTGCTTGCTTCGGATTTCTACTTCCTATATCGGGTCTGAGTTGCTCAGGTTTTGTGTTCGTTTTGTCGTTGGTCGATTGCGGACATTTGGGCTTTCCACTGCCAGTCAGGTCGTTTATCCACCCAGAGTCCTTGCTGTTTATTCTTGATCACACAAATTTTGAACCATTTCTGTTGCCACAATCCATAGCTCACCTCGATTCGTTTGTGTTTCTTATGGCACTGGCAAAACCTGGATCTCCGATCCTCGCTTTCGATTGCGCGGTGTCGGGCTCAACGTTATCACTTCGGAGTCTCGCTTGCTTCGATTTGCTGATCCTGCTGTTGGACGCATCTACACTGGGTTTGTTGACGTTTGTGCACTCCTACTCTCACATGGGATTTCGACTTCCAGCTATTGGACTCACCAGAACAGGAAGCGTTTTTGCACTCTCACTCATGGGGCCAGTTCATGTGGAACCATTGTCATTCATCAGGAGCCTTGCTCGCCCAGACAGCTACATGCTGGCCTTGGAATTCACGAAGTCGGACTTCCTCGCTTCGCTGCGTGATGTGATTCACTCGGGCTCCGCTCTCAGTTGCTTCGGTTTGACCAGAGTGGGCTTCGTATTCGCCTTGTCAGTGACAGATGCCGCTCACATGGACTTGCCGTTGTTGGCCCAAAGCCTCTCTCACATCGCCTTCTTGACTTTGACCTGTGACTTCAGTAGCGTCGGCCTAGCCTTGTTTTCAAAGAATCTTGGTCGACTGAGCTCTAATTTGTTTGTGATGGGCATGGCATGCATTGCATCCTCCCTACTACTCTTCTGTGGCATGCAGGTTGGTTTTCCAGTGTTTGTTCAAAGTTTTACTCATTCAGCATTGGCCCCTTTCGCCTGTGGCTTTGAGCATTTTGATTTCTTTCCGTTGCCTCGAAACTCTGCCCAGTCCGAAAGCACGCTGTTGGTCTTCGGTTTGACATGCGTCGGCTTTGTATCCTCGCTCTCACTCTTTGACTCGTACACCATGGACTTGAGCATGTTCTTGAGAGGTCTCGTAAGGTTCGAATCGGTGGTTTCGCCATTGGACTTTTTGCATTTGGGAAGTTCGCTATTTCTCAGACAAGTGGTTTGATCTGACTTGAGTGTTTTGATGGTTGGAATCAGCTGCATCAGCAGCCTGTACTTGTTGCCAGTCTTTGGCTTTACTCATTTAGCTTCAACACTTCCTGCAAGAAGTCTCGTTCATCTGGAACTGGCATTGTCGGTGTTGGACTCTTTGCATCCAGGATCCACCACCTTTGTGAGGTCTTCCACTCAGCTGGCTCCAGCTATGCCAATCATCCAGTCCGGAAAAATCGGAGCTGTTACACCAACTTTGGACACGATTCAGATGGAATCGATCCCATTTGCACAAAGCTTTGCTTGTCTTGACTCCGTGTCATTTGCATTGACTGTCGCAGCTATGGACTCTTCAATGTCGATACAAGGTTTCACTCAACCAGCCTCGTCAACTCTGATTCCGGGCATCAACCAGCTGGGCTCGATGTATACACTCTTTTTGATTGATGTGTCATACCTGGGTTCATTTTTGTTTGTGCAATCACCGGTGCGACCAGGCCTATGTATGTCACCCCCTGGAACTGCTTACATGGGTCCTTTGCCGTCACCTCATTCGTTTGCACGTTTGGGTTCCCCAGCGTTCGCTGTCCACTTCCCGCGGGTGGGTTTTTCTTTATCATCACAAAAATTCGCTAGAGTCGAATTCCTGTTGTTTGTTTATCGCTTCACAACCTTCGATTTCAGCCTGTCGGTGTTTGACTTTGCCCATTCTGGCTTGTCTGTGTTGTCACACGGCGTTGCACGACTTGGACTCCTGCTATCTATTCTTGACGCAACTCACATCGACCTGTTGATGCCCCTGCAACAACTTATTCACTTGGGAAGTGCAGTGAGCATATTTGGCCAGAACCGAATTGACTCACTCTTCGCGCTGCCACTGGCAGATTACGCTTCCGGTGGCTCGTCCACGTTTGTGCGAAGCTTTGCCCAATTAGGCTTGACACTCTCTGTGTCTGATTCCAGCAAATGTGGCTTTACGACCCCGTTGCAAAGTGTAGCGCAATCAGAGCTTTGTTTGCCAGCATTTAGCTTCTGCAAGTTCGACTACGCACAACAGATGTCTGTGGTAAACTACGTGATTATGGGTTCCTTCGTTTTGTTAAAAAGTTTCGCCTACATCGGCTTAGCCGCTTCAGTGCTGGATCTCAGCCAAGTTGGTCTGGCTCTGTCACTCCAAGCTCTTGGTCGCGTTGCACCATCGACGTTTACCATTGGCCTGGCTCGATGTGACTTTTCTCTGTTCGCTTTTGGTGCAATTCCTGTAGAAAGTTTGCCGTCCTTAAGGAGTCTCGCATGTTTAGAGTCTCCAACCTCCGCCATATTTGTTGGACACCCAGGGTCGAGCATGTTTCTGCGCAGCTTTGCTAAAGCCGATCCAATGATGTTGGCACCTGGAATTGCTCGCCTTGAATTGGTCTCCTTGCTTCCATTGATGCAATGCACTACACTTGGTTCTTCATCACTTGTGCATAGCTCCACTTGTTGCGACTCCGCAGTCTTGGTCTTGGATTTCTTGCACCTTGACTTTGCGTCCTTTGTGAGATCAATGATATGTACTGGCCTGGCACAATTTATCTTTGGACTTTCGCGTCTGGGATTGCTATCCTCGCCATCTCTCGTCAGTAGTTCTTACTTGGACTTTGTGGTTTTGTTAAGATCTTTTGCATATCTAGATTTTGTGCTGTCGGCACCGGAACCTACTCATATGGGCTTGCTTTTGCTGTTACATACTGCAGCACGCTCGGGCCCAGCTGCATTAGTTTTGAGAAGAACCTGGGCAGGATCTCCATCGCCTGCTTTGGAGTTTGCCAATCCCGAACTCTTTCCGTCCCTCCAATCCTCCGCTCAGCTGGATCCTGCACCTTTGGTAATTGGGATGACCGTTCTGGGCTTTTCAACATTTGCGAAGTCCTTGATAGGTTTGGGCTTGCTAGTGTTTGTGCTGGGCTCAACTTGTTTGGGCTTGTGCTCCTTGCCATCAGTGCTTGACAAATGCCACCTTGGTTTGTTTTTGCTCATTCAAGATCTTACAAGATGTGAACCAGCCCTCTTAGTATTTGATTTCTTACACCTCGACTTCCCGCTGTCAGTGCGATCACTTTCCGGCACTGGCTTGATTTTGCTGATCACTGGCATTGCCCGAATTGACTCAGTGTTCTCCCTGCTGCTGATGGATGCCGGTTTCCTGGGACCTTTGGTGTTGCTTCAAAGCTGCTCCTGGCCAGATCCATTGATATTTGCTCCCGATCTGGCGCATCTAGGATCAACTCTTTTACTCCAAAGCATGAGCTGCATAAGTTTCACCTTGTTGATCTTCTCCATAGCAAGAACAGCCTTCTCAGTGCTGCTTTTTGACTGTGTTGCTGTTGACCTCTCCTTGTTTACGCGAAGTCTCTCAAAGCTTGCATCATGCATCCTGGTTCTGGAATCTGTTTCCCTAGGCTCTTCCTTGCCCTCGCAACAACATGCCAGAGGTGACTTGACATTGTTGGTTTTCGGTTTGACCTGAGCAGGTTTCGTATCCTTGCTGCTAGCTTCGGATGATGTGAACTTGGGATTCTCTCTTCCAGTGCAAGGTCCAGCTCATTTGGGCTTTGTGGTGCTGGTTCTTGACTCCTTGCATCTAGACAGCGCACTGTTTCTGCAGTCCCCCTCTTGTTCAGGCCTCCTAGTGTCAATTTTCTCATCCTTACGCTCTGGTTTGTCAGTGCTGGCATCCGGGGAGTCGAACGTCGCATCGCCTCTGTTTTCCCGGAGCTCCTCCAAACTTGATTTCGCTCTTTTAGTGATGGATTCCGTCCAAATTGGCTTGTCGTCATTACCAAGGTCCTCTAACTGACTGGACTTTGTTTTGTCACTAGTAGGCTTGAGTCGCCTGGGCTTGGTGTTCTTTCTGTTTGTGGTGGACGTGACCTTCTCAGGTTTGCTGGTGCTGCTGAGGAGTTTCGGCCATATGGACCTGCCACTTCTGGTCTTGGACAATGCTGCTCTTGAGCCATCTCCATCTTTGCGCTCTCTTGCCTAACTTGATTCCACAGCGCCTGTTCTTGGACTAGCATGCGTGGACAGTGTGTTCTTCATGTTGCTCTTTGATGTGACCACCATTGAATCCACACTTTCCTCACACAGTTTCGCTTGTATGGGTTTGTTCCTGTTGATTTTGAACATGATGAAAGTTGGCAGCATATTTTCACTTCGATCATACTTGCGCTTAGATCTCACCGTCTCAGTCTCTGGTATTAATTGACTGGGCTCAGTGTTTGCTATGTTTGTGATAGACACTGTTCGGTCAGGCTCCGCCATCTTGGTCAGGAGTGTCCTACGTGCAGAAGTCGCACTTTTCGCATTGGATCCTTCGCAGGCAGAGTTGTTCTCGTTTTTGAGGCAATTTGGACAACTGGGTTTTCTCCTGTCGCCTTGTGCTTTTGGCAGTTTAGAGTCAAGCACCTCTGTCTTCGATACAGCTCTTCCAGGATTGATTCTGCTGCCAAAGAGTTCTGCCCGCTCAGAATTGTTGTTGTCAGTCCCCGATCATGCTTCTGTTGGCAGTTCGCTGCTTTCAAGAGACCTTGGTTGTTCTGATTCCACGTTATTTGTCTTCGGATTGACTTGGTCAGGACCTGTTTTCGCCCTGCTTCTCACAGATTCGTGCCAAATTGACCTGACCCCTCTGTTGCATAGCTTCGCACGTCTCGAGTTTTCTGCATTGATTTTGCTAACTTCGAGTCTTGGTCTCTTGATGTCTCTGAGATCACTTGCACGTTTGGGCTTTTCTCCGTCCGTCTTGAACTTTGTCAAGGTTGGGAGCTTCATGTCAGCTAGGAGCCCTGGATGCTTGGGTTCACCAACATCGTCCTTGGGCATGATTTGCATTGGTTTCATAATCTTCCTTTCGGTCTTGGACTTTTTGCATTTGGACTTCTCGCTCTTTTCAAGAAGCCTCGGGAGGCTAGGATTCGTGGTTTTGCCCTTAGAAACATCATGCTTGGACTTGCTCCTTTCCTCACGATCCCTCGCTCACTCAGGGTTTCAATTATTTATACTGGATGCGAAGGCCATGGGGCTATCCTTGTCCTTGCATTCGTTTGCTCACTTGGGTCTCACCATGTCAATCTTTGGTGTTGCTTGTTCAGACTTTGTTTTCTTGTTATCTGTGGTAGACGCCAGCTCTCTCGGACCCTCCTTGCCCTCGCGTTCCTTGATCAGATGTGACTTCGCATTGTTCGCTTTTGACTTTCTGTGCTCAGGAAGTTCACTGCTAGCTCGGAGCTTTACGTGTCTCGAACCTCTGCTTTTCGTGATGGACTTTCCTCAGTTTGGCCTCTTCCTTTTTATGCAAAGCCCTGCGCAAACAGGCCCTGCACTACTATCACCTGGCATTAGCCGAATTGGCTTTGTGTTCTTGCTTTTCGTACTTGGAGTTGCAACTCTTGGATCAGTGCTTTTGCCTCAGTCGTTTGCTCATCTAGGACTCGTCTTGCCGGCGGTCGAAGCAGGGCTATTTGGACCCTTGCTGTTGCTACATTCCATGTCTCATTTGGAAGCAACAGCATTTCTCTTGGGCGTCAGCTGTTTCGATCTTGCTGTTTCTCCATTTGATGCGGCAACATCAGATCCTACGCTGCTTGCAAGGAGTCCTGCCTGCCTTGGCTTTGCAATGTTTGCATTGGAGAGCGCATCCCTGGACCTTTCCACGTTACTCCAATCCTATACACGATTAGAGCTGATTGCACTGGTATTGGGCTTGACAAGACTTGGGCCAATGTTCTTTTTGCCTATCATAGACTGTGCAAATCTGGAGAGTTTCATGTCTTCGCAATACTCTTCTCACTTGGGCATTTCTTTGCCTATTTTGGGGGCAAAGCACCTTGGATTCCTGGTTTTGCTGAAAAATCTTGCACATCCAGATTTGGCACCATTTTTGCTCGGATGCCAGCGCATCGATTCAGCCATTTCCCCCTTTGACTATGCTCATGTGGACTTCCTTCTGTCCTTGCAAAGCTTCAGTTGCCTGTCTAGTTTTCTGTTGGTTTTGGACAGCTATCACCTTGAGCTTTTGATTCCTTTCCAAAGTTCCGTCCAATTGGGTTTTCTGCCATTTTCAGTGGGATTGGCTCGAGTCGGCTTTGTTTTCGTCCTGTTGATTGTTGATGTTGCACAACCGGAACCAGTGATGTTTCTTAGAGGCCTTGGCCGTTTGGGCTTCGCAGTACTTGCTCCAGAACATCAAAGGATGGAAAGTCCATTGTTTCCACGTGGTTCCGCTCAACTGTCCTTCACCTTGTCAACCATTCGCACTGCACAGCTGGAATTGCCTCCATTCGTTTTCGACGCTCCTCTGATTGACCTGCTGATGTTCTTGCGATCGCTTGTATACCTTGGCTCCTCTGTGTTCGTACCCAACCTCGGTCACGTTGGACTCCCGCCTTTCCTGCGAGGCTTCATACATTTGGCACTGGGATTGTCGGTTTATGGAAAAACACAACTAGAACTCATGGTATTTGTACTTGACAGGATGACAGTAGATTTTTTGTCATCTTTGAGGTCGTTTGCACGTCCCGGCTCCTTTGTACTGCTCCTGGGCTTTGCTCACGTGGGCTCCCTGATGTTTCCGCAAAGCTTTGCCTGCTTGGAAAGTTCATCATCCGTTTTTGATTTCGTGTCCATTGGCTCCATGTTGTTGATCCGTTCATTCGCCTGTATGGATTTGACACTCTTAGTGGCAGGCGTGACATGTGCAGGATTTGTGTTTGCACTGTTTGTATTTAACACTGTTCACATGGATTTCTTGCTGTTCTTGCAATCTTCCGCTCATTTGGCTTTGGCCATTTCAATCCTTGAATTTGGTAACATCGAACCTGCCACGTTTCTGCAACAACTTGCTCGTCCAGCATCGATGCTGTTGGCACTTGGCGTTGGTCGGGTGGGAAGTTTTCTGCTGGTGTTTGATGTGAGTTCCCCGGGAAGTTTGCTGTCATTGCGATCTCTCAGCCAGCTTGACCTGTCTATGTTTGCATCCGGATTTACTCATCTAGGTCCGCCACTCTTGTTCCAACAGCTTACACGTTTCGGCTCATTGATGCCTTTGCCAGGCCTTTGCCGCTTTGGATATACTACACAAGTCAGTGTTCTCGGAGAGGTCAATCTGGGCTCATTGCTTTCACTTCAATCATTTGCTCAACTGGGTTTGAGCCTGTCGGTACCGCATGAGGTGCATTCAGATCTCTCATTGTTGCCACGAAACTTAGCCCATCCAGGCTTTCCACCTTCTTTGTCTGGGCTCACTCGACTGGGTTTTTTCTTGCTGTCAGGTGGAGTGGGGGCTATTGGTCCAGTTCTGTCATCACAAAGCCACGCCTGGCTTAGCCCAGCCTTTTCAGCCTGCTATTCAGCCATGCTGGGTTCCCCACTTCTGTTGCATCAATTGGCAAGAGCAGAGTTCACGCTTTTTGCGTGTGGAATACTGCGGGCCAACTCAAGTCTGTTTGTGTTCGAACACGCCAAGCTTGACCTACCACTTCTCCTGCAAAGCTTTTCGTGCATAGGACTGCCATCGTTGGTGCTCAGTTTTGCAGACATGGACCTCCCACTGTTACTGCAAGATCCAGCATGTCTCGGCTTGATTTCGTCCATTTCTGGAATGTCGCAATTTGGCTCCGCATTTTCTCTCTCAGTGACCGGTAGCTCTTCTTTTGATTCTACAGTATTCGCAAGAAGCTTCGCCTGTCCGGGCTCAGCACTTTCAGCCTGCGACTACACTGCTCTCGGGTCATTTTTGTTTCCAAAAGGTTTTGTTCGTGCGGGTTCATCTTTATTTGTGTCTGGTACTGCCCGAATGGGTTTTTGCACGTCATTGTTTGACTGCGTACATGTGGAATTGAGTTTGCTGCTGCAAAGCTTCAGTCATCCCGGTTTTCCAATTTTGCCTCTTGGAATGAGCTTTTCAGACTTTTCTCCATTGCCAAGGAGCTTCAGCTACTTAGACTCTGCAATTCCAATATGTGAAGTCACTTACATTGACTTTCCGATGTTTTTGCAACAACTGACCTGATTGGCTTCACCTCTGTTTGTGTTTGGCATTGTTTGCCAAGACTTTTTGCTGCTGGTGTCAGATCACGCACTATCAGATTTTCCGCTGCTGGTCCAAAGTCTTGCATGACCCGACAGCATGTCGTTGGTGCTCAACTACGGCGCAATTGGTTCATGTTTGCCTCTCCAACAGTTTACACGACCTGACAGTTTCCTGTTTGGATATGGAAGAGTAATCCTGGGATCTTCTTCACTTGCCTGTGACTGTGCACATTTGGGTCTCGCATTGTTCCTTCACAGCTTTTCTCACCTGGCCCTCTCAGCCTTTGTGTCAGACGCTGCAAGGTGTGGCCCACTTCTGTCTATTCATAGCTCCGTGTGACTTGGTTTTGCCCTCTCTCCATTGGAGATGACTTGTTGCATGAGCTCATTGTCTTTGAGGTCTTTTGCACATCCTGACCCTTCACTGTTGGTCTTCGACTTTGGCCAAGCAGAACCGTTCGTGTTGTTAAAGCGTTTTGTTCAGCTCGACTTGCTACTTCTTGTTGCCGGAGTTGCATGCATTGGCTTTTCACCGCTGGCCTCTGACCCCTCCCAGTTTGGACTCTCATCGTCTCTTCACTCCTTTGCTCGCTTGGACTTTTCTCCCTTGACATCGGGCTTTGCAGCGGTAGGTTCTTTGCTGTTATCGCAAAG
>CAMXCT020000059.1:6455-81455 GCA_947184155.2 Cladocopium goreaui | reverse complement strand
GTTTAGCAGGAAGCTCTAGGGCCTTTTTCCGGTTTCCCCAACATTCTTGTGGGTCGATGCTTGGATGTGGTTCTACCCATGGTTCATCCACCATTGGGTCCAGCTGACGCTGTCAACTCTCAGGGGCTTTTCGCACATGGATTCGTTGATTCCATTGCAACAGATGGTCCACTTGGGCTCTTCTTCGTCAGTGCTTAGACCGGTCCAGGCGACGGTTTGGGGGCGTCTCCCTAAATGTATCTTTGAAGATTTTTCAATTTGATTCATTGTGATTCATTGCAAATTGATCTGGGGCAAAGAACAAGAAAAGCGAGAGCCACAGGTTGGACTTTCAATGTTTGCGTTTGACCTCGCGACTTCAGGCCTTGCCAGGGAAATCTTGTAAAACGGAAAAGTTTGTTCGGAGAAATTTGGCGACGTGTTTAATATGTTGTGGTTCTCAAACGTTAGGACTGCACACGGAGGTTGACACGCCCTGATTTGGTTCTCAATATCCTGAATAGAGAGAAGATTCTCGCAGTTGAACAGTCAAACAAAGTATCACGGCATATCACAGTGACGAAATTGCCACATGTCAAGTGATGTCAAGTGATGTCAAGTGTGACCGTCGGATGTCTGAGGTCGATCTCAGTGTGTTTCCAACATGCCAATTTCATGTCGATAGCGTGACAAAAATCACGAAATGATCATTGTCATACGATGTACGTCATTTGAGTCATTTGATTTAGCAATTTAGCACACTAAAGATCGCTATAAGATCGCTAAAGGGTCTCCAAGGGTCTCCTTGGTTCCCGCTGGAGAGTTCCCCTGTCAGAGTTCCTGAGAGGCTTGGCATTGTCGTTCAGATCTAGGGGTCGTTTGGGCTTCGTCCCTTCACCATTTGACATGGCTAAGTCGGGAGCTGAAAGACTGAGATACTGACGACAGAGACCAAGGGCTCAATGTCTTCAATGATGAAATATATTGAATGTTTGTGTTCGTGGTGAATCATGTACCTGTAGATATTTAAAAAATGATTCAATCCTGTAAAACTTTATACGGTCATACATATTTCGATATGGTCAAATATATGTATATATATACATATATCATTTATTAATTTTATCATTATTGTAGTTTGCCTGTATGCTGATTTCATCATATTTCAAGTGTAGGGTTAAGCTGTGAATATTTCGATTTTCGCCAAGGCTTGGACTGCTTGCATCTTCGAGAAACTTCGCAAAACCGGATTCGATGTCATCGGCGATCGAGAGGGCACGTGACCTGACGACCGCCCTTAATCGACGTGTTGCCGAATTCTGCAAGGGAAGATCATATAAGAATTATATATGAGGCAATAAAATATGATCAAATATGATCAAATGATATAAAATGTTCTTAGATGTTATCCTTGTCTTAAATGAGTCATTGAACTTCTCCCAACTGTGGTCGTTACAGGATAAGGGACCGGGAGAGGCGCCCTGAAAATGTTGGCATCCTCCAAGGCTCAGAAGTGTCGCTGTTCGCACTTGACTTCCTGCACTTGGGATTCACCTTGCTGCTGCATAGCGCCTTGGCGAATCAAAAATCCCATGGGATTTTGCGACTTTTTTGGGTGTTCCAAAAAATGATCATAAATCCATTGATCGATGATATTTATGGCAGTTAATGGTTGTTCATGAAGTGCCGTTTAGGTTTTTCTTGGGGAGATCAGTTTGCTGTGTTGGTGTGTGGATTCCCAAAAGATGGCACAGAATCTCGGAATCTCACATGTTGACATGATAAGTGGATCTGGTAGAGACCTGGTATGGATAGGATGACAATTCGGTGACATTCCCCTCTTTGGATTTTGCGTGCCGCGTGTGCCTGAGGTCCTGCAGATCTCGGTTTCACGGCATCTGTTCTGTCCTTCGGTCATCTTGAATCACCGCTGTTGTTGCGAAGCTTTGCATGGCCGGGGCCAACAATCTCCGCATGTGGCTTTGGTGATCTCGGACCATCTTTGCTTCCCCAAAGTTCTGCATATGCAGAATCTGCTCTCCCTTTCAGTGGCATCACATGAATGGGATTTCTCATGTCAGTCTTTGATAAAGCACTGTCTGGATCTCTACCGTTCTTGCAATCGTTTGCACGGCCTTGCTTCGTGGCTTCAATCTTCGACGCGTCCAGAACAGAACCACCAATGTCTTTGCGCCGCCTTTGTCAGTTAGAATTTCCTATGTTGACCTTTGGAGCAAGCTGGTTAGCATCATTTGTCTTGGTGTTTGATAGCTCACACACTGATTCCCCACCTTTGCTTCAATCTTCCGCGTGACTTGATTCGGCCCTTCCAATCGTCCAATTCTCTCACCTAGGCCTTCCAGCACTCCTCCGCAGCTTTGCATGCCTCGGGTCTTCGATGTTTTTCCTCTCTCTGTGTCGATCAGGTTCGCTGACTTCCGCATTTGATGCTGGCCATTTTAGTTTCTCATCACCAGCAAAAAGTTTTGCACAACCTGAACCTGCACTTTTAGTGCCTCGCAGTGTTTCCACTGGTCCCGTGATGTCAATACAAAGCCATGCACGACTGGAACCAGCTCTCTCACTGTTCGAGGTTTCGACACCTGGCTTGCCAACATTGCTGCAGTGTTCCGCATGACTTGAATCGGCTGCCTTTGTTCTGGATGCGGCGAAATCCGACCTATCCTCATCACTGAGATCTTTCACCAAGTTGGGACTTTTGCTTTTTGTGATGCGCTTGTCTCGCATGGGACCAGGTCCGCCAGTGTTTGATTTCCTGCACTTGGGTCCTACAACCTTTCTGCAATCCTTTGCTCACTTGGGCTTCATGACATTTGTGATGGACTTTATGACAGTAGGATTTCCTCCATCAATAAGGAGCCTTACATGGATGGGCCTCGCAATGTCCATCCATGGGGACTGTTTCCAGGAGGCAATGAGCGGAATGTCCGTGATCGGATGGAGTAAGCTAGACCCATCGCTTTCATCACAAAGCTTTGCACAACTGGGTCCATCATTGTTGATACTCATGTTTGCACATTGTGGCTTGAGTCCATCACTGCAAAGTCTCGCACGTCTCGAATTGTCTTTGCCGGCTTCTGGCTTGTCCCGCACGGGTTCGTTTGTGCTAGTGTTCGACCATGCCTATATGGGACTAATCGTGTCTGCCCGATCATTCGCCCACCCTGGATTCGCGTCCCCATCAGTGAGTTTTGCGTCCCTAGACTTGTCCATGTTGCTGAGGAGCCTTGCTCACTTAGGTCTTCCACTGTTCACATTTGATGCAGCCAACTCTGGATTTTCTGTTTTGCTGCAACAGTTTGCCAAGCCCGGACCAGCACTTTTGACCTCTGGCATCTCTTGACTAGAGCTGACATTGTCGGCGTTTGATGCATCACTCTTGGCAAGTTTCATGTCCTTGAGGAGTTTTGCCCATTTGGGACCATTCTTGTTTACATCAGATGCAGGGCACCTCGAGCTTCCAGTGTCACTTCGCAATTTCGCGTGTCTTGAGCTCTTGCCATTTGTTTCGGGATTGGGGTGTCTTGGCCCAGTTGTGTTCCTATCCGAGGCAGTCCATACTGAAAGTCCCATGTTCCTGCAACAACCCTCTCAACTCGAGCTGAGCCTTCCAATTCTAGATCTCAACTACTTTGCGTCCTCGCTACCTGTTCGATCACTTGCCCGCTGCGGACTGGTGATGTCAATCTCTAGGTACGCAGACACGGGCTTTACATTGTTTCTAAGGGCATTGGTTTGTCTCGGCCCTGCCCTCTCAATGGTACAGATCAGTCGAATGGGTTTGTTTTTGTCGCTCTTTGGCAGTGTCACAACAGGATTTTCACCCTCGTTACAAAGCTGCGCAAGGCCTGGATTTGCCGTATCTACCATGGACTTTGGACATGCAGACCTTCCAACATCTCTGAGGTCTTTCAGCTGTCCAGGCCTTCTGCCATCAACTTTGAGAATTGCCAACATCGGGAGCACCACACCACTGAGATCTGCTGTGCAACCAGGACTGATGCTGTTGGCACTGGGGATGACTCGCGTAGAATCCCATATCTCAGCGTTTGATGCAACGCAGACAGAACTGCTTCTGTCAATGCGATCACCTGCCCGTCTTGATTTGGCCGTGTTGGTATTGTGTGCAACGCAGGTAGGCAGTGCAATCCCCCTGCGAAGCTTGGTTTGTCCAGAAAGTTCTCTTTTTGTGGTTGGCTTGCCTCGAGTGGGTCCTGCACTTTCAATCTTCGAATATGGTCTTGTGGACTCTTCAGCGTCGTCACGAAGCTCTGCACAACCGGACTTCGCAATTTCTTCGCTGGACTTTGCTGCAGTGGAACCGTTGTTGCTCTCACATTCGTTCGGACACCCTGAATTGCTCGTTTTTTCACTTGGCTTCTGTCACATCGGATCGTTGTTGTTTTTGAGATCTCATAGCTATCCGGGCTTTATGCTGCTGGCCTTCGGCACCACAGCCATGGACTCACCGGCATCCGCATTTGATTTCTTGCATTTGGGCTTCAATCCATTCATTCATAGCTTCAGTCAAGTGGATTTTTTGCTTTTTGTCCTGGACTTGTGGCACTTTGGCTTCCTGCTTCTCTTGAAGAGTTTCTGCAGACCTGAACTGAATCCGTTCGTGTGTGGAGTTGTGAGGCAAGGCTTTTTTCTTTTTCTTCTGGACAGTGCCTTCCTTGGATTGACAGCTTCTGTCCAAAGCTTTGTGTGCTCTGTACTTGCCGTCTTGACATTTGACGCAGCTTATTTGGAATTGTCGCTCTTTGTACAAAGCTTTACATGTCCAGATCTTGCCCTGCTGGTGTTTGACTTCGCAGCCGTGGACCCACCTACTTCATTGCATTCCTTCGTTCGACCAGAAATAGCTTCACCCGTCCCAAGCCTTTGTCGCCTAGGCTTCAGCATGCCTATTTCCGACAATGCGAAATTGGAATTTTCGCCGTTCTCGCAATCCCTTGCCCGTCTCGACTTTGCAGTGTTGGTTTCAGACTTTTCCTTTGCTGGCTTACTTATGTTCTTGCGGAGCCTATCTCATTCCGGAAGTCCAATTCTTACATTTATGATTGGCAGAGCGGGTTTTCCTGTCTTGGTGTTTGACGCAGCCACCCTGGGTAGTTTCGTTTCTGCGCGAAGCTCGGCTCATCCAGGGCTCGTTGTTTTTCTGTTAGAAAGCTCTTATTTGGACAGCTTCACATTGATCAGATCTTTCGCATGCCTTGACTTTTCGCTCCTTGCACCCCGTGAGGCTCACTTGGGGTTTTCCCTGTCGCTGCAATCCCCCTCAAAGGCAGACTCTGCACTTTTGGTCTGTGGAATGCCCCGACTAGAGTCATTGCTGTTTCTGTTTGATGCAAATCGTGCAGGATCCCCGCCCTTGTTGCAAAGTCTTGCTTGCCCGGACAGTCCACTGTTTACACTTGACTATGGACACCCAGGCTTTCCTGCGTCCCTTCAGGAATTCAGTCGAATCGGTTCGTTGCTGTTTGCTTCTGGCTTGTCTTGTTCTGAGTTTCTCCCATTGGTCTTTGACTTTTTACATTTGGGCTTCAGCCTTTCATCGCGAAGTCCTGCTCAGCTCAACTCTGCAACGTCAGTGTTTGAATTCTCACATCCAGGACCTTTGTCGTTGGTCCAATCACTTGCACGATTGGACTCCGTCGCTTCCGTGTTTGATCTTGTGAACTTGGGATTTTCGACACCTGCCAGGCCAGGGTGGAAGTGGTGATTGATGGTGATTGATGGTGATTGGTTTCAGGTGTTTACAGATGGGGTCAACAAATTCTGTGTTTTCATGGAAGTGATGAGAGAACTGATGGGATGGCTGAGGATTTGAGTGCTCTTCCTGGGGTCTGAACAGATGTCCGACGTTTGAACATGCCAAATGTGTACAATTTATAAATACAGACATACAGACATACATACATACATCAAATTGTATAAATAATCATACATGATTGATCTATTTTTTTCAAAAAAGTGCTTTGTCCTTGAGAAGACATCACTGACAACACTGCAGTTCAGTCGAGCTGATTTGAGCGGTGCCAGGTCATCCTTACGCGTCGGAAATACGATTTCTTGCGTTGGGGGCCACAGCTTTGATGTAAGTTGTCTTTGTTTGTTGATACGAAAAATGTAGTAATGTATGATGTTTATATATTTTTATGTTGCCTTAAATGTAATAATCCATAATAATCCCTAGCTATCTTTAATGAGATTGTCTGCGGAATCTCAGGCTTCATTTGGATTGGACGCATGTTGGAATTGCATGCGGTCGCAGCTGGCTGTCTTGGGATCATTAGCTATTTTCCAGTCATTTGAATTGACTGTCATGTTATGGTTTGAATCGTTTCAGATCTTATGTTTTATATGTTTCCCTACTTTTGGACTGATTTTAGGATGAATTGTCGTAGATACGACACATAACGAGTAAAGTGCGAAGATCACCCCTTCCCCATCCCCATGTTCCATGTTACCACAATGCACAACTGCATGTATTTGTATGTGTTGTGCGAGACTGCAAGAAGAAATTGTTACTAATTTTTAGATTCAGCAGAACAATGTGCCGAAATTCGCAGAATGCAATTCGTACAATGGCCATCAATGATCACTGAAATTCATGAAATTCCCATTGAAATTCTTTGAAGTCCATGAAATTCCCATTGAAATTGTGAAGGAATCCAAAGGATATCCAAAGGATATCCAAAGGAATCCAAGGCTTGAAATTTCTCGAAGCATTGGGACATAAAAAAGGGCCATTTTGGGAGGCGATGGAAGTGAACTTCGGCAGTCGAACTTCTCTCTGTGGATTGGCAACTGTTCCTTGGAGCGGACGAAGTAGACACGCTGGCATAGGATTTAGAAGCGAAATAGATGTAGATAGTATGTCATGCCCATACCACAGAGCTTTACACTGTAGATTTGAGACGTGTGATAAAGACAAAGCATTTGAAGTTTCAGGCAAAGTTTCAACCTTTGAAGATACAAAGATCGTACAGACATGTACATGCGGGGTTGGACAATGCTGGAATTTGAGAAACCTGAATAACCAAGGCTTGTTGAAAATGTTCCACTCAGCAAAAATGTTCTGGATGTGTCTTTACAGTTGAGGGGAAAGCTTCCACTCATGGCAAGCTTTTGTCCAAGTGGAAAGGTGCAAAAGGGTTGCACCACTTCAAGATCACTTCTCCAAGTTTTAAAAGTGAAATATCCTGACATGTACAGTACTGTACAGTAGTCAAGGTATTGTTTCTGTAGCTGTATAAGCGTTTTCGGCAAGTGCCGCATTTTGTTGATCTCTTCAATCCTGAGCGTTGGGAATGCAATTCGAAATATGTCAATGAATATATCAATTGCACATCAATAGTATGTCAATAAACTGCCCAAATTCTTTTTTTATGGTCCTTTTTGTCATTGATGTCATCAGTTTTAGTCGGGTCCTTGATGTAGCGCCCTGTGACCGCGCTCAGTTTGGCCTCTCGTCCTCATCGCAATCCTACGCCCGATCAGAGTCGTCACCCTTGGCATTGGCCATGACACACTGCGGAAGTTTTATGTCGCTCAGGAGACAACAGTGACAACGCTGACCGGGGTTTGTTACTGGGTACCGGGTTCAAAGATCAAAGATGGAAATCCCAAAGGTTTAAATAGGTTTAAGATCAATCAGGGTAGTGTGTGCTCTTGTGCAACCTAAGCCACAATATTCAAGAATATTCAAAAGGTCCAGGCTACTTAGTTCACCATTTGGCACAGCAGCGACAGCATTCGCAGGAGCCTGAGCTGTTCGGCATTGACGCTTTCAACTTCAGGAACTACAAAGCTGGGTTTGCGAATCTTTGTCTTTGACGCTGTGCAGATCGATTTCTCTATTTTGTCACGTAGCCTAGCACATCCTGATCTTGCTCTCTCTCCGCTGGAAGGTTCATCCCTTGGTTTGTTTCTTTCCCTAAAGAGTTTTGCTCACTCAGGCCTTTTGGTTTTGGTGTTGAGAGCGTTCCATGGAGGCTTCTTCTCGTCTTTGCACAGCCTGTTGCATGTTGATTTTCTGTCGCTAGTGGGAGGTTTGTTGAGGTTGGAACCATCAGTGCTAGCCTTTGACAATGCCTTGGTGGACTTTTTACTGCCAACCCGAAGCTACGCTTACCTTGACCTTGTACTGTTGCTGGCTGACATGAATCACATTGGTTCAACACTGTTTGTGCAAAGTCTTGCTTGCCTGGGCTCTGTTTTATCAACATGTCAATTTAACGATCTTGGATTCATGCTGTCAATCCAAAGCCTCGCTCGACTTGGCTTTAATGCGTTCATTTGTGGTTTGGTCTGTGTAGAATCATTCCCGTCGGTGTTTGACGCGTCCTTTTTGGAAAGTTCCTTGCCATCACGGAGCTCCGCAAGACTGGCCTCAACTGCAGCTCGGTGATATATTGTGCGGACCTTCGGGGCCATATGCATTGTATGTAATTCTGCATATGCTACATATTGCTACATGTCTTTTCATGTTTTCTGTTCATGATTTCAGTGATTTGCTACTGTTTAGCAATATTTCTTCAGAATTCTTGACAGTCTTTTCGCATAGTTGACCATCTGGCCACCAAATCAAGCATGTGAAGACCCAAACGCTGAATTTTACTGCTCTAAGATGGACTCAAATAAAGACATCAATGAACATCAATGAGCATCAATGAACTGAGGTACTGATTCTCATGGCGACACAGACCGAATCTTCCTTGCCAACGCATAGCATGGCGCATATGGACCCAGCAACTCCGACCTTGGGCATCTTGACTGCATTTTGAATATGGAACTAACATTAATTATTGTGTTCCAAAACTCAAGCGGGTTTCTGGAAAATGACGGATATGTCCTTATGAGCAGGTTGTTGAGAACCGATTGTTTCGAAGAAAGGATGTTGCGTGTGCATATGTGCACGGGTTGTGTATGTGTTGACCAATGGACGAAGGAGGCATGTTGGAAGAAGGTTGTTGTTCAGGCATCAGGTTGGCAAATAGCCAATGGTGTGACACTTCTTTCTGAACCAAGACGGCCGACGATAAAAGAGAAAAAAAAAGTCGTATAGAGGTGTAGACAGTCAAATTAGTATTGAATGGCAGTGTGGATCTTTGAAAGGCAGTTTTGCACGCCCATTTCACATCAATTCACGCCGTTGAACACAATGATTGTGTCTATTGTCGCTTTGTCGCTATGTCGCTTCGGCAGGTGGCCAAAGGTACGGAAGTACGACGTTTGCCTTGGACTTCCTCTATCTCGACTTCTTGATGTCGCTCAGCAAATAGAGCGATCCCCGGATATGCCATTGGGATAGGGAAGGATGGGAAGGGACTCAAGGACTCAAAAAACTGCCATTTTTTTGTGTCAATTATGAAAGCCAGATACAATCCCAGACACCCTATAAAAATATAATATATATATATATGTTATATAATATATATATATACAGAGCATCGTGTGAAACCGTGTTTCAACAAGGCAAGTGAAGTTCTTGTGATGGAACGTAGATCGGACTGTGATCCGCCTTGCGGAATTGCATAAATGCGGCATAATCATTTTTCAAAAAAGTTGAAGAAAGTTGAATTCACTTCTTTATTCGTGTTTGAATCATTATTTAAATCCACATCTTGCATCATATTGGCACATCTTTGCTTTCGGAGGCAAGGTCCAGGACATGGCACGTTGGGCACGTTGGGCACGCTGAGGTTCCTGCGATCATCTGCCCGGTTGGCTTCGTCGATGTCCGTTTCGGATTTCACTTCCGTCGGTTCACTGACGTCGGTGCAAAGCTTTGTTCGGCTTGGTCCTTCGCTTCCCCTCGCAGCTGCATCCCAGAGCAGAGACTTGGTTTCATTGAAGAACTTCTACCTTGTGGGTTTGGCATTCTTCACATATGGAAAGGTGCGTGCAGACTCGACAATGTCAATTCTGGATCATGTCACTTCAGAGTCCGCATTGTTTCTCAGATCTTTCTCTCGTTTGGACTTGGCCTTGTTGGCATTTGATTGTTCATCAATAGGGTTCTTCATATCACTGCGGTCGTTGGCTCGGCTGGGATTTGCAGTTTCAATTACTGGCCTTGCATGCATTGAATCCTTCCTTTTAGCCTTTGAAGCCATGCATATGGGATCCTCAATGTTTGCGAGATCTCCTGCACGACCTGATTTAGCTGCCTTCCTTGTTGACACTTATCAACTGGGTTCTGTTGTTCCGATGCACAGTTTTGTGTGCCTGGAATCATCGCTCCCAGTGCTTGATGTAAAAGACATGGGATCCAGTTTGTTCTTGCACAGCTTTGCAAGATCTTCAAGTACAATGTCGATTTTCGGGTTGGGCCGTCCAGGTCTCCCAGTCTTTGTGTTTGATGCTGGGCAGTTCGAATCATTCCCATCAATTCATAGTTTCTCTTGACCAAGTCTTCCGATCTTTGTGTTGGATTCTGCACACACAGAGTTTACCCTGTCACCTCGTAGCTCTACCCATTTGGCCTCTTACGTGTTGGTCTGGGGTATCACACAGCTAAACCTTACGTTGTTGATCTTCGAGACAGCAGCAGTCGAGTCGTTTTTGTCGGCACAAAGCCCAGCACGATGTGATTTTGCCACACTGCTGTTGGACTTGGTGCACGTGGCTTCAACGCCGTTTCTGAGGTCTTTCGCATGTTTGGACTTTGCATCGTTGGTTCTTGAAATTGCGGCACTGGGTTTGCTTTCGCCTTTGCAAAGTTTGGTTTGAATTGACTTTGCTGTTCTGGTGCTGGGAGTAGCCAGACCAGGTCTTTTGTCATTGCCGTTTGGTGCAGGTCATGTTGAACCTTCATTGTTCTCAAGGTCCTTTGCTTACATGGGTTTCGTTCTTTTGCCGGCTGACTTTATAAGCATGGGACCGTTTTTCTCGGTGCGAAGCTTTGCAAAACCAGGCTTTCCTGCATTGGTTTTGTCCATGGTTGCGATTGGCTCCTCAACACTGCTGCAATCACATGCAAGGTCAGAGTCGTCTCCACCAACGGTTGGCTTGCAAAGATATGACTTGATGATTTTGGTGTCTGACCTTTTGCATCTCGATTTTTTCCTGTTTCTGCAAAGCTTTGCTCATCTAGGGTCATCTTTGTCAGTGTTGGATCCCAACCATTTAGGTTCATTTTTGCCCGTCAGATCGTTTGTTCGTTTGGGCTTGAGCCTTTTGGCCGAGGGAACACTGCAACTGCCTTCCACCTTGTTGACTTTCGATGGCGTTCATGTTGATAGTCCTTCGTTCCTGCAAAGCTGTACTTGTTTTGAGTTGCTGGCGTCAGTGCTTGACTTTCTCCATCTTGGCTCAGTGCTTCCACTTCATTCCTTTGCTCACCTGGAACTGCCGATGTTCGTGTTGAAGTGCACGTCACTTGAGCTGATGTTGCCAATAAGAAGCTACGCGCGGCTTGGTTTCCACTTCTTATCAACTGGACTTGCAAGACTAGACTTTTCGCCATCTGCGTTTGACTACGCCGCTATTGACCCTTCTCTGTTCATTCGGAGTTTCTCAAAGCTTGCCTTGGCTATGTCTACCCCAAGCTTTGTCGGAATGGACTTGAGCCTTTCTTTGAGATCTTCAGCATGTATGGGACCTGCCACTCTGACACTTGGACTGGCCTGCCTAAGCAGCATTCTTTCGGTTAGCTGGCCTGTCCACCTAGGCAGCTGTACGCCTGTTGACAACCTCGCTCAAACCGAGATTGCTTTGTTTGCTGTTGATCTGGTTGAACTGGGCTTCCCATTGCTTCCGCACAGCTATGCTCATCCAGCCTCCATGGCATCATCACTGGATTTCATTCATGTGGAATCAACACTGCCATTGAGGCAATCCAGCTGTTTGGATAGCTTTCTTCCAGTCTCAGGCATGGTGTGCATGGATTTCCCGTCCTTCGTTTTGGATAGTGCACACATGGGACTGTCATCATTCTTGCACAGCTTCTCTTGACCAGGGCCTTTGCTCTCAGCTTTGCGTGCTGTGCACTTGGGCTCTCCAGTTCCGTCAAGAAGCTTTGTTTGACTTGGCTCTGCAGTTTTGCTGCTGGGAGTGGGATGTCTCGGTCCCTCCTTGTTCGTATTTGAGTATGCCAGCATCGGACCAATTCTTTCCCTCCAAAGTATGGCACATTTGGGTCCGGTTTTGTCAGCCTTTGATTCCGCTCAGATAGACTCAAGCTTGTCAATTCGATCACTCATTTGTATTGGGCTTACATTATTTTTGAACGGGACACTGAGATTTGATGTCGTGAAAGAACTCAGTGTCGTCGGAGCCTGTTCTCTGGAACCATCTTTGTTTATTCAAAGCTTTGCGTGTGTTGGCTCAGTGTCTTTTGCTCTGGATTTCGTCAGCATTGAATTCTTGCTTTTGCCTCAAGGCCTTGCAAGACTTGAGCCAAGTATCTTTGTGCTTGGAATGTCATGCATGGGTAGTTTGGTTTCCATTGTGGACTACACCCAACTCGATTCAATGCCTTCTATTTTTGGCAGTGGCCAGGGTGGATCATCGCTGCTTGTCTTAAGCCGTGCGAACTTGGGTTTTCCACTACTTCCCAGAAGCTCTGCAAGACTTGAGTCTCCAGCTTCTGCTCTTTTTGTTGTCCCACTCGACTCATCCCTGTCACTACGAAGCTTGGCTTAACTAGGAAGTACATTGCTTGTTCTTGGAGGTCTTGGAAAGTCCATTGCGGAGTTGATTCTGTCTGTGTTTGACCTCTCACTCATGGGATTCGCCGTGTTTGCTCAAAGTCTTGCTCGTATTGACTTAGCAACGTTTCCGATAGAAGTGGCAAACATTGGTTTCTCCTTACTTGCCCGGAGCTTTGCCTGTCTTGACTTGTTGTTGTCAGTTGTTGAAGCGGTACAACTTGAATTCTCGATGCCTATACAACAATTCCTTCGAGTTGGATTTTTCACGTTTCCCCTTGCTGTCGCACGTACAGGGTCACCGGCCTCCGTTTTTGCTTGGGCTGAGATCGGCTCACCGCTGTTGGTTCAAAGTGCGGTGAAGTCAGATTCAGTTCTGTTGATTTTGAACACAGCTTCGATAGGATTCTCCACGTCTCCACAAACATTTGCATGACTAGACTTAGTCGTGCCTGCCTTAGACTTTCTACACCCCGGCAGTTTGTCATTGCTCAAAAGCCTGGCACATGTTGGTTTTTCGCCCTCTTCCATTGGGCAATCGAAACCTTTTAACGTTGCGTTGCTGTCTGTCAATGACTTCTTTGTTGTAGGCAGTGCCACTTCTGTACGATCATATACTTGTTCGGGATCCGCAATTCTAATGCTTGAATTGGCGCAAATGGACTTGATGCTGTCACTTCAAAGCCTTGCGTATCTTGATTTGTTGCTGTTTGCCTTGAACTGCGTTCACGTCGAATCCTCGCTTCTTTTGCAAGAGTCCGCTTGCTGCAGCAGTTCACTCTCGATTCTTGGACTAGCTTGGTTAGCGCTGCCAGTATTTGTGTTCGACCATACTTTAGTTGACTTTTCTGTGCCTGCGCAGTCGTCGGTTCAACTTGCTTTGGGGCTTCCAGTCGTGGACTTTGCAATTATAGGCTTTCCATCATTCTTACAAAGCTTCAGTCGCTTTGATCTTCCAGCTTTGGTATTTGATTACTTGAGATTGGGATTTTCACTGCCAACACAAGGTTCCATGTGTATGGGACTCTTGGCATCAACGGCTGGTGGACCTCGTATTGGCTTGGCCTTACTGGTGATATGCAACGCAAACCTCGGCTCCAGTTTGAGTTTGAGAACTTTTGCAAAGCTGGGCTCCAGCGTCCCAGTCCTTAGCTTTTCAGGCATAGAATTGAGTGTGTTCGTGCGTTCTTCTGCCCGTTCAGACTCTTCTACCTCAGCGTTTGAACCTGCGAAGATGGGGTTGTCTTCGTTCTTGCAAGGTTTTGTTCAATTGGACTTTCTCCTTTTGATTTTGGGGGAAGTCAAGCATGCAGCCACTCTCTATGGATATGGTGATGGAATGGTCGGCGGTGGCACTAGCGTCAACGCTAGGGTTGACGTCTTGAGCCTATCGCTCCTGAACTACATTCACCTCGATCCAGGCCAGATCCGGGCCACGAAGCGATACTTGGAAAAAGGTATACAGATGTATAGAATTGTATAGACCTAATACAGTCTCATAACAGTGTCATACAGTGCTACAACATGCTACATGCTACACAATATAGACCTATATAGCCTATATAGACCTATTCAAGGACATAACATTTCACAAACCATTTCACATCGTTCACATCGTTTTAGTAGGGTGATGTGGCCCTTAAGCCATGGGTCATGGGGCAGGCGTACTTCTGCGAAGCTTTGCTCACCTTGCCCCCTCCATCTCGGCCTTGAAGGCAGGAAACATGCAGCTGATCATGGCAAGTACCATGAGTCCGTGCAACTCACATCAAAGATTCACAGGATATACAGTTCTTATATGTTCTTATCACGCAAAGTATAAAATTTGGATAAATTTGGACCCATCACAGATAGACATCGCCGTACATTACCAGTTGATGCCAAACGACCTCAGATAACCTTGGCCCGCCTGTGCATTGCGACGAGGTCTTTCACGTGGGTTCTTCGTTGTTGACTCGAAGCCCAAGCCGTCCAGGCTCCCACTTTTCGCTTTGCGGTGCCTCAGCTGCACGCCATGCTCCAGGCATCTTCAGTTCAGTGTTCCACGTCAACGTGTTGCTGCGTTGCCAGCAAACAATGTTTAGCCGTTTAGCCAACTAGAATAGAAAATAGTACAGAAAGGATGGAAGATTAGATTATCTAAGTGTCATCGATAACTTTAGGAATCATCATGACTTGCACCGGGTCTTCTTTTCTCCAAAAGTCAAACAAGTTCTTTGAAAAACAAGAAATTTGCCACGGGGCGGCTACGAGGTTTGGCTCGAATGAGGAGTTTGCTGTCGATCTTCAGCTCTTCCACGCCGGGATCATCGCCTTCACCGCGAAGCTTTGCATGCCTTGATTTCAGCCTGTCGGTCAGACTCCCAGTGTCACAAATCAAGGACGAATAAAGTTTAACAAAGAACACTTAGGACATCACGTCAACATACGTCAACCCTTTGGGGTCAGGAAATAGAACCTGAATTTGAATTATTTGAATTATATTCAGACTTGTGGTTCAATGCAGCAGTCCTAGATCAATTGCAAATATGTCATGAACATTGAGGAAAAATGTCATGAAACATGTTCGCCCCAACCCGGACGTTTCTCCATATCCACATAACATGCCCGAACAGTATCATATACTTGTCACAAGAGGATGAACGAAAACACTGGCTATACGCAGCGATGTTGACTTTAGCTTTGAGGATTTGGTTTTTAGGGTTTCAGGGTTTTAGGGTTTATTGCTTTGGAAAGTTTATAAACGCTAGCTCTGCGCAGGGATTTGAGCATGTCTCTAGGGACATGCGGGATCAGCATGGAGAAACATCAGGGCTCCAGCAAAACATAGCAAAACATGTTTCACATGTCACTGGAAGATCTGGAAGGGAACTGAGCGCCATTCTGTGCCAAGATTTTGGACAATGCCCACCTTGGTTCGTTGCTTTCAATGCGATCTCTTGGGCAACCGGACTTGGCTGTCCCGGTCTTCGACTTCGCCCATGCAGAGTTCCCATTGTCATCGCATGGTTCCCTTCAATCAGGCCACCGGTACAAAAACTGAGAAGTTCATGGTGATTTTGTGGTGATTTTTGGTGTGATTTTATAGTCTGATTCTGTGATTGGTATGATGATTTGGGATGCAGCTTTCGAAATTTTAGTGCCAAAAAACGTCTTGAATTATGTAGATTGGGCCCACAGCGAATCCAACCAACGAATATTTAGAGGGTGTGACAGGGACAGCAACAGCTGCCAGGTTTCTCGTTGTCCGTCAACCTTGAGCGAAGGTCTCTTGCCAAAGTCTCACAGGAGATAGCTGCAGGAGCACTCTGAGTGGGGACACTGCAACCCAATTGGTTACCATTTCCAAACAATTTTACCGGGGCACATGACCCATTGTTAGACAAACCCGTGTAATTTTGTGATATATTCTCAGTCGACCTGTCTAAAGCAGGGCGCACAACGAGCCACGGTTGGGGCATGAGGGTTCCGTTTTGCAAGCCACATGGCCACATCTTCAATTTCGCCCAGGCTCTGTGATTTCTCTGTCCATGACTTTCAGGCGGATGCTGAGCCCTGTCATGTCACAGAGCGCAGCAGATTTACACTTCGACTGATCGATCCTAATGAATACTGCATATACTGCAGTGCTAATGATTAATTTTTCCCGGCAACTTGGCATCTTATCACTTGTATGTTCGTAGATTTCAAAGTGGAACAGAGTTTCTCGAAATACAAGATCTTGAGTTCTAGAGAAGTCAGAATTCCTTATGTGTGTCTCAAGAATCCGTCACTTAACTGTACCTGCATTGAAACCTCTGGAGATTCAGACTCTGCATTTAAGTGTTTTCAAACAGATTGGATCGCATGAAATCGTTCGCAAAGCCCAAAAATACCAGAACTCAGCCACACTTTTGCTGACAAGTCCCCCAAGTCATCAATAGTCAATTCAATAGTCGTCAGGTGTTGGGGTTTGCGATGTTTGTGCGATCCTCCGCTCACACGGGCCCTGCCATCTCCGTCTTCGGCGAGAAACCCCAGTGACAAAAAACAGTGATTTTTGGCATTCGTATTTGTTGAGTCGCGCAAGTCGTTTCTGGTCGTTTCTGTTGAGCTTTCAGATTCGAAAAAAAACCGTTCCTGTGGTTCGTGTCATTGAAAAATCTTCGTAGAGACGAAAAGCAAATGAAAATGATGAAATATGATGAATGCTATTTTATATTTTAGAGCAACCATGATGTTGACAACATCACGGACCGTATCTCACGAGATGTTTGTGTGTGCCCTTCACAAATTCCAAAAAGATTCTTTTGGTCAATGGCACCACGGCATGGCCGGCATGGCGCCAAGATTTTGTACATCTTGGACCATCGACATCATTGAGACAGTTCGCATGACTCGGAAGCTCACCATCGATCCGTGACAAGGTGCACAAGGGCAGTGCAGCATGGCAAATAGGATAAATAGGTGGTTTACAGCATGTTAAAGCTTGAAAACATTTGAAAACCTTTCAATCTTGGAGGATATTGAAAGTTTTGGCAAAGTTTGGAAGATTTTAGAGAGATTCAAAGCTCACACGCCGGGGTCCATGACATTTTCCACCGTCATTTTCCACCGGACAGGTCTTTGCCACGGATGTCTCGGTGACCACGGCCTGGCCGGTGGGTTTCACTCCAAAAGTCCCAGTCATCGCAGCGGCCTCGGTGACCAGTGGTGACCAGTGGTGACCATCCCTGTGTGGTGACCATCCCACCTTTTCCATCATTTCCCACCATTTCCTGCCCCAGGCAGTCGCCCATTTGGGCTCTTCGCCATCTGTCAGGACGCGTTTTGTGGATGTTTTTCAGTTAACGAGAGCGCCAAGCGCTGTTTCTCGAAGGAACATGGCTCGCCAAAACTCTTCGCCATTATTGCTTGGAATCAGCCGAATAGGCGACGGTCAAAGGTTTTCTGCAGAGCTTGTGGTTGCAACAAATTGACTATTATGTGTATATATGTTTATAGTGTACATGTTTCCATGATCAAAAAAACACGGGAAGTTTTCTCAGAAATTTTGTGCGATTATGTCAGGCTCTCCATTTTCCGTGTTCGGAATGGGGTACTTGGAGTTTGAATCTGAGAGCGGTTTCTACACAGCGGTTACCACAGGTCTGAATCATTCCACGGACTCCACGGACTCCTCCAAACTAAGGTCTTCAATCTCCATGCGGTCGTTTGCGCATCTTGACCTGTCCGTCTTGGTCCGGAGCCTACACTCACTGTAAAAAGAAACCAAACAGATCATTCCTGGCCTGGCAGATCTGTCAAACCGGTACAAAATGTGGATGACCTAGGCCTTTGAATTCGGCCACTTTGACTTCTTGCTTTCTCTTCAAGGCGATCACAAGTGAAGCTATGAAAATCTGCAGCATCCATCAGAATCCTACACTGAGACGGTTGGTGTATTCAATCCAGGACTCGTTTGCCTTGGTTTCTCGACTTCGCACACTGGCCAAGCTAGGCGCAGGGCACGTTAGGAGAGTGTCCCCGCTCGGAAGGGACAGGTCGGACAGGTTGGACAGGTTGGATAGGTACAATATAGGTACAATGATGGTACAATAAGATGATAAAAACTTGTGAAAATGTGCCGACACTGTGTGCAGGTCTCCGTTAGAATTTGCGATGTGAAAGTCCTGCGTATAAAATTAGCATGTACAACGATGACGGTTGTGAAGCAGATGTGTTGAGCCGATTCGTTTCATCCGGCACCTCCATTTATGGTCCATGTGACAGGTCGAAGTGACTTTCTCTGAGCGCAGGTTCCCTTACACTGAGCTTACCCTCACCACGGGTATGTCGGTCTTGAGCATGACCAACCTCGACAGCGCGGTGTTTGTAAGGCAGGGGTTTGGTTCGAGCAGTTGGCCAACACCAGTCACTGCTGTAGGACACGAAGCACTCAGGTTGACATACGTTTTACACGTTGACTGTTGCCTGCTTTGGGGAGGTAAATTCGGAAAAGCTTCGACTGCTTATTGGTGGATAACCCAACCACGGAGCCACTCTTTGATCTCTTTGCTCGCTCTGAGCGGCAAACGCAGGAGCTTCGCACGGTTCGATTTGGCGTTTTTCATCATGGATCTTTCACAAGCGGGCTCACCCATGGTTGCTTGGCCAAATCAGAGCTGTTGGCATGCTAAACTTCAAAGCCACTCCAGAACAAGGCATTTTGCTAGGCCAATGGAAATGCAAATTTGACTGGATCCAATGGCATGACCACTGGGTTGGACGACATTTCTGATTCTAACTATGTCTATATATTTCTATCGATTTCTATTTTCTATCTATTTCTAACCCACAGGAAGTGTGCGGAACAAATCCATCCATCCTTCACAGCCTCTGTCCTGACTAAGTCTTTACAAAGCCGTGCGGATCCTCAGCCTTGCGTTCGTTCGGCCCCAAAGATCCGAAAGGGATGAGCAAGTTTTTCAACAGTTGCCACCTCTATTAGGCAAATGAGGCAAATGAGGCAAATGGCAAGACAAAGCTGCACTCTTTTGAGGATGATCTATGTCAAAAAATGTCAAATATGATATCTATGTCATATCTATGTCATATAAGCAATAAAAAAAAGTGTGTTCTTGGAAAGTCCAGATTGAAATCTGCACAGCTGACCCGACCCCAAACCGAATCGCTGGGAAAGCCACGGCTCAGTATCTCGAATGGGACCTGCCACGTCATCGTTTGGAAGGCGAGATGAAAGTGACGAACGGTGAACAATGAACCGCGCAGAGTTTGGAAATGTGGGATCAAACTGAATCAAACTGGACTCAACATGACTCAACCATATTGAAAGGAGTATTATACAAGATGGAAAGGGCTTAGACCATGCTGGAGATGGAAAGGGCTGATATTCTCAGGGCTTCACAAGAAGCGACGCCGAATGACGCCGATGATCCTTCTCACTTCCCTTGGTGGCAACCTGTGGCAATTCACTGCTGCCGTTGCCGTTCTGCAGGAGTCGATTTTCATCCTCCATTTCGGCCTTTGACTTCAGCCACCCTGGCATGACTTCGCAATGTTGAGAATGCCCAAACACCGAGCCCCAGATCCCTTTTTGATATATGTTTTAAGGGGGGTTGTTATGTTTGTTGGAGCTTACAAGGTACTTAGCTAAGTTGGTTTATAAGTAAGTTATCTGGAGGTTATGGTAGATATACTTAGATGATTTTAGATGGGTTCATGAACCGACAACGGGCGGGCACCACCTTGAAAGCAAAATACGCAATGCACTCAGCTCTCAGGGCATCTCAGGACTAGGTCCCTAAATGGCATGGCAGTCTGCACAACCTCTGCAGGTGTTTGAATACATGTTCCACGAACGGCAAAAATGGTTGAGGAAAAGCAGAGCTTTTGGAAAGTTCATTTTCAAAATTTGCATAAAGCTGTGGAGTCGGTCAATACAACTGTTCCTTTGCCTAGAATGGCGGAAATGGCAGGTCATCTTGGCTTTTCTATGTCGCTAAGAGCCTTCACTCAGCTCGGTTCCAGCGCGGGAGCCAAGTTTGCAGGGCAAGGTCTTGTATGCGTTGTATGCTTTTGCTGGTGCAATGGTGATGAAAAGCTTTGAATCGTGTTGTCGAGAGCGTCAAATGCATCGAACTTTTGTCCATCTGCGCCGCGCTAAGATTTGTCCATCAACGGGGGCACGAAGTTGCTGTTCAACACCGACCAGAAGGTTATCCACCTTGGCGCTGCAACAAGCAACACGTACGCTCGTCAGAAGGAGGGTATTGCAATGTACTGCAAATGATCGCAGATTGCAGAGTGAAAATATGTAAACAGCTCATTAGGCTTCCTCCAAGCAGAAGGCTTCAGGTTCATTGAGGACTTCAAATTGGAGAGTTTCGCTTAGGGAGGACCTTGGCTCACATCATGTTTTCTTTTTTGATGAGTTAACAGCCATGTTCATTCTGATGGAAAGAGGTAAGGACAAGAACGTCAGAGTGGCTTTCCATACTCTCATCAGAATATTTTGGAGTCGATAGCCTTCAAAGTGTTGGCTGACATGCTCAAATAGACGGTTGAAGCTTTGGCTTCGATTTAAGTGGTTATTTGTGTCAGAGCGTTTCAGGTATGTCTACTACGACACTGCAGCGGCAAACCAGAAAGTCGGCTTTTACTTCAACAACTTTGAGGCCTTCTCCTCACTCTTTCACTAATGCTTGATACCGTATGATACCACAGATCCTACCCATGGCAGTTGCCCCAAGGCAACCAGGATGAAGTTGGGGAGAGAAACTGTGACCTTCTGCGTCAGATGCGATCTTGAAAAGGATGAGTTGTTCGATTGCAACGGCGGCACTGTGATGAGTTCGTGACCAGTGCTGCAGAGCTACCATCCGCAAGGCCATTTTGATGGAAGACAATCCAAGAGGACAGCTACATGGCACTTGGGTGGCAGATGCCGGGTACACCGAATCGTGCGCCACTCAGACTGCCTCTCACACATTGGCCTTTCAAAATTCATCAAGATATCTTTGCTTGACTACATTGACTACATGTGCAAACCTGGAAATATGATGCTTCACGATGCTTCACGATGCTTCACGATGCTTCATGTCTCTTTCTCAAGAGAAATCTGGGAGAGTGCCCAAGAGAAAAGAAAAGGCCAAGAAACTGCGTTGGTGGCTCTCTGGCTGAGGGATCGAAGACTGAAAAAGGACATCAAGCCTTTGAGAAGGACGTTAGCAGAGTTCCAGGCTGACTGAGCAGCATCTCATGTTGATCATTTTCTGAATCGGAACTGAGAACGAATGATTCAGGACAGGAAAGATCCCAAAACGTTCGCAGGAAAAACAAGTAAGCTTCAAATTCTTGGACAAGACCCTAGAAACACACCATGTTGGCAAAGTCTCTCCAAGTCAATTCTGAACGATTCTTGACGATTCCATGTTCCATGTCAGGCTGAGAAAGTTGAGGCTAGAACCATCCGAGGCGCGGCCAACGGGGAGTGTCTTCGACAGATCAGGCCGAAGGCGAATCGGAATATATACTGAGCATATAATGCGATGTAATGAGCATTTCGGAATGTGCTGTGTTGTTTTGCTGGAAAGTTGTCGAATACCAGAGAAAACGTGACTGTCACATGCACATTCGCGCCGTGGGAGGCCCGCATGTGTTGAGTCCGGCTTTGGTTTTTACAGGGTTTACAAAAAAATGTGTTTTGTTTTGATTGAATCCTTGGGTCTATCACATGTGCATTGTAGATTGTGAACCGGGTTTGCTGTCTACAAGAATTTCCAAGGCGAATCTAGCGCCGAGGATGGTGCCTTGTGGACACTCCGGCTTGGCCCTTAGTGTCATGATATGTCATGATGAAGGCAAACTGGAACCACTTCGGATGGCCCAAAAGCACAGCAGGGCAGCGCCGCTTTGCCAATCTATCCTCTCAGTGCAAGCTGCAGCTGGAAGAAACCCTCGGCCATGATCGGGTGTGTTCCAACGAAATCCGAAAGGTCCCAAGGGTCCTTGGCACTGCAAATGAAGCAGAAAAAATCGGGAAATAGAATAAAATAGCTACTCTACCGCAACGTTTGGGAATGGCAAGCATCAAGGCTGATGCTTCAGATGTTGATCTTGCGCAACTTGACTCCGGCAGATTCCCTCATCTCCCCTCCAAGAGCTCCAAGAGCTCCAAGAGCTCCAAGACATGCCATGGCAATGCCATGGCAATGTGCCTCAGGCAACTTCGACCAGTGTCCTATTACTTCAAACAGGGCTCTGAGTCCAAGTACATGCGATTCGGTTTCATCGGTCCGGCACCTGAGCGGGTGTGAAACTTCGGCAACCGCAGAAAGCAAAGATCATCAATAAATCTATATAAATCTTCAAAAAGTCATCAATAAGATCTTGAAACATCTGAAAGCAGAAAACATTCCTCAAGTCTTTTCGAACCTCAATTCACACAGATGACAACATTGGTTTTAGTTTTGAGGTCGTTTGAAAACAAAGTATTTGTACTTAGCTGCCTTAGCTACACTGCTACACTATTGAAAGCCACTTCGCCGCGACACAGTGGTCCATGGCTGCATTGGACCGTGGAATGACCCTTCACATCCCTTCACCTTCGCCGATGACCCACTGCCACCTGCCACCTGCCGCCAGCCGACGAGCTCGAGAGTGTGGTGCCCAACCTGGTGAGAGCAAGTGGCGATTCGAAGTCAGGTGGGATCACAAGCCAAGATCAAGATCGAGAAAGATCAAGAAAGACAGTGGACTCTGTCTATGCATTGTTCATATTGTTCGCTTTGCGTAATCTTAATACGACTGAGAGTAAAGGTTTCAAGTTTACGATATGCCCGTTCAAGTGCTTTGACAAGGCTCAAGTGTTTGAAAACTCCCAAAGGTCTCTAACCTGAAAGCATACACGACATACTAGATCTCCCTCTAAGCGATCTTGGCCATAGGAACAAATCCAAGTAAACTTATGGGAACTTGTTTGGGAACTTGTTGAATTTTATATGACGGAAGATGTTTTCTTGGATTCTGAATGAACTCTCCCCGCATCCGTGCCAGGTCTGCAGGATGCCAAGGGCATTCAGATCAACGTGCCCCGGAAACGAATCAGATCAAGTTATGTTTGCTATGTTCATGATATGTTCATGATGTTACAATGATATACAATGATATACAATGATGTTCATGTTTCCTTCTTAAGTTCGTGGCTGAAATTCTTCTAGATGCACAGGACTCCCAAAAGGTTGAGAATTTCCGTAGGTTGTCAACCAGAACAAGCATTGAGTATCAGTATACAGTGTATACAGTATACCAATGTTTGCCATCACAATATTCTGGAAGATTCTGGATGTTGATGACGGGATGCTTCACTTCCTGGTGCACGAAAGGCGGAGGCGAAGCGAAATTGTGATTAAATCCGCGGTTCCCATACCATGGCGCTGTTTCAGTTAAAACCTATGCTTGAAGCAATTGATGTTTCAGTTTCTGCTCGGGTCGACAAGGAAAAAATCAAGGGATTAAATTGAATCGCTCAAAGCTTCGGCGATGTGCCGCCAAACTTCCGGAAGAAGATTTAAGCTGATTTGACCTGATTTCTCTTGCTTCAGTGGTTTCTTTCCGCCGAGGATATCATCGCTCTCTTGACCGCAGCTGGGCAAAGCCAACAGCAAGTCATTGATTCTCAGGCACAGCCTCCGAATTGATGCCATGATGCAGGGAAAGATCTGGAAATGGAATGAGATGAATGAGCAACCAAACGGCAACTTTTCGATACATGTTTCACTGTTGAAAGAACGTAATGTAGAAATGTGAAAAGGCAAGCAGGTTCAAACACATTGCTATGTCTTCGCGAATTGGCTGCCAGGAAAGGCTGATGGCAAGGGGCTCAGCGAGAGCATTTCTCGGGTTTTCCTTACCTCATCATTTAAGAAATAGATGGAAATCGTAGTTTAACGTTTTCGAAAGTTGCAAGAGATCATGGCAGTTTTGTTATGAACAGATATCCTTTTGCCACGCCGGTGTCAGGAATGTGTTATCACGTCTTGACACATTTTCCAAGCCACAGTTCTGCGATTGAGGATCAGGTCGAGGCAGAGTTCGAAGCCTTCAAAGCAGAGCTGAAAGTGCTGAACCAGCTCAAGGTGGTCACATCGCCACACCGCGCAAGGGTGTTTACAAACATTGGAAAACTGGATCTATTGGATCGAAAATGGGGAAGTCCACAGATGTCCACAGTTTGTTGTTTGAATTGGGCTCAGACTGCATGAAGGTGTGAGAAACAATCAACATGCTCAGCATGATCTCATATGATCTCAGCATTTCAGGAGAAGAAGAGGCAGGCGAACCGTGCCTTAGCCTGTGGTGCAACGCGCAAAAAACGCCGCCGCCCTTGGTGGCGCTGAGCGATGAGCGATGCTACGCAGCCTCGTTGAGCGGCTGGAGCAGAGAGCTGCAGCTCCGGCCGCGACGCCCGCTGTTCGCACCACACGGAGCCACTCGGAACTCGGGGCGGCCAAAAAGACCTCGGGAAATCCACGTAGAATATTATGACAATCTATGACACGTAGAATACATTAGAGCTCACATGACTTTGCACATGACTTTGCACGTGTCATAGTTGTCTTAAGGAAAAATATGTTCATCTATTTTGAAATGACAAATTGATGCATGCATTGCGAAGAAGCAACATCAAGGTTTGTGGATTTCCGGCGTCTCTTTGGTAGATGGTCTTGGATGTTTCGGTACAAAGTATACAAAACTGCGAAACATCGCCCCAACCAAAAACAACCAAAGATGACATTGGAAGGCAAATCCGAACACTTCAGGCCTAATGGCTACATGAGACCTTGCAGAAAGTCGTATCAAAGTTTTACGACCGAAGCATCAGCTTTGGGAAGGTCAGATATGTCACGAAATTATTGGAAATATGTTATAGTAATTTTGACCTTTCCTTAAGCACCTTACGCCAGGGTATCCGAGTGACTCTGTTGGAATTCTTTGAATTCAAACGCGCGCCTCATTTTTGCGCTAAAAGCCCGCGGCATGTTGCGGCACTTGGGGTAGGGCCATGGTTTCAATGCTCTGACACTCATTCCCCGAAGTGAGTGTAATAATACTTAGTAATGAATGTCAGCCCTGGGAAATAATTTCACGGCAAGAAAACTGAAAGCATTCATTGTGGATGATTGGATTGGCATGAACCAACGAAGAAGCAACCACAACGAACTTTGGACTATGTTCAACTCTTACTTGCAAACCTTGCTTAGAATCCTCACAATGTGCTTGACTTTGATTGATTTGACAAGGACCCTTGCTTGTTCACTTGAGCACGGGGGAAACATGAAAGGAAGCTGTTCTGGCAGGAGCATGTTTGTTCCAGAGAATGTCCATTGAGTCAAGAACAGTGGAAATTGATGATGGTATGGATGTGAATTTGGCCAAGATATGCCAAGATCATTGCTTGACCACATCGCTCTTGATATGGTTTCCAATGATGTCCAAGTTTGAAGGCTAGGCCCGGCTAGGCGAGGTTTGATTGTTGCAGTTGCAGTATTTCATGCCTCAAGCAGTAACTTTTTGGTGTGCCGAATGACAGATACGTTCTATGCTCAGCAATGGTCCCAATGGCCAAACGATAGAGTCTTGCAGATCTTGCAGATCGTGGTGGATGGTTTGCTCCAGTGACACGTTGCTCAATGCAGCAAGCTATAGCAGCTAGCCTGTTGGAACATGTTGGAACATGTTGGAACATGTTGGAACCATTGGAAGATCAGTAGCGCCATCAGACTGACCTTGAACCGAAACTGCACGCCCCAAGCCCCCTTTTGAGTTGAACATGTCAAGCCCATGTCAAGTTTGTCAAGACTTACGACCTTCAAAAGTCAAGCTTTACCTCCAAAAGGCTTCTCCGCGGGAGAACATTCCAGCAATTGTGAGGTCTGGAACACGTTGCAGAATGTTGGATAGTTTGATGTTTGAAATTGTGCGACTTGAAATGCGGAAGTTGTGAGTTGTTTTCCTTCTACACTTGGCACGTGGGGTTCAGAGGGACCACTTTTTAGGCAGGCAAGGTGTGCCTTCATGTCTCGACTGTCTCGAGCAGTCGTGATGACTGATGTGTGTAATTCGTTTTCCCTTCGCATCTCATCTCAGATTGTCTCATTTTGATTCATATGTCATATTATCAGATATCATATATCAGTTATCATATATCATGTCATATATCATGTATCATATGTCATATATCATGTCATGTATCATTTGTTGTTTTTGTTTCAAAACTGATAAACTGACTCAACAGAGTTAACACAGTTCCTGAGAGGCCCATGGATGATCGTACAGTGGGCTGGTCGCGGTGGAAGCAATTCCTCAGCCTCTCCAAGGAGGGCAAGCCGTACATTGCAGGCTTTGTCGTCTTCTCTCAGATTGGTAATGGAAATGATCCTAAGATATCCTAAGTGTACTTTTAAAAAAAAACGAAATCTCCATGAATACATAAATATGATTCATATGATTCATATGATTCATATGATTCATATGATTCATATGATTCATATGATTCATATGATTCATATGAATATATACTTTAGACTTTGGACAAATTCAAGCGTGGGAGTCTGAGACGCGCTACGTTGAGGAAGGAAGATTTTGGCAGTACGGTCAGTTGGTGGTGGTGGCTGCCGGGAAACTCAGTCGCTGAGAGAATCAAAGGATACCAAAGAAAATACCAAAAAGTTGTAGCGTAAAGAGGTTCAGTGAGAATTTGCCTCTGCTTAGCTCGTCTCGATCATTTGCTGGGTTTTCTGATAGAGGGCGAGACTGCGAGACTACCATGTATCATATGTATCTCAAAACTTACATGTCAAGATATGTCAAGATATGTCAAGACTTTTGAACGTTCAGGGATGGTCCCAGCCGGCTCCCAGCCTTGTCTGGCTTTCCCGGGTTTCCCACAGCGACCACGGCGAGGTGTTGGGCCTCTCCATCTCAGCCAGGAACTGAGGCTTCTCCTGAGACTCACCATTTGAGACCAAGAACTCCTTGCCCTCTTTGCAAAATTGTGAGAACTTGGTTTTTGTCCAAGAATCCGTGTGAGATCAAGATGTTGAAATAGAAATGACATGACCAAGGTGCTGTTCTGGGGGAGAACGGCGGACCAATGCTTAGAAGACAGAAGGCCATGCTCTCGGCATGTCGGCCACAAATGGCTGGAACAAGACGTACGTCGTGGAATGGACAGAAGTGAGCGTTTTGAAATGCTTTGAATAGCTGTTTGGGAGACATAGTGATACTGATAATTAAGCTCCTGATAAGGATTGTTAAGCATTCACGTTTATTTGATTCGGATCCATTAGGGACAGCGACAGACAGTTACTGAGTTTGTCAAGACACGGCCCCTGTACCCTGTACCCGACCCAATTCTCGAATCCTCCAGGCCAGCTCCGTTGAAAGAGGCCTGGCGGCCGGGTTTGGAAAATTGTAGCTGTAACGAAGAAGGTGCCACATTTATGCATATGTTATGCATCACACAAGCTGCACGCTGCCATCAGACGTAATCTCAGTAGAATTCAAACGTTTGTTTGCTTTGTGGCTTGAAATCATATGCATTTCATCTGCATTTCTTGTGTTTCTACTCAGTACGAGAATAGCAAACTGCAAAGAACCTGGTGTAGTGCAGTTTCTGCCCAACAGGATGCCCGGAATTTAAGTGCGGAAGCCAAGAAATCAGACAGCATTCCTCAGCTGGTATTCGAACATTATGTAAATACATGAATAATACAAAATCATACATGTTAATACTGTTAATATCTGTGTAGCTTCAGGAAACTCGTGTTCCAGTTTCAAACTGAATCTCAGCAAACGAATCACAAACGACCTCCGTACATCTCCGTACTTCAGGCAAGACATTGACTGCCAGCGAGGCTCGGAGCTGTGACACGGCATGAAAACGTCTCACGCTGTGCGGCCCTGTCAGGCAGTTCCGGAGTCAGAGGATCGCAGAGGCACAGATCACAGACGAATACTAATGCGATCTAATGCGGCAATGGCTCAGAAAACGTGACATTTCCATCAATTTTCGATTCCCATAACCTTTCCATCACGACATCACGACATAATTTCCCAAGTACTGTATCTCCAAGTGACATTGAAAGTCTCATGCTGCCACGTAATGCGGCAGGCGAAGCCGATGGCGATGGTTTGTTCTTTGAAATCTTGGATGCTTACGCGCATTTGCGACAAGAAACTCCGGGATGAAGCAAACATGCAGTGTTGTGTATGACTCGCTCATAGCCCAAATATGCATAGAGTCTGAAAGATGAAGTGTGCAACACATTAAAACGGGCGAACTTCAAAACGGAAAATCACTGGAATCGAAAAGGAAAGAAGGGAAAGAAGGGAAAGTCATGCAACTTGTCTCCATGGTATCATTGGTATCTGCATGAGTTTGCTGATTTCACCTGGCAGCACAATTGCCAGAAATTCAGAGAAATCTTTGAGCCGCCGCAATTTGTTGTAGCGAGCGTCTTCTTGCTCTGATTCATGGGCGAGTTCGCCTTAGTTCTCAGCCAAGTCCAACTGCTCAATTGACACGATTGTATACGATTGTTAAGATTGCGAGTCTTGATATTTTGCCAAGCCAACCATTTGCAGTGCTTTGTTCTTCCAGTTGTAAATACCATGATGCATTTATTTCCGCGCCAAGTCCTGTAAGATGCTTGAAGATGCTGTTAGCACAAGCCTGGCATTGCATTTTTCCGTCTGAGTTTCAACAACGTCATAAGTCAGCTCTGAGTGAAAAACATGCTACAAGGTCTACAAGAAGATGAGGAAGTGGACCAAGATGGAAGAATATGGAAGAGGAAAGAAAATGGAAGGGAAAAGGAAGGGAAAAGTGTTTTGCTCAGGTTGTTTAGAAACTAGAAGCACGAGGGACGCATTCATGCTGACCTGACATGGGCCAAGCATGGAAAGGCTCCTTTACGCAGATCACAAAGAGCTTAAAAAGCAGTGCGTTGAATCTATTGAATCTATTGAACATGTTGCTAAGGTTGCTAAGGTTGCTAAGGACCCATGTCTCCCACCATCTCGCACTCCCCATCGAATCTAGCAAGCCCTGTTGAAAACACTGTGGTTGCATTGTGCATTTCTTGCCTCGAATTCTTCTCATTTTACTATGTTAAACTATGTTTACTGATTTTTACTCCAAAACTTCGGATCTCGTTGCAGTCTAGTTTTCTAGCCATTGTGACCTCAACAGTGCGGCACACTTGGTGACTTGGTCCATTTCGGCAGGCTCAAACGCCAATATATGATCCATGGAAAAGGCAAATATATTGAATGAATATTAAACATAGTTTTCTAACATAGTTTTCTTGCAGTTCGAAACTTCCAACAACTCTCATATGCGAACCAGTAGATCAAGGGAGCCAGCTGAGACAATCAAACTAGTCTTCCGGTCAAGGTGGGTGGTGGCACATGGTGACACAAGTGTCAATCAATAAATGAAAAGAAGAGTCAGCATTCGCAGCAGGTCTTTTTGAAGACGAAGGTTTCATGAAGATTCTAGTAGTTCCAACATGTCCTAGCATGTTCTCGCCTTTCGTTGGCCATGCGACCGCTATGTCTCGTGTGAGCTGGTTCCTCACTTTTCTCGTGGTGCTCCGTGGCTCTGCACAGGCACCCGAGGCACCCGACTGCGAAAGATTCGGGCATCACGTGGCCGCCATCGCAGATGGAGGGATCCACAACTTCCATCAGCTGAACGCACTGCAGTCACTGCAGAAGCTCATCGAATTGCCATCTCTTCGACACTGTTCTTGGAGAGCAATGGCAGCCAAGATGCTCTCAGATTACATAGGCTATGGACTTGTGCAAGATGGCAACAGTGGGGTCGCCATGGATTCTGAGATGTTGGCCAGGTTCTGGGACCTCAGAGTACTTGCAGATGGCCTTAGCGGCGTCAACAAGAGCTGGGTCCGCTGGGTGGATTTGTGGTTGGATGAGACAAAGAACAAACACAACAAGACAACCTTGGAATGGGAGATCCATGTTCTCACAAAGAAGTTCTGGGCCATGACAACAAATGACGAAAAGGATTTTAAGGATGTGGTGAAGAATTTGGAGGATTATGCCCCGATTGCACCAGCCGGATCTCAAGCACAAGTGGTATGCGTTCATGGAGTAACCCATTTGGCCAAAGAATCTTTGGTGTTTTCCCACTTCACCTGGGGCCACGTTTATCCTGTGGCTGTTGCGGTGGCAAAGGCCGGTTTTCTCCACAGGGGCACAAAGCTCGTGTTTGACGCGCAGCCGTTTTTACGTCCTCGGGTGACCTGGCTCGCATTCTACGGCTTGTTCTTCGATGAGATACCAAAGTTTGATCCCTTCTGCCAAGGGGCAACAGCACAAGTTGACCTGGACGAAGCTGTCCCACTGATGACTCAATACACAGCTGAGAATTTCAAAAACAACCACACCTTGTCTGATCAAAACACGTGGGAACGAAATTTTGAGCTTTGCACCTGGAGGCCAAAGATTTTCAAAGCGATGGCTGCACGCTTCAACTTTCCATTCCACCATGGTCGCGTCAACAACAACAACGTCAATGTCGTATATCTTCGCAGAGGGGTGATTGGTGCTGTGGGCAGAGCAAGGGCCTAAGCTGGCCGACCCAAGATGGCCCATTGAGAGACAGATCAATTTTGCGGATTAACCATTAACCATTGATAAACACTGATTAAACTCATTAAGTCATTAATGACTCATTATGCATTCAGAACCTCACAGTGTTTTGTTTTTGAGAGTGTGGTTTGCACCTCTATTTGTCTCACTTCTTGTTTGAAATCAGATGCACGCCCGCATATTATCGCATATGATCAAGTATGGGTATGTGTGAAAGCCTGTGAGAGGGTAGAAACATGAACATGCATTTGTCAGCGATATTCTTGTTCACCTGGGTACCAGGGTGTTAACCCATGTCCTATATCAAAGTTAATTGTATTGGGTCTTGGTTGTGTGCGTCAATTAGAGCAACGTGTGAATTTGCAATCGTTCTTTGTGCATTGAGCCTTGCTGCAAGGCTGCAAAGTGCACTCCTCATCCAAAATGTTCCCCCATACGGCCCAAGAGGCAGAACCACCAAAGATATTTTTAAAGAAGCTCTAAGGCAAGTTTGAAAAAAGCTTCACGGTTAATGTAATCACGCTCTCACTGGCTGGTTCAATCAATCGTCGACTCACATTGTTATAACATCATGATGGCGCGTTTCATGTAGAACAAGTGAAAAAGCGCAGGGCGGACAGGAGGAGGTTCAGGATTTCTGAAGTTTCTCAAGTAGCCAAACTAGCTTCAGATGGTGTTGCAATCACGGTCAGAATATCTAACACTGAAATGGTTTCCTGGGGTCATCAATTCAATGATGTTGTGTGCATGTGCACCGCATTTTTGTTTGGCGAGCCGCTGTTGCAGATAGATCAGATAGACTTGCCACCGCTGGCCTAAAGATAAGCTCTTTTGTCCTCCACTGGGCGTTTTGCCATTGTGAAACTTCCCTGAAGAGCCTTTCCTTTTGCGAAATACACTCAATTTCTCACTGTTGCTTGCGAACATTGTTCGTTGCCATTGCTCCCTGCCCCATTTCCGATCTGTCGTGATCCACGCAAGCCTCATCAGAATGGAACTTTAAAAGAAGGTGTGTTTCTGGCCACCCTCAGTTTCTGAAAGCATACAAATGGAATTCGCTACGTTGCAAACAAAGCCGGATCGTAGCAGGTGCCAAGATCAGACTTTTCAGAGGCACATCAATGAGGTGTTTGGTGAGGTAGCACTAAACGGCACGCCTCAAAGATTCAGGACGCACAACAAAAGCCCAGTTTGAACTCCAGCTTGCCAAATCATGTTGGAAGGGTTGCGCGAAACACCTAGAATAAACAAAAAAGCAAAAGACAACGCAAGCATGCTCGTCATTGGAGAGACTCAGAAGGGCTTTGTCTTGACCTCCAAACGCTATAAAAAGCAAACAATTAGTACTACTAACCACAGCTCTCGCCTGCCGCTCCTTCCCCTTTCACATCTACTAATTACCATAATTACCTCGACACTAACCACATACTCACAGACAAACGAGCGGACCGTTATACCACTCCACATCCACAACGGCACCCTAGAGTGGGGGACTATCAGGCCCTGGCACTCTGTGTGATTGGTATTAATCGAAGGAAGTTTAGAAGTCAAACTTCCGACAGTATGGACAGATGAAAAAGAAGAGGTGGGAAGAGTCAGCGAAGAGAAGAGAAGAAGCAAGAAGATCAGAGAAGAGAAAGAGTCAGAAGAAAGAAGATGCAGGTGCGCGAAAAGGTAGGAAAGTCGCGAATCGCTGTATTTTTCCAATGATTCGTGGCTCCAGAGGGTCGAAAAGTAGGCTCGCTAAAGCGGCGGGTGCGGAGCCATCTGGCCAGATGAGAGATGAAAAATTGCACGCCGTTGTGGCGCGAAGTACATTTGGAAGTGAAAAAGCTAAAAACACCGCACTTTTGGCAGCTGAGATGTCGAAAAAGTGCACGCTGTTGCGCGAAGCACATTTCGAAGTCAAAATGCACAAACCACACCATGCTCGGAACACTTTTGGAAGTTGAGATGTCGAAAAAGTGCACAGAATTGGGGTGCGAAGCGACATGTCGAAGTCAAAATGTCAAAAACACCACATGCTCGCGATAGATAGATAGATAGATAGATAATTAGATAGATAGATAGATAGATAGATAGATTATAGACAACTACAACTGCGGCTGCAACTGCAGCTGCAACTACAACTACATTATAGCTACAAATACACGTACAACTGAACCACGCTACAGTACAAGGATTGCACTACACTACACTAATTACACTACAACGACAGCTACAACCACAATTACAACTACTACTGCTGCTGCTGCTACTGCTACTACTGCTACTACTGCTACTACTGCTACTACTGCTACTACTGCTACTACTGCTACTACTGCTACTACTGCTACTACTGCTACTACCGCTACTACTGCTACTACTGCTACTACTGCTACTACTGCTACTACTGCTACTACTGCTGCTACTGCTGCTACTGCTACTACTGCTACTACTGCCACTACTGCCACTACTGCCACTACTCCCACTACTGCCACTACTGCCACTTCTGCCACTACTGCCACTACTGCCACTACTGCCGCTACTGCCACTACTGCCACGACCAGGACAACGACTACGACTACTACTTCTACTACTACTGCCACTACCACTAGCACTACCACTACCATCACCACTACCATCACTACTACCACTGCTAGTGCTACTACTACTACTGCTACTACTACTGCTACTACTACTACTACAACAACTACTACTGCTGCTGCTGCTGCTACTACTACTACCACGACCACTACCACTGCCACTGCCACTACCACTACCACTGCCACTACCACTGCCACTACTACTACTACTACGACTACTACGACTACTACTACTACTACTACTACGACTACTACGACTACTACTACTACTACTACTACTACTACAGCTACAACTACAACTACAACTACTACTAGTAGTTCAACTACTACTAGTACAACTACCACTACAACGACATTACACTACACTACTCTAATCACACTACAATACACTAGACTCCAGCTACAACTACAACTACACTACATACTACTACGCTACACTAATCACCCTACACATAACTACAACTACAACAACTACAACTACAACAACTACAACTACAACTACGCTACGCTACGCTACTACAACTCCAGCTACAACTACACTACACTACAGTAGGCTACATTACAGAACACAGCACTACAGCACACTACACTACACTACATTACATTACACTACACTCATTACACTGCAACTACAACTGCGCTACACTGATTACAGTACTACACTACAACTACAATTCCACTACACTACAACTACAACTACAGCTGCACTACAGCACACTACATCCAGCAGTTGTGGGTGAGGTGACCGCTGCAACCATTGCAACCACTCCAAAAAACACAACTCCAACCACCTTCGGTCCATCAGTGGATTCGCTCTGCCATCCATGCATCACAACAACTCACCTCTCCTATGGTGCCCTATCTTTGAAACTTCCGCCACCGCCTTGAGTGGTACTACTGGTAGTACTGTGTATTGAAGATTGTCCTAGTTCAAAAAACAGTCAGTGTGCATATTGGTTTATATTCACATCATGTTCATTGGCACATCAATCACAGCAGAAGTATGCCAGGGGAAAAAAAAACATTACCTTCCTTTGCAAATGAGCCGCGTTTTCAGATTAAGACAGGCAGGACAAAGCATTTACATGATATAATGGCCATGTTCCAGCCAATGAAAAGTTTCTGAAGTAGTTGGAACCGTGTCCCAACATGTTCCCTAACCAACTTTGTATAAACCGGGAGATATACACTATTGGCAACTGTGTTTTTCCACCCATTTGGCCACTTGTCACGAAAGCTAGCTTCTGCTAGCTGAAGTCCCTCTTGCTTTAGCAAGGTATTGGGGGGGATGGAATCTCCAGTTGCGAGAAACTTCTCAGTTAACTACCCCCCCCTCCCCCTCTTTTCACAAGCAGTTTACTCGTTGGCTCAACCCCTCCCGGGACACGGTCAGTAACAGCACCGGCATGATCACTTGTATCCACCCTCTACACTTCGCACTCTAGAGTCCACACTTTACACACTAAACTTTACACTCCGCATCTTACACGTTACACTCCACGCTCGACATGTTACAATTACCTGTTAACGCACTTTACACTCCATACTTCACTCGCTAAACGTTACACGTTACACTCCACATTCGACATGTTACACTTAACTGCTAACGCACTGTACACTCCAAACTCTACACGCTGGACTTTACACTCCATACTGTGCACTCTAAACTTTACGTTTCACACGTTACACTTCGCACTCCGCAGTCCACACTTTACACCCACACTGTACACTTGGCACTCCACACTCTACGTTTACACAGGGCACTGACACTTTAATCTGTACGTTTTCGCACTTTACACTTTACACTTCACGTTAGACCCCCACAACTTTGCCCTTTTCACACTTGATACTGTATGGAACCTTGGCCTAACTCCATTGTCATGTTGCGTGCGCACATCTACCTGTCGTCCTGAACTTTCGCCACTCGCTGCATTACTTCTTCCCACGCGTCCAAAGGTCCACTCCTGTGCCGACGGTGGACCTTTGAATTTTCCCCTTCACTGTGCACTCTGCACTCCGCATTTCACACTCCACACTTTACACTCTAAACTTACACTTTACACTCCGCACTCCACACTCCACACTCGACAGTTTACACTTAACTCGTAACGTACTTTACACACCACAGTTTGCACTCTAAATTTTACACTCCACACTTTACACTCTGAATTTTTATCACACTTTACACCCCACACTCCACACTCTACACTTGGCACTCCACACTCTACTTTTACACATGGCACTCACACTTTACGCTGCACTATACACTTGAGTTTTGACCCCCACAATTTTGCCCTTTTCACACTTGATACTGTATGGAACCTTGGCCTAACTCCATTGTCATGTCGCGTGCGCACATCTACCTGTCGTCCTGAACTTTCGCCGCTCGCTGCATTACTTCTTCCCACGTTTCCAGAGGTCCACTCCTGTGCCGACGGTGGACCTTTGAATTTTCCCGACTCAGTTGTCATGATCTTGTCTTTGCTGAATGTCTTCATTGGTTTCGTGCAACAGTAAACAACAATCATATGTTCTCAAAATTTGTATTTACACTTGCGCTACCTTCTGTGTTTCATGCCCATCACCCTGCCAAGCTAGCTTTCGACCCTTACCCCTTGCCCTCAAATCGTGTGTTCCACCAACAAGCAGTGCGGCCTGTTGTCTCGTGCGCAGTCTATCCCTTTTTGTTGGTCTTGGGACCGCCAAGCAACTCTTCAAAACGGTAGCACTGCTGACAATCAGTGAAGTGATCAACACTTTAAATTGATTTGGTATGGGTAATGCACGCCTTCGCATATGTTGCACAGACATGAACTTGGATCACTGGTGCCAAAGAATCTTGAAATCGTCCTCGGAATGATTTGTGCCCCATTGAACACATGCTATCAGCACATGCTGTGAACTAAGGTCGGAGAAACCCGTTTAAACAGGAATCTCCTGAACGATGGCGATGTTGCTCAGGCTTTCATGACGTTGGAAGGCCCTCACAACGCCTTGGATGCGGTGCATGTTGTGCATGTGCAGGCGGTCACCACTGATTCACCTTGGTTCCAACAAGTGAAACTGGCGATGTCAACGAACATCATGGTGTCGTTGCACGGCTCTGCTCTAGGTTCAATTGAGATTTGGATGCCAAGTGGTTCTATCCTGATTTCGGTGTTTACACCCCTTACTTGTCAGTGCCGATTTGCATATTGTGCCTCAGCAAGCGAAGAACGGTCCTTTTTGTATGTTGCGGCAACAACAGCAGAAGCAAACTGCCAGCAAGGTGGTCCATGGCTTGACAATGGCAAGAAAGGAGCTTGGGTTCCCCCTGAATTGCATTCACCAAGGGTGGTGAAAGAAGTAGTCGCTTTACAGGACCGAGTTGGCTATTCTCGACACTTCAACTACACCAGTGTACTGCAAGGGCTTCGTGCAACTCTTGCTGCTCTTGGAGGTGAAGAACTCAGCAGCAAGTTTGTGAAATGGGCGTTGCAAGAAGGTCACCACTTCGCTCAGTTGGTCTGTGGCAAAATGGCACTTCAAATCATCGACGATGCTGTTCCCCCGATTCCCATCACAGATAGATCAGATACAGACGATGGGCACAGAAAGACACAGAGAGCAAATATGCTGGAGACTCACCGACGCGTCCCCTCAAATGACATACCTTCAAACGGGAGGGCGGAGCATGAGGAGCAAGAGGAGCGTGAACAGAGATTCTACGTCAAGTGCATGGATTCCTTCGCAGACGAAATGGTTCGGCTCCGTTTCAAAGTGTTGGATGCAGCCCTGGTTAGTGCAGAAGCAGACCGAGCAGATCTGGGACGGAGTGATTTGAACAGTGCAGGTGTGTTCTTTCTACAAGCGCATCCTACACGAGCTCACCCTTGGGCAACTGCATATCGTGACAGCATCGGTTTTGACAAAGTCATTGTGATTTGGTTTCCACGAGCGTGCTTCGAGCTCTTGAAAGCTGAAACAAATTCTGCTGTGTTTGCTGAGATCGTTCGTTATAGTTTTTACATGGTAAGCTTGGTGTTAGTGATGGAACAGCAGAATGTGACTCTTGTGATGCCTAGCCATAAAGAAATCATGGAGGGAGACCCAATTGATATCAGTCTGATAGATTTTTACTTGATGGAAACTATTGCTTTAGACACAGACATCTCAGACCATGATGTGGAGCTGGCTGATGCCAATGAAGCTATAAAAGCCTCGGGTGCTTTGGTTGACGGCTTTTTGCGCAATTTGGCCAACAAATCACGAGATTGTCATCAGTGCAAGGGATGCAATGTTCGTGAACTTCGGCTGATTGACTCGATACTTGGTGAGGGCCTCCTGGACGGCGCTGAAGCCAATAAAGTCGATAAAGTCGATAAAGTAGATGAGGTCCTGATTTCAGAGTTCCGGAGCAGCATATTGTCTCTCGCCAAAGAGAGACTGATTGCCACAGCGTACCTGCCATGGAGATCCACTGAACTAGATACATCAGCTCGGCGAGCTGTGCACTTGCAGAATGTGATTGCAGATATGTCCAAAGCATTGAAAGCTGTGCAATGGCGTGTTGAAAATGTCGCTTCAATCGACTGTGGGAAGCCGCAGGAGCGTTCTCATTCCCAGCGCTCCCAGGTCGAGGAGCTATTCCGAGACGGAGCTGAAGGTGCAGATCATTTTTGCCGCCCAGTCCAAGCAAGCAAACTGCGCAAACCACTTGGTGTTTATCGATTCCGAAATGTTTGTATCACAGATTTGGCTGACAAGACGGACTTTGGCCATTCTGATAGCTGGCAGCAGACTGGTCGCCGATTGGAGCTTGTAACATTTGGCCTTGGTACCAATGGCACCAAGCTTGTCTTGCCGCCTGATGGACGATTTGTGGCAACTCACTATGACTTCGCGGAAGCAGAAACGGAACGGATCAGAAGGAATGCGAGTTATTTGCAAGGCACTTCCTTATTCTGGTACGATGGCCACATTGCTTCTTTGAGATGCCCAGACTGTTCCAACATCGACCATCATGTTCAAGATGATGCAATTCTTGATTGGATCACAGCATATTTTGGGGTTTCAAATGTGACACAAATTGTGTTCAACAATCATGCCTCGGATGGTCACTTGAAGCCAAGAAAGTGGTTTGCTCAGGTCGCTGCTTTGGTTGCTTCAGCCATAAAAGCACCATTTCATTATATGCAGAAAGCTGAGACCCTGTGCTTTGATGACGTTGTTTTGAATTTTTGGGTTCGCAACTCCAACTGTTATGATTGCTGGATGTACCGAGACAACATTCTCTTTCCAGGGTTTTCACTTCGACCGGTTCTGCGCTGGGTGAGAGACGCAATTTGGCGAGCTCATGGAAGCCCACCGATGAATCTCTCCAAGATCATTGCTTACGGGCGGCAATCTGAAGTCAGCCGAAAGCCTCGAACTTGGCGAAACTTCAACAAAGTCCTTCGACTCACAAATGCTACGTTGATCGACTTCAGAAAGATGTCATTGCGAGAGGAGGTCCACACCATGATGCAGGCAAAGGTCATGCTAACAGTGGTGGGGGCACATCTTCCTGCTGCGCTCTTTATGCGTCCTGGCTCAACATGGGTTGAATTGAGTTGCAAAAGAGTTGTGGAGCAGCAATGGGGACAAGCGTGGCATTTTCTCTTTTCTGCTTTGGATGTGGAATATCTCCAGTTGGATGCACTGGATTGTCCACAGACTGCTCCCTTGGGGCTGGATGTGAACCCATGGATCCCAGCACAAAAACATCCAGTTATGATGCGACCGAAAGTGTCGTCCCTGTCGTCCCATGTTGTGCCAATTTGCCATGCCGGAAAGTTGTGCATCTTCCGAGAAAACGTGGCCACTCTGGCGGCCCCCGTGGCCCCCTCCGAAAATCTGGAGCTCGACGTCAGCTGCTCTGGCGCGGCTGTGCTTGCCAGGCTGTCACCGACATTTGACCTTCTGACGCTGATGCGTCGATGTGTCGAATGGGGCTCTGAGTGTTTCAGCATTGATACGACTGATGGTGGCAAAATGTATCGTCGAAAGGGGGCGGCTTGGAACAAGGTGGCCTGCACATGGTTTGACAAAGCATCAGAAACTGCCTACTTGACTGCATTGCGTTGGCAAACAAACCGCACCATTGCAGATAAGCCCATCGTTGCTCCGCAAGCTGCTGTGGATAAAATACGCCGACTGGTACTTGCTCAAGCGGGAATTCAGCATTGAATGCCGCTGAATGGCTCCAAGCCATATGAGATCATGCAATCAACGTTCGAACCTGGGGACTGACTCGGAAGACATGGCGCGAGGATTCAACATGATTCAACTATTCTACTCCTTCGTGTTGCTCACCCTGTTGCTTTTCTGAAGGCCCTGCTCTGAAACAACACTGGTACGGCGTGTCATACCGTGTAGGTCGTCATACGTCATACATCCTCCAGCTCCTACCTTCACCCGTGAAGCCCGTGAAGCCCGTGGATAAAAAGCTGATCTTGCTGTGTGCTGGGCAGCTTCTGAAGTTGCTGTGCGGAAGTTATGGCCATGCAGAACTTACTGTTACAGGTGAAAGCATGAAATAAGCACATCGGTATGGTCTTGCATCCAGGGCCCCGCAAACTAGTACTGAGTATATACTAGATTGCATCTACCTGCTGTAACCGTTCTACAGCTGATGTCTTTCAAGTACACTTGCACCGTGACCACTTGCTTGTTTGCAACTAGATGCAATTAGCATGTTGAGCTCAAAGCGAAAAGAAATACAACTGTATTGGGACATGTCATCAGCGGACTCCGAAGTCTTTGATGTGTTCATATGACATCACATCACATATTTGTCTAGTATATCTAGTGATCTGATCTGATCCAACAGTTGCTGTAGCAACATGAAACAAAGCTCTGGCCACTGTGGCGCTAGGGCGACTTGTTTGTGGGTCTTCCAGAGCCAGCAAGACGGAAAAAAGGTTCGATAAACATCGATACACGAAATCCAGTTCAGCATAGTTCAGCGCTTTCTGTAATCGATCCACGGAATTCAATTGCGGACAGCACAGCCAGTGGCGCTGAGCCTCGTCAGCTCGCCCATTGCGCCGTGAGACATGAGAAGTGGAGCGAGAAGCGGAGCGAGCGATGAAAACTGCAGCACATATCGCCCTATGCACTTTGGCAGGGCTGCTGGGCTATCAGATCCGTCAGCTCTTCAGCATCACCGGTAAGGCACTGATTAGGGAACTGCTTTTGGCACTGCTTGACACAGCTTGAGTCCTTGTAAGCGGGGCCATCGGTGCCCCGGGCCAGATAGGAACGGCCACAGGTTGACGTACACAATTAAAGGGCAGCGTGGTCTGCCCATCTAAGCATCCATCTATCGATCCATAGTATGTATCTAACTGGGTATGTCGAAACTTTTGTTCGTTTATGGCTGATTTTCAAACAGAAAACCACATGAGTAGCTACTTTTGACTGGTAGTGATAGTATGCAGAATTTGGAAACTCTTCCTCGGGGATCCCCGTGGACTGCATTCGCGGAAGCTAGGCAGAATATAGTCTGTTCTTCACTGAATTAATGAACAAGCAAGGGTCTTGATTGGTATGCGGAATTTAGCTTGAGCAGCGCTGGTTTCTCTGAAAACTTATATGCAGAGAGTACCCGGCAGGTATCAAATGCACAGTAGACACCATGCGTCAATCAGTGATGTTTTCTTCACGCTCTTAAAAGATTGTCTGAGGGCAGACCGGGTGGACCGGGTGGACTGGGCAGACAGTCAGGGCCGCTGTGAGCATCGGTGGGCGCTGCCTTCAAGCTTGACAGCCCAAATCGGGTGGTCGACCGCTCCGTCACCAGATGCTCCATCACAGGACTGGGAATTACAGCGTGAAGCTTAAGAAACCACAGCGCAATCGCATGTTTTTGGAAAACAAGTCGTAAAGTGAGCTTGTGAAGCAAATGGTTGAAAATTAAACTATCTCTAATCACGGAGACAAGTTTCCTTCATCATCCATCATCATTCATCATTCATCATTTAATCATCATCATTTAATCATCATCATTTAATCATCATCATCATCATCATCATCATCCATCATCATCATCATCATCATCCTCATCCACTTGTTTCATCTTTGTCTTTTCAGCTGATCCTGGTCGTTGAAACACAGTTTCCGCGACAACATTGATACCGTCCTGCTAGTTTTCATACCTCTCCCCGGCCTCAACTTCACATGTTTGTTGGTTGCTGTTTTCTTTACAAAGACAGTGCCGCACTTTTAGTTCATTGTTAGGAGCCAGCTTCAGATGGGTTTCACAAAGGAAGTTTTCTGGAGCGGGCGCGGCACGTTTCGCTGCAGGTGCCAAAGCCATTTCATTGCGTTTCTTGGCCAGAACGGCTGGAGAACGAGCGTGACCGCAAGCCTGACAAAGGCGAAAGTTGGAAGGTCTAACATTTAAGAACTTAATCCGGCTACTCCTTTCTACCAGATTCTACCAATCTTAATGTTCATTTTGCAAGGCAACTTGGAATGCAACTGTTGCATACAGTCATAGCTCTGATTTGCCGTTCAGGATCCATTCGACCATGTGTTGGCTATCAATCTGGAAGATGCGAGGGGTCAAGGACGGCGCGAACATATGATGCGTGAGTTCGAAAAAGTTTCTTGGCAGCGCCGGTCTGACAGGATGCAAATGTGGGAGACCAGAGCAATGGAAGACCATTGTCTCAAGAGTGATTTCTGGTTGTTAATCAGCGATAGGACACAAATGGATAGGAATGGAACTTTGTTGGATTGGATAAATGAAATGTTTTGCAAGGCTACGGCCTTAAAGAGAGGCGTTCTCCCTCTCTTGAGACATCGGTTGCTAGCTTACAGATTGAAACCCGGTGCGGCTGAGACTGATGTGATTAACGTGCGGTTCATATTTGCTTCACCAAAACACCAGGCAATCCCTTGGCATTAAGTTTGCCAGGTTTGTTTCAGTTTGTTGGGGTATAGGCTTTCATTTTATTGTCACTAGTTGGGAAAATGATGGTCCACCATTGTATTGTGGACTAGAATATTTCTGGACAAACCCTTCGATCGTGGCTACTGGCTACTAGCCCCCACAAGTCTGGCTGCTGGCATCTCTGCAACTGCTCTCAGGCAGGCATCAAAAAGTACAACTTTTTTCCTGCTGTAGACTACAAGAAGGACCACGCAACAGCACAACCACAGCATTGATTTTGAACGGTTATAGCCATGCAAGGAGTTTGTGTGCTGTAGAAGCCATGTTGGGCAGAAGGCGAAAGTGTTTCCAAATGTTACCAGCTTTGACTTTTTGCATGCTTTGCGCGTGCGATCTTTAAGTTTCTGCTGTTTCAGCGATTCCGGTCATTTTTGTGGATGCCCTACCGAAATCTCACAATTAGCAGACCTATTTCAAGAAATTGATCTAGTCAAATCTGTCGAAACGTAAATCATCAACTTACACATTCTCTTTATCAGTTCTGTCATAATGTCAATGAATTGTCAATGATTTTGGTGATTCAAAAGTGATTGAAAAGCCTGGCTTTTCCGACTCTGACTCGACTCCAGGACTCGCAACTGAAGAGAGAGTTGGAGTTGATACCAGGTCTTTGCCAAAATCCTGGCAGATGTTCCTTGGCCTTTTTTGCACATTTTTCCATGGTTTTTCCATGGTTTGCAAATGGTTTTCCAGCTCATGTGGTTCACAAAATCAGGATCCGGTCTGTCCGAACATACCTCGATGTCTTCGAATCAAAGTCAATGGCGCACATCGATTTTGACACCACTAGCATAGATGGTCGAAATCAAGAGTTTTATATGGTCACAGAGTCACATCTATCGTTCCAGGTTTGTTCCATCATTCCTTTGCCCAGGTCACAACACCCTTGGCTGTGCTATGAGCCATCGCAGAGTCTATGAGAAGATTGTGGCAGAGAAATGGCCCTGTGCCATGGTCTTTGCTCCTTGGACAGAAACTGCAGAGCCGAGCCATGCCGAGCCTCCGGAAATTTCACTCAGTTTGTGTACTGACTTTGGGCTTCGGCTGTGGCACAGGGCGGAGAGTCATTTGCTAGTAAGACATGTTGGACCACCTGTTTTTCATTTGGTTAGAAAGACTTACTTCCACTGCATTTTGAATTTGACACCACTGAAATATATTGAAGCCACAAAGTTTGCCAAGAGTTTGGCAGATTGAATGGCTAGAAATGCGGATAGATTGAGATTAAACTAGACTGGGTTGGGTTGAGATAAGGTTGGATCGTATGAAAGTAGAGCAGATCAAATAGGACTGGATCAGATAGATAAGATAGAATAAGATTAGTCATGGATGGATGAATACTTAGTTATTAGATGGGTAATTGTGCGATGGGTCAATAGGTGTAATCATGTTCAATCATTTTGTTCAATAGATTCTAGGAGTGTTTGTCCAGATGATGCTGCCTGTCTCTACCCCTTTGGATCATGCCTTTTGGTGCCACTTTCCCTTGAAATCGCTCAGTTGTGAGGAAGATGATGCTGGTCTGTCCAACAACTTTTCAGGCAGACTTGCAGAGATGGCGACGCTCAGAGAATTTGTAGGTTTGGGTGTTTGTGAGCTGCATGTTTGGCCTATGTTGCTTCCAAAGCCAATGAATGGACAGACAACTTAAACCTTGTTCGTTCTTTGTCATGGCATGGGCGTACAAGTCCCTTGCAAGTCCTTTGCAAGTCGTAGTGTTATCGTAGTGTATCGAAGAATTGAAGAGATTCTTTCGCCTCCAAGGTCTGGAGGAATGCCTCCCTTCGATATCATTTTTACGGGTTGGTGTCATGGAACGAAAGAATCCAAGATGACCCCAGCCAAAGACCAAACCAGCGTCCCAGAGTTGATACCTGGCAGCATAGCTTGGGAGCGGAAAAATGATTCGAGATATTTGAGTTATCCATCTTGATTCGCAAATGATTCGCAAATACGGTGGTTCTGGTTGATATTGATTGATATTTTAACAGATGGCACAAGTGGTAAAGCCAAAAGTGGAGCTTGCCGCATCGAAAAAAGAAAAAAGATCGCGCTGATCAGGCTGAACGGATGGCCAGGGATGTGCATTCACGCCTACATCGTCAGCATCTATGGTGCACTGATGATGAGCCAGGCAAATACTCCAATCGCAATCACACCAGATGCGGTGATTTTTTTGGGCAAACATCAGAAAAATCGCACGCGAACACACATCGACCCACGGGCTGTGCTGAAGGCGGGGTCTTCAGACTAGGCATTGGGACCTTGAAGCGGACGTGACATGTTTAGTCTGTACTCAGATGTACTCAGACAAAATGAATCATATGAATTCATATGAGCATTGCCTGCCTTTCATCTCGTTAAAGCATGTTAAAGCATGTTAAAGCCCTTTGATCATCTTTAAGCTGGACACCTCTGTGCTTCAGACAGCTCGCGACAGTTCGACACAGTTCCACACAGTTCCACACTGGCAGGGTTCTATTTGGTTTACGTCCACACTCATGGCCTGGCCGCTTGGCAAAGAAAATTTAGACGGTCTGAAAGTTCAGTTACGTAGTGTAGCTGACTACGTAGTGCTCTGTTACAAAGGCGATTCCATAAAATTCCACGAAATGAGAACTGGGATGTGGGATGCTAACTGGATTTGCCTCTCCAAGGCAAGATGCTGGGGCTGACGGGTTGGGCGGCGGCGTTTGAAAAAATACCGCTTCGGGTCCTGGGATGTTTGAAGGGATGCAAACGTGTCACACATATGAACCGAAATGAACCTGACATATTTATGTCATTATTCTGCTTGTAGCCTGGCTGTATTTGGGTATCCCCCGAAATTCTGAAACTTTCCGAGGTTGCAACTCTGTGGCTCAAGCGCCTTGCGACTGTAGTGTACAATAGACCGGCGCCCAGTGTGGGAAGCTTCGATGATGCTTCGGCTTCTTGCACTCGTCGGCTTGGTTCAAGTTGCTGCGCAAACTGTTGGCGGCGGCACTGGCGGCACTGGCGGCACCGGTACCGTTGGCGGCAGCACCGGGGTGGACTTGAGTCAGATCAACCGGGACTTTCACTATGCTTGTTCGCATGGAGACCAGGAGAGGGCAGCTGCCTTGCTGACACAAGGCACATCAAGATTTCAAGACTTCAAGTTTGCATCGTCAGTCGTCACATCGCATGATATTGCATGATATTGCATTTCACTGCTCAGTGATTTTGACAACAGAGTTGCCCTTCCTCAAGTTCAGTCTTCAAGAGATATGAACCACAATTTGGCAATACAATGATTTAATATGATTGAATCATGCAGCTGCAACATCCAGTTATTTAGACTGGTTTGTTTCCACAGGTGCAAGCATTAACGATGTTGCTCGGCCGCAAAAGATTCACGAGCCAAGCTGATCAGAATCCCTTCAATACCCGGCAAAAAGTATCCCCTGTACGGCCACAGGATGCCATTGGCACGCTGATATTGATTCCATAAAGCATTGATAGTCTTCTTTCAAACCCATTGTTTTGGCTTTGGACCTGTTGCTTCATTTATACCTGTGCTGCACTGCAAAAAGCACTGCAGGTATCTGCTTCCGGTCCTAATTGGAGCCCATTGGCAGAGGCTGACATTGCCTCAGCGCAGCTTGAGTGTGAGCATGTGTGAGCATTTGAATGATCTGGCAGGTCTTGCTCAGGGTTCGGAATGAGTTACTTGCAAGGCCAAAGGTGATACAAGTCAGATGCACCGAGTGTAAGAGACAGCCATTGTGAGATGATGTTTGGATGTTTGCAATGAATCGATGAAACGTGAAACCTTAAAGCATTCTTAAACCCTTCTGAAGGAAAACTTGTGCGCGTGGTGTGAACTGAGGTGAACAGACAGGACACCGCCATGGCACTTTGGCTGCTTTCAAAAGGAGCAAGCCCCGACACTCCTGACAGACGTGGCCGCACCCCACTTTATCACGCTGTGCCTCGACGCGAGCCAAGTGCAGGAAGCTGTAAAGTCTGTAAAGTGCAACACGACAAGAAGACAAGCAGTTTCGCAATCATCTCAGTAGTTGTAGCTGTAGCGATTAATTGCTCTTTGAATGCTTGTGGGTGCCATACAGGTCTACTACGGTATGGCCGACATTGCGAAGGAAATGCTGAAGACTGCCAAGAACTTGAGGACAGAGCCTGGAAAGGATAATTGCGCTTAGTTGGGTCAGTAGGTCTACAGTCTAAGGACCAGCTGTGAATGAAAAGAAACTTAAGAAGTTAAGGAGGCTCTATTTACTTGTTGTATCTTTTTGTTCATATGTCAAGCATTTCTCCAAATTTCACGAATGATGTTGAGAGTCTTTGAACATCTTTGAACCAAGTCGACCAAAGAAAGGGAATAATTTCTCAAAGATATTCACGCTATTCAACATGAAAGAGAATCGTTGGAGCCCTCTGAAATTCAGCACGACCCGCAGTCCTCATGATGGCGATGGCGTTGACTTGCTGACCCGTGCAGTACGAAACTCAGAGCTAGACCAATAGTCTAGACCATGTAAGACTGGTGGAACCCACAGGTGAAAATCATGAAACTGGATGAAGAATGACGAAGACACTTGGACAGCCGCATTTGAAAGTATATCATTTTATATCTTCAACTCTTCAACACAGAGATGGAGCATGTCAGTCCATTTGGATAGAAGAGAAAAGACATGGTTCAGGTTTGTGCCATTTGCTTGCATCAGTTTCCCCCTTGCGACTAAGGTATGGAGGGAGGACGTTGATATGGTGAAAACTCTGCTTGAAGCCGGTGTGACATCCGCTGCTGCTACGGCTGCGGTAGCTTGCACTTGAAGTCCTTACATTTCACTTGAAGTCCTTATTTCGTTTGCAAAGTGTGAAGGTTTGCAGTCCCGGAGCTGTTTTTTTCTCTGGGACAGCTTGAGCTTTTTCGAGATGTTAAAAGACGGTAAAGAATCACCTTGCAAACGAAGAACAGTAAACCTGCATTCTTGCGATGCTTGTCCTGTTTCTTCCATCAATCATTGATAAGGCACAGAATGCTCCTTGGACGATTGGAAAGCTCTTTGGGATTGCGCAGCTATGGCAGCAAAAAAGTTGTCTCATGATTGGCGCATGATTATACATGCACGCAACATGATGCATGGTGCTTGTTTGCATGCGTCAGCTGTAGCCAGCATGAAGACAACTGGCTGTTGCAGCCACGACGTCTGCGAGTAGATCGCCCATGTCTATCCATGTTTGGTACTTTTTTCGCTCTGATGATTTGAAATCATAGGTAGTCATTGCTTGGAGGATGCAAGTGACTTTGAGTGGCTACGAGTAGGAAGACTTCCTGTTTTGTCATGCAGTACTGCACTAGTGCTATCTAGTGCTCCTGCGTTCATGTTTTGTCATACAGTGGATTGGACAGACTGCTGAGGGAACCAACGGCGCCTCCCACTGTGGTCTCTCCAATCACTCCAGTGACTGCCCCAGCAGCTGCTCCTGTGGCGTCTCCAACTGCCCCGGCAACTGTGCCAGTAGCTGCGCCAGTCGCTGCTCCAGCCACCGCGCCAGCAGCTACTCCAGTGGCATCCCCTGCCACCGCCCCAGCTCCCGCGGCGGAAACAGAGCCCACCACAAATCCCTGAGTGAAACCAAGCTCATGACGGAGTTGCCGCACCAGGTGCACAAGAGTTTACTGAGGGATGATCATTCTTTGACCATACTTTTGACCATACCATAATTGAAAAGCAAGCCGGGTTCCGGGTTACACAGTCGATGCGTTTCATTCCCCATTTCCCCGCAACATCGAAAAACGCCCCTTGCAGTGAGAATCGGCCTCTTGTGGTCTTTCGAGCTGTTCGAGCTCCTGTGATGCGGCGCTCTAGCGGATGCATTGGACTTTCTCTGGCACCCTCTGGTGGTGGATCAATCCCAGATTTGAGAATCAATCAGCAGTGTGCACCAGACCATGAATAGTACAATATCATACTGAATCCTGAATCATACAATATTGCACAGAATGTACCATTTCAACACCATTTTGCTTGCTTCGTGTTGGCCGTGCTAGAGGCCCTTGATATTGGAATTCGGCACAAAGATTGATGCCAAATCAGCTACTGTGATAAAAAGTGCGTGCGTGGTAATAAGTCACGAGCTGAAAATAGCCATGGTCAGACAGGAACTGTGTTTTTTGCTTGTAGCCTGGCTGTATTTGGGTATCCCCTGAAATTCTGAAACTGTGCTGAGGTTGCAACTCTGTGGCTCAAGCGCCTTGCGACTGTAGTGTACAATAGACCGGTGCCCAGTGTGGGAAGCTTCGATGATGCTTCGGCTTCTTGCACTCGTCGGCTTGGTTCAAGTTGCTGCGCAAACTGTTGGCGGCGGCACTGGCGGCACTGGCGGCACTGGCGGCACCGGTACCGTTGGCGGCAGCACCGGGGTGGACTTGAGTCAGATCAACCGGGACTTTCACTATGCTTGTTCGCATGGAGACCAGGAGAGGGCAGCTGCCTTGCTGGCACAAGGCACATCAAGATTCCAAGACTTCAAGTTTGCATCGTCAGTCGTCACATCGCATGATATTGCATGATATTGCATTTCACTGCTCAGTGATTTTGACAACAGAGTTGTCCTTCCTCAAGTTCAGTCTTCAAGAGATATGAACCGCGATTTGGCAACACAATGATTTAATATGATTGAATCATGCAGCTGCAACATCCAGTTATTTAGACTGGTTTGTTTCCACAGGTGCAAGCATTAACGATGTTGCTCGGCGGCAAAAGATTCACGAGCCAAGCTGATCAGAATCCCTTCAATACCCGGCAAAAAGTATCCCCTGTACAGCCACAGGATGCCATTGGCACGCTGATATTGATTCCATAAAGCATTGATAGTCTTCTTTCAAACCCATTGTTTTGGCTTTGGACCTGTTGCTTCATTTATACCTGTGCTGCACTGCAAAAAGCACTGCAGGTATCTGCTTCCGGTCCTAATTGGAGCCCATTGGCAGAGGCTGACATTGCCTCAGCGCAGCTTGAGTGTGAGAATGTGTGAGCATTTGAATGATCTGGCAGGTCTTGGTCAGGGTTCGGAATGAGTTACTTGCAAGGCCAAAGGTGATACAAGTCAGATGCACCGAGTGTAAGAGACAGCCATTGTGAGATGATGTTTGGATGTTTGCAATGAATCGATGAAACGTGAAACCTTAAAGCATTCTTAAACCCTTCTGAAGGAAAACTTGTGCGCGTGGTGTGAACTGAGGTGAACAGACAGGACACCGCCATGGCACTTTGGCTGCTTTCAAAAGGAGCAAGCCCCGACACTCCTGACAGACGTGGCCGCACCCCACTTTATCACGCTGTGCCTCGACGCGAGCCAAGTGCAGGAAGCTGTAAAGTCTGTAAAGTGCAACACGACAAGAAGACAAGCAGTTTCGCAATCATCTCAGATGTTGTAGTTGTAGCTGTAGCGATTAATTGCTCTTTGAATGCTTGTGGGTGCCATACAGGTCTACTACGGTATGGCCGACATTGCGAAGGAAATGCTGAAGACTGCCAAGAACTTGAGGACAGAGCCTGGAAAGGATAAGGGCGCTTAGTTGGGTCAGTAGGTCTACAGTCTAAGGACCAGCTGTGAATGCAAAGAAACTTAAGAAGTTAAGGAGGCTCTATTTCCCCACATCTTTGTTTTTGGTTCTGTATCCCGCCGTCAGCGCGTTCGCCCGTCCGCCCGCCGTCCGCCCACACACAACTTGCTCACACACAACTTGTCCACACACAACTTGCTCACACACAACTTGTCCACACACAACTTACTCACACACAACTTGCTCACACACAACTTGTCCTCACACAACTTGTCATCACACAAGTTGCTTACTCACACACATCTTGTCCTCACACAACTTACAACTTGCTCACACACAACTTGTCCACACACAACTTGCTCACACACAACTTGCTCACACACAACTTGTCCACACACAACTTGCTCACACACAACTTGTCCTCACACAACTTGTCCTCACACATCTTGCTCACACACAACTTACTCACACACAACTTGCTCACACACAACTTACAACTTGCTCACACACAACTTGTCCACACACAACTTGTCCACACACAACTTGCTCACACACAACTTGCTCACACACAACTTACTCACACACAACTTGCTCACACACACAACTTGTCATCCCACAACTTGTCATCCACCTTCACTTTGCGTGGCAGGCGTGGCACTTGGCGACATGGATCGTCACTTTGCGTGGCAGGCGTGGCACTTATGGCACTGGGCTGGCTCTGGTGGCGCGCTTGGGTCTCAGTTGACGCCGTGGGCGTGGCAGGCGTGGCACTTGGTGACATGGACCTTCACTTTGCATGCCAGGCGTGGCACTTGGCGACATGGATCCTCACTTTGCGTGGCAGGCGTGGCACTTATGGCACTGGGCTGGCTCTGGTGGCGCGCTTGGGTCTCAGTTGATGCCGTGGGCGCCGCAGCTTTTGGCGTGGCAGGCGTGGCACTTGGTGACATGGACCTTCACTTTGCGTGGCAGGCATGGCACTGGGCTGGCTCTGGTTGCGCGCTTGGGTCTCAGTTGACGCCGTTGGCGCGGCTTTTGGCATGGCAGGCGTGGCGCTTGGTGACATGGACCTTCACTTTGCGTGGCAGGTGTGGCACTTGGCGACATGTATCTTCACTTTGCGTGGCGTGGCACTTATGGCACTGGGCTGGCTCTGGTGGCGTGCTTGGGTCTCAGTTGACGCCGTGGGCGCCGCGGCTTTTGGCGTGGCAGGCGTGGCACTTGGTGACATGGACCATCACTTTGCGTGGCAGGCGTGGCACTTGGTGACATGGATCGTCACTTTGCTGGCAGGCGTGGCACTTATGGCATTGGGCTGGCTCTGGTGGCGCTTGGGTCTCAGTTGACGCCGTGGGCCCGCGGCTTTTGGCGTGGCAGGCGTGGCACTTGGTGACATGGATCGTCACTTTGCGTGGCCCTTTTGGCATGCGGCTGATACATATGTATAGACAACTTTATCCACACAACTGTTTTTACTTCTCAAACCTTTTCACCACCTCCTTTGTCTTTCCCCCCTTCCCCGTCACAACTTCTGCACGCACACACTAGACAAGAATGGATCATTATATGATCCGGCAGGAACTGAATCCTGAAACATGCAGATTAGATACGAAACAATGCAGGTACGTTTACACGGGTCCCGGGAGGGTGTCTTCGGTGGCCACCGACCCCCCCGGGACCCCGGTGGCCCCCTGCATTAAAATTAGAATTAGAAAGGGAGAGGACAAAGGAAGAAAAAGAGAGAGAAGTTTTACATCTATTTAGATGTTACACACACACACCCGGCCGGAGCCGGGTCAACCCTGAAAGGCAAGAGGAAGAAAAAAGCGGACACACGACGGGCAGACGGCCAAAAACAGCGCAGGGGGGGGAGGGGAACAGACGGACCTCCGGAACCAACCTACACGGCGAAACGGACCTGACCAAAACAGCGCACACACCTAAACCTCACAACACGTTACGGAGAGGCACGCAGGGAAAGATTAGGGACCAAATGGGGAACTAGTTGATGCCAGACAAAAACCAAAACAATTAGTTAAAAAACAGGACCCAGTTCCTATACCTACTGTTCGTGCAATTGTGCCACAACAGGCCCATGTTCCAGTCAGCCACAAGGGCATAAACGGCTGACAAGTTCCATCGAATTAGATGCACAATGTGTTTCACCTCACCAGACAACCATCAAAAGAAAAAAGACCACACCTGAAAGTCGTGAGCCTGCCTGGTACTTGTGTCATGACATGATGCAATGTAGCTGCAAACGTTGCTGCAGTGGCAAGAAAGGAGTTTCTGGTTGTTCCGAACGATCTCACGCTGAGAGAGAAGCAAATCACTGGGGTCCCTGGGACGTCCGGAGCCGCGGGAATTCTCGAAAAAGGTGCAAAACCGAAAGGCTGACTGTTTCGCTTTACTTAGATGAATTACTAAATTAAAATGTGTTAATTCGGCAGTCAGGACAGTCATCACTCACCCTAAAAAGGGTTGCCTCAAATGGCTCCATGGCACCATGTCGGAGCCACCATGGAAATCACACTAGACAAGAATGGATCATTATATGATCCGGCAGGAACTGAATCCTGAAACATGCAGATTAGATACGAAACAATGCAGGTACGTTTACACGGGTCCCGGGGGGGTGTCTTCGGTGGCCACCGACCACCCCGGGACCCCGGTGGCCCCCTGCATTAAAATTAGAATTAGAAAGGGAGAGGACAAAGGAAGAAAAAGAGAGAGAAGTTTTACATCTATTTAGATGTTACACACACACACAACTTACCACCACACAACGTACTCACACTTGCTCTTCCACACACAACTTGCTCCACGCCAATCCTGCACCATCTCTTTTCTCTTTCCTGCTTTCCCCATGCCATCTTTACCTGTCTTTTGCTGCTTGTTGGAAGAAGTTGACATGTGGGGTTATCCGGTCCTTTAATTACTTGTTGTATCTTTTTGTTCATATGTCAAGCATTTGTCCAAATTTCACGAATGATGTTGAGAGTCTTTGAACATCTTTGAACCAAGTCGACCAAAGAAAGGGAATAATTTCTCAAAGATATTCACGCTATTCAACATGAAAGAGAATCGCTGGAGCCCTCTGAAATTCAGCACGACCCGCAGTCCTCATGATGGCGATGGCGTTGACTTGCTGACCCGTGCAGTACGAAACTCAGAGCTAAACCAATAGTCTAGACCATGTAAGACTGGTGGAACCCACAGGTGAAAATCATGAAACTGGATGAAGAATGACGAAGACACTTGGACAGCCGCATTTGAAAATCTATCATTTTATATCTTCAACTCTTCAACACAGAGATGGAGCATGTCAGTCCATTTGGATAGAAGAGAAAAGACAGGGTTCAGGTTTGTGCCATTTGCTTGCATCAGTTTCCCCCTTGCGACTAAGGTATGGAGGGAGGACGTTGATATGGTGAAAACTCTGCTTGAAGCCGGTGTGACATCCGCTGCTGCTACGGCTGCGGTAGCTTGCACTTGAAGTCCTTACATTTCACTTGAAGTCCTTATTTCGTTTGCAAAGTGTGAAGGTTTGCAGTCCCGGAGCTGTTTTTTTCTCTGGGACAGCTTGAGCTTTTTCGAGATGTTAAAAGACGGTAAAGAATCACCGTGCAAACGAAGAACAGTAAACCTGCATTCTTGCGATGCTTGTCCTGTTTCTTCCATCAATCATTGATAAGGCACAGAATGCTCCTTGGACGATTGGAAAGCTCTTTGGGATTGCGCAGCTATGGCAGCAAAAAAGTTGTCTCATGATTGGCGCATGATTATACATGCACGCAACATGATGCATGGTGCTTGTTTGCATGCGTCAGCTGTAGCCAGCATGAAGACAACTGGTTGTTGCAGCCACGACGTCTGCGAGTAGATCGCCCATGTCTATCCATGTTTGGTACTTTTTTCGCTCTGATGATTTGAAATCATAGGTAGTCATTGCTTGGAGGATGCAAGTGACTTTGAGTGGCTACGAGTAGGAAGACTTCCTGTTTTGTCATGCAGTACTGCACTAGTGCTATCTAGCGCTCCTGCGTTCATGTTTTGTCATACAGTGGATTGACTGCTGAGGGAACCAACGGCGCCTCCCACTGTGGTCTCTCCAATCACTCCAGTGACTGCCCCAGCAGCTGCTCCTGTGGCGTCTCCAACTGCCCCGGCAACTGTGCCAGTAGCTGCGCCAGTGGCTGCTCCAGCCACCGCGCCAGCAGCTACTCCAGTGGCATCCCCTGCCACCGCCCCAGCTCCCGCGGCAGAAACAGAGCCCACCACAAATCCCTGAGTGAAACCAAGCTCATGACGGAGTTGCCGCACCAGGTGGGTGCAGCTTCGTACATTTCCAATCTCTAGGTTGTTGATTCAAAGTAAGGGCATGACAAACAGAGATGAATCGTTTTGAACATATGGTCGAACTCTTGCGCCCAAATCCCGGCAACATCTTGCACTGCACAACTCCCTGCAGTGAGAATCGACGCCTCACATCGTCTTTTGAGCTCCTGTGATGCGGCAGTGATGGTGGATGCATCTTCCAGTTCGTTCCTGTTCTTTTCTTTCAATGAGGGTGAATGAGGACCATTTCGCATAGATATTGCAATAAGTAGTGGCCAACAATGCTGTTTGTTGCCTGGTACAACATGACTTTTCTTCGGCTCTATGATGCAATTCTCTGCGCGTTTTTTTTCTGGAGAGGCGGAGGGAGATAATAATAACGTGCTTGCACGCTTAGATGATGCAGTGGCAAACGTCCTTCATGCTAAATTGTAAGCTCCTTACTCTCTCTTGCGCCTCCTTGTAAGAAGTCCAATCCGCTCCACATGCACAAGTCCTTGATGCTATGCTGCACAAGTCCCTGACACAGCGCTGTAAGATCTTCGCTATCTGTTGCACATGCGCACATCCTTCATGCTATGCTGTAAGATCTTTGCTATTTGTTGCACATGCACACATCCTTCATGCTACGTTGTAAGATCTTTGCTGTCTGTTGCACATGCGCAAGTACTTGATGCTACGCTGTAAGATCTTCGCTATCTGCTGCACATGCACAAGTCCTTGATGCTACGCTGTAAGATCTTCGCTATCTGCTGCACATGCGCACATCCTTTTTGCTATGCTGTAAGATCTTTGCTATTTGTTGCACATGCACAAGTCCTTGATGCTACGCTGTAAGATCTTCGCTATCTGCTGCACATGCGCACATCCTTTTTTGCACATATGCTCTAAGATCTTTGCTATTTGTTGCACATGCACACATCCTTCATGCTACGTTGTAAGATCTTCGCTATCTGCTGCACATGCACAAGTCCTTGATGCTACGCTGCAAGATCTTCGCTATATGTTGCACACGCACACATCCTTCATGCTACGTTGTAAGATCTTCGCTATCTGCTGCACATGCACAAGTCCTTGATGCTACGCTGCAAGATCTTCGCTATATGTTGCACACCCACACATCCTTCATGCTACGTTGTAAGATCTTCGCTATCTGCTGCACATGCACAAGTCCTTGATGCTACGCTGCAAGATCTTCGCTATATGTTGCACACGCACACATCCTTCATGCTACGTTGTAAGATCTTCGCTATCTGCTGCACATGCGCACATCCTTCATGCTATGCTGTAAGATCTTTGCTTCCTGTTGCACATGCGCACATCCTTCATGCTATGCTGTAAGATCTTCGCTATTTGTTGCACATTCGCAAGTATTTGATGCTGCGCTGTAAGATCTTAGCTATTTGTTGCACACGCACACATCCTTCATGCTATGCTGTAAGATCTTCGCTATCTGTTGCACATGCGCACATCCTCCATGCTACGTTGTAAGATCTTCGCTATCTGCTGCACATGCGCACATCCTTCATGCTATGCTGTAAGATCTTTGCTATTTGTTGCACATGCACACATCCTTCATGCTACGTTGTAAGATCTTCGCTATCTGCTGCACATGCACAAGTCCTTGATGCTACGCTGCAAGATCTTCGCTATATGTTGCACACGCACACATCCTTCATGCTACGTTGTAAGATCTTCGCTATCTGCTGCACATGCGCACATCCTTCATGCTATGCTGTAAGATCTCTGCTGTTTGTTGCACATGCGCAAGTCCTTGATGCTAGGCTGTAAGATCTTTGCTGTCTGTTGCATGCACATGCGCAAGTCCTTGATGCTACGCTGTAAGATCTTCACATGCACATGGCTGAAGAGAGATGCGAAGCTCTTCTCTCAGTCAACTTGAGTTTTCGTGCGAGCAAAATGTACTTTTCGCCGAGCAAAGATTCAGCCATGTTGCTGTGATGTTTTTGCTTTAATGATTACAATATTCAGTATGTTTGAGATGCCAACAGCCAAAATACACCAGGCGACCAGTAGCGTAGTTCCCAAGTGCCTATTGAGGTGTTCAACTGTGGAAGTCTGCAGCTATGTAGGCGAGATGTCCTTGTCCTGAATTCGTTCAGTAGACTGACCTTTGAAAGTGCGCAAAAGTACGGTGTCGTTTTTCCATCGTTTTTCCTTGGGTGAAACATGCTGGGATCATGTTGAAAACGCATATTGGGTTGGGTTGAAGTCAAGCTATTTGGTTTTACATTGAACCGATGTGATCAAGGTCTTTGAGCTGTGGTTCGCCCTCCAGTACGGTTTTTCAGCCCATGCTGAATATTGCCACAATGTCATGAAATTCATTTGTGAGCTGCTTCCACTGCATTGCAATCCGGTGTTTGCTCAAGGCGTTTAAATTGCTCTTCCAAGGGAATTCTGATGTTCATCTGTCTGCTTATGCCATTGCGTTATTTTCAATCCAATGGTTGTTTTTATGTTAATTTGATATTGGTTGTTAATCCACGCTGTTTGTGTGTATCCAATTGATGTACGTCAGTGCTTTGTCTTTTTATTCTATTGAGTTTTACATTTGCGCCGTTTCACAGCACGGTCCGGCCCTAATGGTTCATGGTAAAAATTGAGGCTTTGATAGGGTTTGGTCAATGTCTCATATTGGCATATTAGGGTCATCGCATCGCAACCTCCTGATACGTAGCTCCTCGGTGGCTAACCAACCCTTCCAGCGAGACAACGGGCCCCGGGGAGCTTCCGGTGCACCATGACGTGGCTGCCAATGGTGACTTTGATTGCTTTGACCTTCCTGGTGTCTTGAAAGATTTCAGGGACGATTTCGGGTGTGCTGAGATTGCAGCTAATTGCCAGTTGCTTCGGGCTTTAGAGCTGTACACTGTACCTTTTGAACTCTGAACTGACATCGATTATTGAATCATGCTTACCCCACATTGAATCTAGCACCCTTCAGGAGGTCATGTTTCGGATGTCCTGTCCACGAAATATCTCAATATGAAAGCTTCCGAAAGTTATGAATTATCTTATTGCAACCACAAGAAGACCTGAAAGTCAAAACAGTCCTAGAATAGTCACAAAGTACTAGAATCCATCTTTTGTAGGGGTTACTATACTCCCTTAATGTTCCCAGCAAGGTCTTCATTCCAACCGTTACATCACAAGACTTCCGAGCAGCAAGGCAACGGCTGCAGAGCAATTGAGTCTGGCGCAATTCCCTGAGGAGGCGGCGATTAATCCTTGATTTTCTTCTGGGATAAGATTTACGTATTACTATAGGTTCTTTATGGTTCGTTCAAATAAAAGTAGTAATAAGCTTCGGTGGTATCCCCAACAGCCGCAACGTTTTAGTTTTATAAATCTTTCTGAAGCAAGCTGGGAAGCCAAGCGCTGGAAACACCTCAGCCAGATTTCCGTAAGTTAAATGAACCTCACCTGGCTTGGCTTCTGCAACCTTCCCCGGAACCCGTTGAACCTGACCTGGCTCTGCACCAAGACCTTCTCCGGAACCTTCTTCGGAACCCTGTTGAACCTGACCCGGCTTTGCACCAAAGCCTCCCAGACCTTCTCCGAACCTTCTCCGGAACCTTCTCCGGAACCCTGTTGCACTTGGCTCTGCACCTAAGCCTCTCAAACCTTCTCCTGAACCTTCTTCGGAACCCTGATGAACTTGACAGGCTCTGCACCAAAGCCTCCTAGACCTTCTCCGGAACCTTCTTCGGAACCCTGTTGAACCTGACCCGGCTTTGCACCAAAGCCTCCCAGACCTTCTCCGAACTTTCTCCGGAACCTTCTCCGGAACCCTGTTGCACTTGGCTCTGCACCTAAGCCTCCCAAACCTTCTCCTGAACCTTCTCTGGAACCCTGATGAACTTGACAGGCTCTGCACCAAAGCCTCCTAGACCTTCTCCGGAACCTTCTCCGGAACCCTGATGAACCTAGTCTGCACCAGAACCTCCCAGACCTTGTCCGGAACCTTCTCCGGCCTGTTGAACCTGACCTGGCCCTGCACCAAAGCCTTCTAGACTTTCTCCGGAACCTTCTCCCGAACCCTGTTGGACCTGGCTCTGCACCAAAGCCTCCCAAACCTTCTCCTGAACCTTCTCTGTCTGGAACCCTGATGAACTTGACAGGCTCTGCGCCAAAAAGCCTCCTAGACCTTCTCCGGAACCTTCTCCGGAACCCTGATGAACCTAGTCTGCACCAGGTCACCAGAACCTCCCAGACCTTGTCCGGAACCTTCTCCGGAACCCTGTTGAACTTGACCTGGCCCTGCACCAAAGCCTCCTAGACCTTCTCCGGAACCCTGATGAACCTGACCTGGCCCTGCACCAAAGCCTCCCAGACCTTCTCCGGAACCTTCTGCACACCAGAGCTATTCTGAGCGTAGACATAGCAGTGGTCCATCTCACTAAGCTTTCCATTTTATGTCGCATCATTATCTTTGATCCTTTGGATCCAAGTAAAACTAGACGACGGTTGGCCTGAGAGCGAAAAAGACGTTTTTCAAGCAGCTCTGAGTATGGTAGTCGTAAAAAATAGTCGGTGAATGGTTGGTGAATTGTATATGAGCTATGGAGGGATAAGTTGTGAAAAGTAAGATTGATTAAGAAGAGGAATACATGTGACAACCCATGCACATGCACTGTGCTGCTTGGTAAAGGGCATCATATGACACGTGACTTGCAACCACAGAGAGACATAGATAGAGAGAGAGAGAGAAAGAGAGAGAGAGAGAGAAAGCGAGAGAGAGAGAGAGAGGGAGAGAGAGAGAGAGAGAGAGAGAGAGAGAAAGAAAGAAAGAAAGAAAGGGAGATAGAAAGAAAACATGAAGTTATTATAATGTGAGCAACAAAAGTGCACAGGAGGCTCGGTACCATGATGCTGCGAATGACATGTGTTGTCTCATTTTACTATGGTAATTCCCACACACATTGCCGAAAAAGCTCGGTACCATCATTCCGCTTTTATACAGAGACGCTTTTACACACAGAAGCTTTTACACACAGACACTTTTACACACAGGAGCTTTTACACACAGACACTTTTACACACAGACGCTTTTACACGCACAGAAACTTTTACACACAGACGCTTTTACACACAGACAGCTTTTACACACAGAAGCTTTTACACACAGACACTTTTACACACAGGAGCTTTTACACACAGACACTTTTACACACAGACGCTTTTACACGCACAGAAACTTTTACACACAGACGCTTTTACACACAGACGCTTTTACACACGGACACTTTTACACACAGACGCTTTTACACACAGACCCTTTTACACACAGACCCTTTTACACACGCAGACACTTTTACACACGCTTTTACACACAGACACTTTTACACACAGAAACTTTCACACACAGACGCTTTTACACGCACAGAAACTTTTACACAAACGCTTTTACACACGGACACTTTTACACACAGACGCTTTTACACACAGACGCTTTTACACACAGACACTTTTACACACAGACCATTTTACACACAGACACTTTTACACACAGAAGCTTTTACACACAGAAGCTTTTACACACAGAAGCTTTTACACACAGAGGCTTTTACACACAGACTCCTTTACACACAGACGCTTTTACACACAGAAGCTTTTACACACAAACACTTTCACACCCAGAGACCGGACCCGTGAAATCGCAATTTTACCTCATTGGCGATCGAACCTCATTTCGCGTGTAAGGGTTGCGATTCACACCTCAAAATCGCAATTTTACTTCAGTTTTTGACGTCCAACGTCCATTTCGTGCGAAAGGGTTGCGATGGACTAACTAAAATCGCAATTTTACCTCAGTTTTTGACGTCCAACGTCCATGTCGTGCGAAAGGGTTGCGGTGGGCCAAGTAAAATCGCAATTTTACCTCAGTTTTTGACGTCCAACGTCCATTTCGTGCGAAAGGGTTGCGTTTCGTGTCACTCCGGCGGCACCGCCCCCGCCTTAAGAGAGAGATAGAAAGAAGAGCGAGAGAAGATGTGAAGGTGTGAAGATGTAGATCTGCAGGTGTGAAGGTGTGAAGATGCAGATCTGCAGGTGTCAGGGTGTGAAGATGTAGATCCGCAGATGTGACGGTGTGAAGATGTAGATCTGCAGATGTCAGGGTGTGAAGATGTAGATCTGCAGATGCGAAGGTGTGAAGGTGTAGATCTGCACATGTCAGGGTGTGAAGATGTAGATTTGCAGATGCGAAGGTGTGAAGATGTAGATCTGCAGATGTCAGGGTGTGAAGATGTAGATCTGCAGATGTGAGGGTGTGTAGATGCAGATCTGCAGGTGTGAGGGTGTGAAGATGTAGATCTGCAGATGTGAGGGTGTGTAGATGCAGATCGGCTGATGTGACGGTGTGAAGATGTAGATCAGCAGATGTGAGGGTGTGAAGATGTAGATCAGCAGATGTGAGGGTGTGAAGATGTAGATCAGCAGATGTGAGGGTGTGAAGATGTAGATCAGCAGATGTGAGGGTGTGAAGATGTAGATCAGCAGGTGTGAGGGTGTGAAGATGTAGATCAGCAGATGTGAGGGTGTGAAGATGTAGATCAGCAGATGTGAAGGTGTGAAGATGTAGATCAGCAGATGTGAGGGTGTGAAGATGTAGTATAACGGCTGCTTTTTTACGAAGAACCCTTCGCAGGCACTCTCGGGAAAAGTAAAATCAAAGATATAGAAATCAATTTGAATGGCTGTTGTTATTTTAGCTATTCTTATGACCGGGAATTTTACTTTGACTGATGCAAGTAGCTCTCTCAACCCAGACACAACAAGTGCTCACATGAACATGAGAAATGACAGTCTGTGAATAAGCTTCGGCGGTATCCCCAACAGCCGCAACGTTTTATTTTTACAAATCTTTCTGAAGAGTCTGCCAAGCCAAGCGCTGGACACACCTCAGCTGGGGTTCCGTGAGTTAAATGGCCGCAAATCTTGTTGAACCTGACCCGGCTCTGCACCGAAGCCTCCCAAACCTTCTCCAGAACCTTCTCCGGAACCCTGTTCACTCTGCACCGAAGCCTTCCAGACCTTCTCCGGAATCTTCTCCGGAACCCTCTTCACTCTCCACCGAAGCCTTCCAGACCTTCTCCGGAATCTTCTTCGGGAACCCTGTTGAACCTGACATGGCTCTGCACCAAAGCCTTCCGGAACCTTCTGGGGAACCTTCTTCGGAATCCTGTTGAACCTGACCTGGCTTTGCACCAAATACCGAAGCCTATGACCTTCTCCGGAACCTTCTCCGGAACCCTGTTGAACCTGACCTGGCTCTGCACCAAAGCCTCCCCATCCTTCTCCGGAACCTTCTCCAGAACCTTCTTCGGAACCCTGTTGAACTTGACTTGGCTTTGCACCAAGAACCTTCTCCGGAACCTTCTCCGGAAGCCTGTTGCCGAGACCTTTTCCGGAACCTCTCCGGAACCTTCTCCGGAACCCTGTTGAACGTGACCTGGCTCTGCACTAAAGCCTCCCAGACCTTCTCCGGAACCTTCGGAACCTTCTCCGGAACCTCGTTGAACCTGACCCGGCTCCTGCTATTCTGGGCTGAAGACCCCATTAGCTTACACTGTTGGGGAAAAATCATAGAATTGATTTATTTTTTGGTTCCAGTAACTTAGTGGATTAATTTGGTTGATCATTGGAATACGGAATATGGCATACGGCTTGATGTAATCAACTTAATATGATTCGGGTGTTTTTGAAAATGGGAGATGCCCAAATTTTACAGCTTAAGTAGGGACATTGATGATTCATGAGTTGATTTCGGGGCACCTTATTTAGTCTCAAGAATCCAAGTCCGAGTCATTTTAAGCAGCCGGCTGAGCAGCTTCAAAGGGAACTTTGTCCATGAGTTTCCTTTTGGCGAATTACCACAGGCATTGAAATTCATGGGATTCCCCTGTACAAATTGTGGACTTTCCATATCTACTCTTAGTTTTCCGGAGGTTACTAAATATCTTTATAGACATCACATCACCGACATCACCTACGATATCGCCAGCAAATCGAGCACCTTTCAGCACCTGTGCAGTCTGTCAGGAAGTGGCTTTGGCGCGCGGCAAGACTGCGCTGGTGACCGGTGCAGCGGGTTTCATTGGGAGCCATGTGGCCAGGCAGTTGCGCGAATTGGTCAGTGGGCTGATGGTGGGCCACTCAAGACATCCAGAGAGAGAAAGTTTTTTGTTGGATTTGGAATTCTTTTGTTTTGGAAATGGTGGTTGAAAGGAGTCTTGGCATGCCTAATACATCTGTTGGGTTCCCTTAAGCCTCCACCCTTTCGCTGGTGTTCTTGGAGGCATTGCCGGGATCTTGGTATGACCGTCCTTGCGCTGGATGACTTGTCTGGGGGCTTCCCGGCCAATGTGCCGGAGGGCGTGACCTTCATTGAAGGAGCAACGGATCTGTGGATGGATGGGGAGTGTAGATGATGGTTGCCAATTTCCAGAATTGGTTTGCTGGAATGTCTTGGAATGTGGGGGAAAGAAACATTATTTGACGGAAGACCACTCTCTATTTGGGCATGGTATCGTTCGAATCGGGCGCCCAAGAAGTGGAATGCAAAAAATAGCAGCAATGATCAAACATCTGTAGAGCTTAAGTTTGTTCATACCTGTTTGAAATTGGGAAATGGGTTTCAAAGATAACCAACACTCCGGCTTCGTTTGAACTTGGTCGTTGATCAATGGATTTCTAGATGTTCAAAGCACCGCTACGTTCTTCCGTCTCAACTATTTGTCATTTTCGCAACCGGGATTCCACAGACTTTGAAATTTCACAGGCCCCAGGTCCCACCCATTTGTGTTTTTTCTTTCAAACCCAGGAGACATCCGCGATGCAGAGCTGTTGGAACGGATCTTTCAGGAGCACCAGCCCGTACACTATGTCTACCATTTGGCAGCCTATGCTGCTGAAGGCTGAGCCAAAAATGGATGATTTAGATTTCTGTGAAAATACAAACAGCTATGGAAATCCACATGGAGCATGGTCTTGAGATCTTCTGGAGATCCCATACTGTCAGGGCCATAGCTACACAGTGAGACCGGGCCAGATCCACTGCATATTTTGAGGTTCAAATGAAGGTAGAGGGATGACGAGTCCCGACTCCGGATTTTTCCAAGACTCGACTTCGAACATCTTGGAACATCATTTCCATGAGGAAGAATCATTGAGAAAACAGCCTGGGTGAATAGTGATAACATGCCACTATATTGCCGAAGGAAGTTTGGAAGTCAAACTCCGACAATATGGACAGATGAAGCAGCGGAGATGGGAAGAGGCAGAGAAGAGAAAGAGCCAGAAGAGAAGTCAGAGAAGAGAAAGAAAGGCAGAAGGCAGGAGATCAAGGTGCGCAAAAAGGTACAAAAGTCGCAAAGCACTGTGTTTCTCCAATGTTTTGTGGCTCAGGAAGGTCGAAAAGTAGGCATGAAATGGTGCCGCAAGCACATTTCGAAGTCAAAATCGTAAAAATACCAAACGTCCGGAGCTCTTTTGCCAGCTTAGATATTGAAAGAGTGCACGCCGCTTTGGCACGAAGCACATTTCGAAGTCAAAATGGTAGCAATACCACACGTCCGCAGCTCTTGCCAGTTGAGATACTGAAAGCATGAACGGCGTTGTGGCGCGAAGCACATTTCAATGTCAAAGTGTGTACAAAACACCGTAGGTTCGCAGCACTTTTCGAAGTTGAGATGTTGAAAAAGTGAACGGCGTTGTGGCGCGAAGCACATTTTGAAGTGAAAATGTTCAAAACACCACATGATCGCGCCACTCTTGGATGTTCTAGCATCATTTTTCCTGGCAGGCGCAAGCAGTTCTGCACTGAGCAAAAAGTGAGTCAAACAAAGGTGTAGGTTTTGCAGCGGCTGCAAAAACGATAGCAGGCATGGGACGTTTGAAGAGGATCTGAAAAGATGCATTTCACATGGCAGGCGCAGTACAAGAGACATTTCCGGCAGACATGTTGATAGGTCAGGGCGCTGATTTCTTGAAAGGGGGTTCATTTTGGAGCAGCAGACTTTCAGGTTTGCCAAGACGATTTTCCGAGGGATAGATAGGCAGATAGATAGATACACAGATAGATATACAGATAAACAGATAGACAAATAGATAGGTGGAAAAATAGCCAGATGGATAGTTAGGTCGACACATAGATAGATAGAAAAAAATTAGCTAGACAGATAGCCAGAGAGATAGATAGACAGATAGACAAACAGACAGACAGACAGATAAATAGATAGACAGGTACACAAGTAGATAGACAGATACATGGCCCGACACTCCAACGACCTTTCAATCCATCCGTGGGTTCGCTCTGCCATCCATGATTCACAACAGTTCAACTCTCCTATAGTTGCCTATCTTTGAAACTTCCGCCACCGCCTTGTGCGGTACTACCGGTACACCAGCTCACAGGGTGATTAATCCCAAAAGGGCTTGCAAAATGAGCATTTTGCGGGTCCATTCCATAATACTCAGTACCTTGGAAAGCTTCCCTCAGCATCCACCACCCCTTGATTCCGAGGGATGGACACATGCCAGGTCTGTCACACTTCATCCGGTCTTACAACTACAGAACCAACCTGGTGGGATCAGCAACTTGGCACTTGACTTCTCGATCGATGCGCTCAGCATGGGGTCCAATGGAAGCCAGTTTGCCTTGGTTGGGTTTCACCATCCCTCAAGATGCTGTGCTGCAGGTGGAGATTTTGAACCAAGCGATCAAGCACCGGGTGCATTGTTTTGTGTTCACCTCCTCTATCGCTGTCTACGGTAGCATTAACGTGCCCTGGTTATGGAAACCCTTCACCATTTTCACTGGGTCGTGGGGATTGATGGGTTGGCAGCAACGATTTGGAGGTTTTTCGCTAAAGGAAGACAAGAAACATATTTGAAAACCCATTCCCAACAACCATAGGCCATCATGGGGAGGGAAGAAGCAGGAAAATCCAACGCTATAGCAACCCCAAAAAGACAGAAAAGTTGGAAACATAGAAAACATTTGGAGAAAAGGCGTTTTTCTATCTTCATGGGACTGCTATCTCCAATTTGCTGTGTGTGAAGTGGCTCTTTCATTCAGTGAATTGTTTTCCACCAATGTTACGCAGGCAACTCGTTCCATCCCTTCGGGCAATATAAGAGAAGTGTGTGCCGATCAATTTGCAGAAATAAATCGATATCTCACCAACAAAAGTCGATTCTCAACTTGAGGATCTGTCGCAGATGCAGAATCCCAATCGTTCATTGTCCACCAGCGGACACCGCAGTCCCCGTGTGGGGCAAGGCACGGATGCAACTGGGGTCTGTTTATCTCGCGCTGATGGTTGGAATGAATGCTGTGCATCTCTTTACATTTCCCAACCATTTGGTGGTTTCAGGCATGAACGCAGCCACGTTCTTTGCGTAAATGTCGCTTGTGTGCAGCGACCAGCCCGTAGGTTTGAAGGAAGAAGACCGACCCACTCCCGAAGATCCCTACGGTATCGCAAAATATGCCTTTGAATTGGACCTCCACGCGGCCAAAGAACTATTTGGTATTGACTTTGTGATTTTCCGTCCACACAATGTCTTTGGGCCACACCAGGAGATGGGGTAGCTGGGAAATTCTGTGGCGAGACTCAAGCATACATCCGTTTATCCGTTTCGTGATGTTTCGTGCATTTTTGCTAACCACTGCCAGAACTGTGGGACGAGGGGGGACAAACTTTGGGAACTTTGGGCAAGTTGAATCTATTTTGAACAAGCATAACATTCTACATTTTTATGGTTCGATTCTGAAAAACCTCAAGACTCACCATTCAGGTTGCCCCATTGTCACATCATTGTCCCCGGCTGCCACACCTAGCAGCCACCTGGCAGAACATGTTCGACAAGTACCGAAACGTCGTTGGGATCTTCATCAATCAAATTTTTCACGAACAGCCAATGCTCCTCTGCGAAGAATTTCACCGTGGGAGCCTCCAACTATCCCACATGGGTCACCACAAGGATGGCTGAACTATGCTCAAAATTTGGATGCCCAAGTTCCCCCTCAAATATGTGGCTGTGGATGTGTTAAGATATGGGGGATCTTGGAACTGGGTTTGGAATGGTTTGATGTCAAAACATGTTTGAAACTATGGCAGAATCAAGCTGCCATCGAAGTCTCAAATCTGTATTTGCTGCACCACCCACGCAATGTCTGATGATCTTGAGCTAGTTGGCTCAGATTTCTATGCCTTGTGGATTTTTCATCCTGGAAAATCAAACCTTCAAACTCAAGATCTAGTGGTAGATTATAACATCAATATACGTGTGTCTATGACCGAAAACAATTGCTCAAGAATGTCAACTTTTGTGGCCGTGGCTCAAAAACAGGGTATACTAGTGGATGTGCAAATGGTTTGGTTTTGCTCAGTACGTAACCCGTAACCATGCATTTTTGGTGAGCCAACTTTTTAAGGCCATTCCGCATTTTCAGCTGCAATAACATTCAAAACATATTGAGTCGATCAAACATCCCATGATATACCATTGGGTCGTATAAATCTTCAGTTGAATCCCATCAGATATCTCATTGAAAATCCTCAGTTATATAGATGGAATATACCCAGTTATGGATTTGCCAAAATGTGTCTAAACCACATATGATTCAACCTGGACATCCAGTTGTATCCCATTTTCTTGTTAAATATTCCATGAAATATCCCAATCATTATGGTCTCACATAGTTCTGCACAAGTTCATATAGTTCATATATCCACATTGGTTTGTTCCCCGTCCGAGCCGTCCCAGGACAATCTTCGGCAACGGCGAGCAGGTGCGCGCCTTCAGTTACATCGACGATGTGGCCCCGATCATTGCGCGAGGGCCGCTAAATCTGCGGGCACGCAATGAGATCTTCAACGTGGGGGCGGATGTGCCCTACAGTGCCACCTGGTGGTTTGGGCTGTTTGGGCTGTTTGGGCTGTTGGCTTTGTTTGAAAATGTGCTGAAAAAATTGTTTGAAATCATATTTCCCTGAGCGAATGGATAGTCTTCGGCAATGAATGGGTCCATTGTCATCCGTTGTCTAATGGGGTTACACTTGTGGGCCCAAAAAGCATTGAAATTGACCAGCCGTTTGATGAGTTCATTGGTACCTCGTGTGGAGAAGCTGGAAGGTTCTAGAAAGTTGAAGGGACTTCCTGGCCGGCAGCACCCCAAAAGCCATTGGTGTCGCCTATTTGGAACCGATTGGTTTGATTGTTGTCGGCGTGATTTCTGGGAGATGAACACGTCCCTTATGATTACCACTCCTCTGCATGAATTGTACAAGGTGGAGCCCCCTAGATCATTCACTTAGTTTATCACTAGCTTAACTATGGTAACTATGGTTCATGGTAGATACATCTATACTCTCGTCATGGGGGCTATAAACCAACTTGTAGCTCAGACAAATTTCCCAAGACCCCGTGGCACGGCAGCTGCCAATGTCAAACATAACCCAACCGAACCGTAGCCAACCTGCTGGCAGGACACACCTTGTAAGAAGCGCCCCCGAGGTGAACGAGCTGGCTACTGCCGTGGCGGAAGCCGCAGATGCTGCCGGGCATCCGAGGGATTCACAACCAGCGCGGTTGGAAGTGGAGGTGGCAGTGTCCAATCACGACAAAGTGCCTTGGCACAGGGCCACAGGTAGTCTTTCCCTTTGGCCAAATTGGCCAAATTGGCCAATGGGCGATTGTTTTTTGTTGGGGTTACTGTAAGGGTAACAAAGGCCTAGTTACCTTCAGAATGTTCAGATAACCCAGGCTACGGCTCGCAACCATTCCCCTGGCTCGGCAGGTCAAAGACTACTTCGACGTGAAATCTGCCATCAGTCTTAAAGAGGGACTGAAGAGGACTGCCATGAAACACATGAAACTCAAAATCTAGCAAAATCTATAAACAAAATCAGCAAATCACAATAAATCAATCAGCAAATCTACATGTGTCAATTGTGTCAATATCTCCAGATTCTGCGTGAGGACTGTGGAGTGGTACCGAGGCCAGGGACATCTCTTCAAACCCGTTGAGTTTTCCTCCGTGGAAGTCATCGATCGCTTGCCCCCGGCCTGGCGGAGAGAGGACCTGGAGGCGACTGAAGATGGAAAGATTTGGAAAGACCTGGAAAGAGGATGAAAAAATTGTTAAAAAGGGGATTCAGTTGGGTGTTTAGTTAACTTTTGAGTTTAGGATGAAGCACCTGATTTTGGGGAAGAACAATTTGTGACGCCTGCTTGAACGGGTTGGTTTGTCATGTCCGGTCATGTCTTAAGTGCTCTCTACGGAACAAATCCTAAAATGGTTGGATAGTCGGATCGTCCTCATTACAAGTGGCTTGGTCAACATGGTGGCTTGGATAAACTGATTCATGCCTCAATGTTGGTGCAGGAGAGTGCTGTGTGCCATGGCAGCCGCGTGTCAGCTCAAAGAGAGGAGCTTTGAAAGACAAGGTTGCGACCACTGCTGTGACTCGCACAGTGTGGATGTCTGAAGGTTCTACACATAGCTCAAACTTAGCTATCTAGATTCTATGTAGCTCAAAATTGGCCTGGAGATTTCTATGGGGGATGATTTCCGTGAAGAATACACGGACCTCAAAAAACATGGCATTCCATTTTGCGCTCAAGAATGCACCTTTTTTGGCTTTTTCCGGTTGACCTTGTCCCTCTCAAAAGCATACGTCGCTGGGAGTAGCATCTGAGCCAGAAGAACAAGGAATCAGCATGAAATTTATGTTGCATCATGCTGCACGAGTTGAATTCAAGTGCATTGCTGTGGAACAAAAATGAATTGCATAGGGAAAAAAACAGCACAAACAGCACTTGGCAAAATCTTGAGACCTCCTAGGTTGTTGTGAAGCTGGCCGAGCAGGAACAGAGGTCTTTGAAGCTGGTCCTGCGGTTGGTGACCAAAATGGATGGATGAAATTTGTAGGAAATCTATCTGGAAATTGGAACGGGTTGAAGCCCCCGCCAACATTTTGTGTATCAACAAAAAGAGAAGCACCGTGTCCACCAGCTACGTCAAGCTACCACGTGTCAAAAGCTGGGGAATTGAGAGGTATTCTTCTTTTGTTAATCCACCAAGGTGTGTCTTACCGTGTCTTACCGGCACTCCAGTGAGAATCTCATCTTACTCAAACCGGCAAACGCAGCCCATGCCATAGAGATTCTCAAATGGGAGTATTCTTTGAAGTACCATGTTGAACAAATATCACCACAATGTTAATTATATAATGATATGACACAAATTCAGCAAGTCTCCCTTCATGGATGATGGAGATTTAGCTGTGATAAGCTACTTGAAGATGGAGATCAAGATTTTTTCGGAGAGATCGCTGAGATCAGAAATCAGGACGAGCAGGTCATGGGCTCCGGAACTTCGTGGGACAAGCAGCACCTCAGCTTAACTCAGCTTACGAGTACGGATAGTATGGCGGCGACCCCGTGACCGACTGGCATAAACAACTCACGAAGTGTTGGTTTCTGTAACTTATGTGGTTGAGGTTTTGCTCTCACATACGTATTATTTGGATTTTTTTGCCACCTCTATTTTTCAAAGATTAAGGCACGTGACTGAAACATCAGTTTGAAACAACTGACCAGTGCCAACCTGACATCATGCAGAAGTGTGTTTGCGGTGTGTTTGCGGTGTCAAGCTCGAGTAATAAAACAGAAACTGTTTGTGTCGAAAGATATTGTTCCAGTTGATACACCACTAAGGGTAGTCACCAGATATTCACCAGTTACTCCAAGCTGCATGTCAGGAAGATTTCCATGAGCTCGTCTGATAGGAGGCGGAGCCCCCAAGAGATGATATCTGTGGACGCTTCGGACGATGTCGTTTGGATTTCTATTGTTACTATATGGTTATTGATGGCTGCTAAATGACGAGCACAGCAGAAGGCACTGGGTCTTTGATTTGGTGAATAGAAGTACAGAACATTGTAGACCTGTACAAATCAGAGTGATTTGGTCATCTTGTTTCAACACGGAAGAGCCTTGACGCGATTCTGAATGCTGCCTGCTGCCTCTACTGCCCTAGTTGCCATCATGAGCTGAGCAGTGGAAGACATGATGAATACCTCATAGAAGGTGAAGAGTTTTCTTCGGGTGTCATCATGTATGAGCTATGCCAATATTTGCCCCACAACACAGCAGTTCCTGACCAGATGTAGCACCAGAGTTTTTGTTTGAGTTTTTGCGTACCATTATTGAAATGTGCAGGCTGGCAGAAGTTTTGGGCATAGCAAACCAGATCAAAGTCATAGCTTTTAATTTTGGACAAACATGTAGCGACCTGTAGAGACCCTTGGGCTGGCAGCTGGCAAGTGATGCCAGGGGCTTGGAGCCATGCTGACTCTCCTCCGGATGTGTTTGTTGACAACGACCACGGCTTTGGACTGCTGGACCAAAGACTTGACACCTGATAGATGTTGTCCCATGAACGACGACACACATTCATGTTTCGGCGGGCCATTCACCCATAGAATCTGTTGTACCTCGCCCACCCCGGTGCTAAGCGGTTGCAGCTGCACGTCTTTCTACTTGCAAGAAGCTGCTGCCTTTCTGCTGTCCATTCGTGGCAACTACATAAGCCCAGCAGAAGTCAACGGGTGGGATTGGAAGTATCATCCAACCAACTGCGATTCGGGAAGTTTGCGGGCAGCTTTAGCACGAGCTTCCAAAAGAACAGATGATGAATGTGTGAATTTAGAGAAGCTGCACTACCTCGTGTCGTGCGGTCTCCGGACTGGTTGGTGGTTGCAAGACAATCTTGCCATTGATGAATTCTGGAATGAGATCATGACTTTGTCCATCAAATTGTTGTCATCGACTTGCCACGGACTTCTCAGCCCACAAGAAGTTTTCCACAACTACAGACGATTTCAGGGGACTTACCTCTCGAACTCTGAATTCTGGAAAAGTAGAAGCTTTGAATGGCAAAGAAGTGGATCATTGGAAACACCAACATCTGATCCAAGGTGCAATGGAGTCACATTTCGGCGCCCCACTGTCCATTGTGCAGTAATGGGACGATTACCCGAAGAGATAGCGCTGGCGCGGTCGATCATGCAGACCTGGGGCAGGGATTGCGATTCGATTCAGATGTACGTTGCCCAGGTTCCAATGGGTGCAACCACCTGGCAAGATCGTAGATCTGGCATCCAAGTCATGAATCTTGCCAGGAGATATCCAGTTTTGCAAAGACATCCAGACCAAGTTGGCCATTTCTCAGGAGATTTGCAGTTCATGAAAAGCAAGTTTCAGACAACAAATCTAATCCGAAAGACTCTTGCCATGTGGCATTGGGTTGGAACCCAGGGGCCTCCTTCGGATTTTGTTTGCCGCTTGGATCCAGACACTCTGTTTTTAGTCGATCGTTTTCGGACATATCTGCATAGGCACTGCCTCAGGAAGAATAGCATGGTTTATCTCGGGCAAGTGCTTCACTATATGCAAAGGCATGTGGGTGCCTTTCCAGATGGTGGTTCCGGGATTTGCTTGCCATGGAAGGCAACTCAAAAGTTTGCATCTTTGTTGGAGGAACGAGTACATCAGTATGCCGGAGGGGATCAAGCTACAGGTTTGCCAGAGAGCTGCCAAATGCTGCCAGGGCATTTCGATGATGTGGTCACCGGTCTATGCTTTCAAATCATGGACCTCCTCCCTCATCATGCCCTGCAATCTTCGTCAGGGCAATATCTGTTCAATGGTGACATGGTACCACAGCACACCACGGGGACGTTGAACGGCAGCTTTGCCAACTGGAGTTTTTTTCGCCGCTTGCATCACCTATTTCAATGTGAGACTCATTGCGAAGATTGCAGCTGCAGCAGTATCAACCCAGAATTCTGGGTGGATGAAAAAACTGCAATCACTTTCCATAGATACAAAAATGCCACTGGAATGCGACTAGCTTACCACCAGCTGCGTGCTTTGTGAGACCTTGGCGCCTGTGGCAGATGCATTTCTCAACCTCCTGCAGCGTGTCCTTGCCTGCATGGTGAGTTGTAACAGTTGATGAAAAAAGTGCCGGCTGGTTTAGCCGTGAAACAAATTTTGTTGTGAAATTTGGGATAGGCGAAGATATTCTTCGATCGGCCAGCATCCGCCGATGATTTTCTGAAACCTGCCGGCATGATTATTGTACTACTGTTGGATACTATTGGACGGTTTTCTGCCTTCAAGATGAAGACTGATTTCCATTTTTTTTGATTTGAGTAGGTGGGCAAGAGTGAGATTTGTTTGAAGAATGACCTTTTAGACTTTTAGCTATATGGACATACTATGGACACAACATTACGTAACTCCTTCGTTTTCTTCGGAAATAGATCTTGCGTGTTCGATGGGATACCCTTCTTGGAGGCCCCCACCTTAATCGGGGGATATCACCACCAGCTCGTAGCCTGTCGCAGGTGGAAGCACGACATGACTGACTGAGTGCAATTGCAGCAACGGCCCAGATGAAATACGTGGTATGTGTTGATTGCTTTTTAGGACATGATGATAATCATGATGGTAAGATGCTTCGTCATAATATTGTTCAGATATAGGTCTTTATACCAGTAGTACCCGCACGAGGCAGGGCGGAAGTTGCCTTAGGGTTGTACTATAAGACCTTTCTTATCTATAGAACTTTCATGCGCTGTGTGCCAGCCAAGCCCGTGCGTGCGTGCTTTGTGCGAAGCTGTTGCGGTGTTGTCGTCCAAGAACATTCTTGACACTTCACACTGCACTGTTCACAGCGCGCACTTCACACTTCACACTTGCACTTCACACTCCACACTTCATCTCATCTCAAATCACGTGAGCTCTTCTCACCTCATCTCAGCTCTTCTCATATCATCCCATCTCTTCTTACATGTCATCTAAGTAAGTTGTTCTTCTTCTCATCCAAGCACTCATCAGCCCCTCTCTCATCTCCTTGAAGTTCTTCTCAACTCGTCTCAGGGCTGTTCTGCGCGCCAGAAAGCTCTTACTGTCAGAGAGAAGTCTCTTGCACAAAGCAAGATGCAGCCCACGAACCCGAATACACTCACCTAAAACACTTGTGTGAAACGGGTTGTTTGAACAGTCTGTATATGTTTCCCCTCTTACCGTACCAGTGCACTGTAAACTGTGGAATGCGGAAGGAGGTGGAATGCAAAGTGTCGAGTGTAAACTGTGAAGTGCGCAGTGTAAAGTGTAGAGTGTGGGAGTGTGGAGTGCGGTGCGTAAAGCGTAGAGTCTAAAGTGTGGAGTGTAGAGTGCCGAGTGTAAAATGTGGAGTGAAAAGTGTGCAGTGTAAAGTGTGCAGTGTGGAGTGTAAAGTTTAAAGTGTGGAGTGTAGAGTGTGGTGCTCAAAGCGTAGAGTGTGGAGTGTAAAGTGTAGAGTATGGAGTGTAGAGTGTGGAGTGTAAAGTGTAGATTGTGGGGCGGAAAGTGTAGAGTGTGGAGTAAACGTGTTAAGTGTTAAGCGTGGAGTGGAAAGTGTCAAGTATAAAGTGTAGGGTGTGAAGTGTAAAGTGTGGAGTGTAAAGTGTGGAGTGTAAAATGTAGAGTGCAGAGTGTGGAATGTAAAGTGTAGAGAGTCTAGAGTGTGGAGTGTAAAGTGTAGAGTGTAAAGTGTTAAGTGTAAAGTGCACATGTCAAGTGTATAGTGCGAAGTGTGGGGTGTAAAGTGTAGAGTATAGAGAGCAAAGTGAAAAGTCTGGAGTGTAAAGTGTAAAGTCTGGAGTGTAGAGTGTGGAGTGTAAAGCGTAAAATGTGGAGTGTAAAGTTTAAAGTTTTGAGTGTAAAGTGTGGATTGTAAAATATAGAGTGCGGAGTGTAAAAACTGCGGAATATAAAGTGCAAAATAAAAATTACAAAATATAAAATTTAAAAATATTTAAAATAAGGAAATATTACCGTATTATATTATATAATATTTTCAGAATATTTTATATTTACTACATAATTTCTATTTTCTTATTATTTGATATAATTTTATTAATGATTTTTAAAAAATATATATTAATATTATTAATAAATATATTTTGTACTTCGGACGTAAAATGAACAATTTATTTTTTTTTATAATGATTTTTTAATATAAAAATCCTATATGAATTTATAAAAATTATATTTTTTATATAAAATATTACGAAAGGTAGCTCTAGAGGGGCTACCTTGAGTTTTACTTTACGAAGTAAAGGGGAGGGCGGCTAGCCCTGTTACTTGATTTTTCAGGAAATTACTAGTTATTTTAATACCCCCCCCCCCTCTCCATACCTCCCACGCACCCTAAGAGCAGACTTAAAATACTGTAATTTACAGTATTTTTGTTCTTTTCGGATTAAGAAACCACATTTTGCTACATGGTAAAACCTCCGTAAATACCAGTGTTTTTGCTAGGTGCTGGCCAAAAAACATTGTAAATACCGTGCTTTTTACTACCAGAGGCAAAATATATCGTAAATACCGTGGTTTTGGGCTTCCGACCCGCCAAAAACATTGGTATTTACGGTGTTTTTTGCTCCGAGAGATGCAAAAACACGCGAAAATACCACCGATTTGACGATTTTCGGCCACTACGGAACCGAGCAAAAACGCTGCAGGGGTAACACCAACACCAACAAGAACAACAGCAACAGCAACAACAACGACAACGACAACCACAACAACAACACCAACGCACAACGCACAACGCACAAAGCACAAAGCACAACGCACA